>OY856410.1:661078405-661555905 GCA_963693085.1 Alisma plantago-aquatica
TGTAAATAACTTACACCTCTAAAAGCGACGTTGATTGTTGTTTATGTAGTAGTGCATCCTCAGGAGAGAAAGGAGAGCATCGCAATGCTAGCACACTGCCGCACAGAGATGACTCCTTCCCGTCGGCTTCGGAAGCGTGATGTGGAGTTCCAGTCCATCTGCGTGGATGAAGTAGAGACACAGACGCCGAGATGCCTGCATTCAGAGGACATCTACGACCATCTATATGCACTATGAGCGGCGTACATCACCACACAAAGAAATTTTGTTGGATCATCCTGTGACGCACTTAACGAATGTGAGAGAAGTTCCTTCTGTGTAGGACAGCAACGTTGCACACCGTCGCGCAGCAGGACATCACCGAACTTGCTCTGCAATAAGGTATATCTCGCAAACACTCCTTCCAAATACGTTGTTGTCGACGAGATCCTGTGTCAGGTTGCGTGGATTTTTGTTGCTTCCGTCGCGCATGTTTTATCCATAAAACCCAACATTGCACACTTAGATCAAACTCGGTTGAAGAATTTCTTGACCAAGACACATCTTATCAAAAATTTTGTCGATCGAGAAAGTTTCTGGAATGCTAATTTTATTAACGTCCAAATTAGTTGTTTTACCTACATTCACTAAACTATTACAACTATTTCTCATCCTAGAACACTATAAACACTCCCTAAAGTTTCCCAAGCCACTTACAAACCATTCCTTTAAATAGTAGTGGTCATAGGACACCCAAATCACAACTTGCACACTTGAGTACATGATATCTTGAGCAAATTGATCTATAACACCATACATGAAATCATTCACAATTGTCATTTTGTGACCTTGCCTTATCTTAGCCTACCACCACTCAAACTTTAAATATACTTTGTGGTTTGGCAAATAAGCTTGATTCATAAGGATGTTGTTGATCTTACTTGGTGTATTGCTTTCTCTCATCTTCATTCTTCTACTATGTAACTTGATTGGTCTACTCCTAAGAGAGGAGGTTGTTCTAGTCTGCAGAGAAGGAGTCTTCTTCAAATACTCTTCCATTGGACTTCAAAGCAGAGATGATGACCCAGTTCTCATCCAAGTCCATGAAGGAAGAGGCGTTGCAATGCTCTTCCCAGTCCATCAAAGAAGAGTTGTTCATTGTCTTCCGCATCCGTGAAAGAAGTGGTTTGGCTGGTACTCTTCCATGGATGATAAAGAAGAGGGTTTAGTTGAAAAAACTATTTTATAATTTGTCCTAACATATAAATTGATAAAATTGTTTGCTGTAAATCCTATTTAGAAACAACTAAGCAGTGGACTAATGTCACTGACGGAACCACTCTAAATCATGTCTCATATTTTGTTCCTTGCTTATCATTTTTATTTACCTAAAATATTTTATAAATCTCAATTCGCCCCCCCTCTAGATCTTTTCATTTGGTATTAGTGAAAGTCTTCAAGGAGCCCTAACAGGTCTTAAAGCATGGGAGAGAACGTACTTAGCCACCTCAACTTGGAAGGATCACATGTGAGTCGGCCTCCAGTGTTCGATGGGTCTAACTATGCCTATTGAATGATGAGGATGTAGTTCTACTTTCAAGGAATCAACTTTAAACTATGGAAGATGATAGCTCGTCCATACATACATCCAACCACTGAGTTAGAAATGTGGACTCCTAATACGGTAAAACAAGCCACACTCAATTTAAAGGAAGTAAGCATTCTTTATTATTCTTTCTCTTTTTGTGAATTTAATCACATATCGTCATGTGAAACAACTCATGAAATGTGGCACAAATTAGCTATAGCACATGAAGGAACTACTCAAGTTAAAAATTCTAACATTAGTATGTTAGAACATAAATTTGAATTATTTCGTATGCAAGTTAACAAAGGCATTGCAGAAATATATGCTATATTTTCTAACATTGAGAACATCCTAAGTGCATTGGGAAAGAGCGTAAGCAAGGAAGATCAAGTATCCAAGATACTTGGATAATTGCCTCCCAGATACAAGTCAAAGGTGATTGTTATCGAGGAAGCTAATGATATATTGACAATACTAAAGATGGAGCAGCTCATTGGGAACCTAAGATACACGAAGTCATTATAGAAGAAGAAGAAAGGATCAAGGCTAAACAACAAAGGGGAACAAAGAAGAAACTCTCTTAAAGCCACCTCCAAGACACCATCAAGATATGCCACTCCAAAAAGTAGAGACACAAGAAAGGATGATGAAGAAAATGCTCTAATTGTAAATTGTAAGAAATATAATCATTTTCATTCTTCCATGTGTTTGAATGCGGAAAGAAGGGTCACTTGAAGAATGAGTAATTAAATCTCAAGAAGAATAAGTCATCATTCAAGAAGAAAGACAAGGGAGAAAAATCTTACAAAGCCGCTTGGGATCAATCAAGTGATGAGAGCGGAAGTAGCAACGAAGAGGAGATAGAATGTCTCTTGGTAAGAGAAGATGAAGAAGAAATCGATGAGTTAGATATTTTTGAATAATCTAAATTAAGATTGATTACTTTTAGTAGTCTTAAAGAAATTCATGCAAAATACATTGATTGCAAGAAATAAAAGAAACTTAATAAAGTTATAGGAGAGCTTCACATTAATCTAGATAATCCTAGTTTTAAAAATGATACTCTAAAATATTCAAATAATGCATTAAAATAATATGTTGAAAAATCTAAGGCACAAATACCTTATGTTGAAAACAAAATAATCTTCTTTCTAAAGAAAAGATTGATATACTTGAAAAATTAAATGATTATCAAACTCAACCTATTTTACTTACACATTCAGATTATGATGTTTTAGTAAAGAAAGAGATACTTTACTTTCAAACTTGCTCAAGTAAATTTGGTTATAGCTAAAAAGCTTATTAAAAATGTTAAATTACAAAAACAAGTTTCTAGATTAATGCAAGGAAAAAAATGTAGATGATGTCTTGGATAATTCTTTTAAACAAGTTGGAAGAAGAGGTGTGGGATATTTACCTAAAAACCAAACTAAAAAGGCATATGTTCCTAAGATTAGAACTATATATGTACCTAAACTTAAAGTTGTTGATTCTCAAAATGTTCAATAGAGAAATAAAATATCTTTTATGTCATGTCAGTATTGTCAACATGTAGGTCATTATTCTTTCTCATGTGAATATCGAAAGAAAGGAGCTATTGACATGGTTTGGGTATCCAAACCTCCAACTAAAATAAAAAAGAAGAACTTGTTGAGATTTGACTTATGCTTATTTTGGTAAACACATTTATGTCTTATCTCAACTAAATCTGACATCCATTTTCATAACTTCTATTTAAGCAAAGGTTTTTTTGTATATCCTATGCAAATTGTTAAAATAAAAAGTCTGGAACTAATTTTGGTTGACAAAAATTTCGATCGAGTTCCTTCTCGGCTGAAAAATAGTTTGACTAAAAATTTGACAGAAATTTAAATTCAATTATTTCCAGTCATACCTATAGAATTATTTTTGTCTTGATAATATAAGTTTCATGCATATCTATTTTATTTTACATTAACCATCATAGACTCTACTTGGGTACCACAAACCATCTAAAAAATTGTAGTATTGAGTGGTTGATAGTGGATGCTCCAAACATATGACTGGAGATAACAATGATTTCGATTCACTTGAAAAGAAAAAGGGAGGATCAGTCACATTTGGACTAATGACAAAGGCACCATCACGAGAATAGGAAATACCAAAAATATTCTCACAATTAAGAATGTGCTATCAGTAGATGGTTTACACCACAATTTGTGAAGTGTTAGTCAATTTTGTGATAGTGGTTATGATGTGATTTTTAACAAAACTTGTTGCATATTTCTTGAAGAAGACACAAATAATATAGTACATAAAGGAAAAAGATTAGGCAATCTTTATGTTCTTACGCCTAACTCTATGAAATCAATTGTTGGTAAATGTCTTATTACAAATGATAATACTCAAAATCTATGGCATAGAATATTAGGACATGCAAGTACTCATGTTATAAAAAAGTAAATTAAACATGATCTAGTTCGTGGCTTGACTAAAATTTATTTTGATAATTCTGAAAATTGTGAACCTTGCACATTAGGAAAACAAATTGAAACTTCTTTTAAAGCAAACCAAATCTTTAGTACATCTAGACCACTTGAACTCATATATATGGATTTATTTGGACCTATGAGAACACAATCTATAGGTGGAAAGAGATATTATTTTGTAATTGTTGATGACTATAGTAGATATATTTGGGTACATTTTCTTTTTGGTAAAGACGACACTGTTGGAATATTTATTCAATTTTTCTCAAAGATTTAAAATCAACATTAAAATAAAATTTGCACAATTAGGAGTGATTGTGTGATAACAAATTTATTTTACATACTTTTTGTATATATTATATACCTCTTTTAGTATATCTTTTATTAGCTTTCCCCAAAATTGTACCATCTTTTTGACTAAAACCTCACATACACATCTTCCCATGATTTCAGGTACATTTATAACCCAAGTCATGGTCATTACCTCGACCATGACCCACTCGTTCAACAATGGTGGTCGAGGTCTCTGAACTACTTTAAGATCGAGGTCCTTCCGCATTCAAGATAGACCGCGGTCAGACAAAAACTGCGATCACTGCTAAACTGCGACCACAATGGAGGTCACGATCAGTACAGGAGTACCAATCAAGCCAGGGACCATGATATATTTGGAGACCACAGACGCCAAGTTCAACTGCGACTCAAAGAAGGTCGCAGTCCAATTGGGGTCGCGATCCCTGTAGACCGCGACCAAGTAGGGAGACCTCGACCTCAACCTCTCCAATGCTATGCACGAGTCGACCTCGATCATGATCATTGCTAGACCGCGAGCAACTGGCAGACCATTATCGAGTTTGACTGGGATGAAAGAAGGAATAAAGAGTAGACTGTGACCACGATCTAACACCTACCCCAACCCAGATCACAACTGCGGTCTATGCTTAAGTCGGTGGAGTGTTCTAATAAATAGGCCACCCACCCGTCTTGTCAAATCATCAGATCATAGATTGAATCCTGAGGACCACGAAGTGCTGCTGCATCCTAGACTCATTCCATTCCATCCATCAGTCTTGGATCTCCAAAGGCAGAATATGAGGAGAGAGAAGATTGAAGACTCCTTCTTTGAGAGAAGAAGATCATCCATGCCATCGACGTGCTAGATCCAGATCTAAAGAAGTACCATGTCATATCACGTCCCTTCTCTCTCTGTCTAGATCTATCATTCCATTCCATTATACTTCCCTCCTCACTACGTGGATCTTCATGTATCTATCTTTTTGTAATGTCGTTATGCTTTCCGCAAGCATGAGTGGATAAATGCCTTAACTTGGGTTGGGAGTAGCCACCGAGGCTCTCCCAACATGTATATTGTCTCTTTTTGTTGAATATATATGCTCTTGTCAAGGTTATCTCCATGCATTTGTTTTAACGCTTCACTTGTATGCTTAGCTACCATCTTGTGATGTTTAATAGTTGATATCGCGAGAGAGTAATATCACTTTTATCATGTGTTATGGAGTAGTATGAATGTACGAGAGTGTTGGAATGCTAAAGCTTTAACCCATATGTTTTTCCTTGTGGTTTACGTGTGGCCATCTTGAGAGAGAGGCTACCCTTAGGCTTAGATCTGTCCTCATCTCGAGAGAGAGCGGAATATACATTTTTGATGGTTGCTTGTAATATTGATGAGAGTATACTAGAGAGAGAGATGATGTTGCAGGTTGGAGAGAGGTCTTAGTAGGTGAAACCTGATCTAAGTTTCCTTCCATATACTTGTTTCTTCTTATTTTTGTTTTCACTTGTTTTTGTTATCTTTGTTTTCTTGCTTTACTTTGTTTGGAGTGCCATCGTTCCTTAGGGGACACCTCTTTATTGTACCTCCTTTTTCTAGAGTATAAGAGTGTTAGATTTTGTGCTCTTAACACTATCATACTTGTCCCTATGTTCAACCCTGATCGCTATATCGGATCCTGTTTATCATTGCAGGGGCCTGAGAGTCAGGTTATCTCTTTAAAAGTCTGACTATGCTGAATCTGCTCCTTTTGGACGTGTGATTTAGGCCGGTCAACTTTTTGGCACTGTTGCCAGGGACAAGGCAAAATGGCACTGTTAAGGACTCGAATCCACTCACTATACTCCCTTGCCTCAAGCTTAGCAATAAGCTAGACCACACTATTACTTTAAGTCTGATACCCTGAGTTTGTGTAGAATAGTTTGTTTTAACATGTCCAGTTTATTAACTCGACTGTATGGTCTATTCAGGCACCCAGGAAGAAGCAGACTCATCCAACTTTGATCCTTAAACTCGAGATACCATGCCGCCTCATGTGGACGTTACTCTCTTTGGGGATGAACGGGATGTGAGGAATCAACACAACCCACCACTACCAGGCTCAGATGAAGACAGAGACAGACGTTACAATGACGATCGTCGACATGAAGAGGACAATAGGGATGAAGACCATTGTGATGACGATCGTCATGAAGAAGACCGACACGATGAGGAACGACACCACAGGTGTCGAAGAAGACATCATTGTAACCATCATGACAATGAAAGGGAGCATGATGGTTGGGATAGAGACAGTGAGAATGACAAAGAAGGGAAGACTCTTCGTGAGTTGGCAGCAACAAGGGCCAATGAGTCTAGATGTCCAATCACCATATCAAACTTCAATGCAACAAATTTTGAGTTAAAACCAGTTGTCATCTCTATGATCCATAACAAACATTTTCACAGGAACTTAAGAGAAAACACGTACCATCATCTCGATGCTTTTAAAAATATATGTGATACTATCAAGATGAGGGGGGTCCCGTAAGAGGTGATATATTGCAAACGTTTCAAATTAACATTAGAAAACTAGGCTCTATCTTGGTACCTAAATCTCCCTCACCAATCTATAGATGGGTGGAGACCCCTGGCGTATGATTTTGTTACTAAATTTTATCCTATAGAAAGGACAATCCGCAACATGTAGAAGATCACCTCTTTTGCACATAAGCAGGGAGAGAACTTGCACGAGTACCTTAGGGATTTCCCACACCACAATTATCATAAGGGGTTCCTAGTAACCACTTTCTATAATGGGCTAACTCATACAGAAAGGACTTCGTTAAACACAGCCGCTGGCAGTGATTTCCTTAGGAAAAAGCCAAGTGGAACCATAAAGATAATAGAAAACACGGCTGCACTGCAAGCAGATGTAGACTATGATAGGAATGACAGAGGCCCAATGAGAAAGGTAGGGGCTGAAGGACCATCTATGGAAGCCAAGGCTTTAGAAACCATAACAGCCCAAATTCATAAAATAGCAACTGATGTAAAACAGTTGAAAGATACTGGAGTTAAGGGAAAGAAGCATATTCAGAAGGTCATGAAGTGTGTCACCTATGGAGAAGGAGGACATGGAGTTGATAATTGTATCTACACCAAGCCATAGGAAACTAACGAAAGTGAAAGTGAAGAAGAGACGCATACCGTTTCCTATGCCAACTTTAAGAGGCCAGACCACCCTGGTTTCAACTACAGAAACAAAGATGCAGCTGAGAATTCACACCAACTGAGAAACTCACAAAAACCGCCACCTGGTTTTGAAAAGAGAATCATACAAACTTAGTATACTCAGACAACCAACTATCAAACCAACAAGAATAACTACTCAGGACAAGGTAAGAATCAAAATCATTAAGGAGCATGACCAAGCCAAGGACCGAGCCAAGGCCTAGGATCAGGACAAGGAAAGGATAATAGCCAACAAGACTTAGTCGCCCAAATATTCAATTTCAC
The DNA here is from genome assembly GCA_963693085.1 of Alisma plantago-aquatica. Lineage (NCBI taxonomy): Eukaryota > Viridiplantae > Streptophyta > Magnoliopsida > Alismatales > Alismataceae > Alisma > Alisma plantago-aquatica. The sequence continues at coordinate 661,086,231 of OY856410.1, forward strand.
TAAGAGGCAAGCAACATTGAACGATCAACTAGCCCAAAGTTCTCCATCTAATTCTGGCATCTTGACAACCATGCAAGTTCAGATGGAGGATATGCAGACACACCAACGACAAATTGACCAACATCTTACGCAGTTGGTAGAATTGGTAAAGAATCTCTCGGGAAAAATCCCGTCAAATACGGAGACTGAAAAAATGGCTATCCTCCGATCCGGGAGGACATTAAACAATTCTGGAATAATGAACGACAACAAGGAAGGAAAAGATGAGGAACTACAACCTGAGAAAGAAGTTACTTATGAGAAAACTATTGATAAGGGAAAGTCTGCTGAAGAAAGCAAAAAGAAAAGTGGAGAAGCTAGGGATCCAGATCCTATTGAGGAAATCTTCACGAAGAAAAATCTATATGCACCAAGGATCCCATTCCTGTACAAGCTCATCAAGGAACACCTAAAGAAAAGATACAAAAAAATTATGACAGTAGTGAAGAAGTTTCACATAGATGTTCCATTTCTTGATGCCTTAGAGGAAATGCCCATGTATGCAAAGTTTTTCAAGGATCTCATCACAAATAGGAGGGGAAACCATGTTGAAATAATACATCTAGCAAACATGTCTAGTGTCTTTGTACAAGGTAAATTGCCGACTAAGAAGAAAGATCTCAGAGCTTTTAACATCCCTTTTTGTGTTGGGGACTGACCGACTTAAATCACACGTCCAAAAGGAGTGGATTCAGAGTAGTCAAACTTTTAAATAGATAACCTGACTCTTATGCCTCCCCAATGATAAACAGGGTCCGATGTAGCGATTGAGGTCAAACACATGGACAAGGTTGGTAGTGTTAAGCACGCGGAATCTAACACTCGTATATTCTAGTCAAAGAGGGAATGTAAAAGGTGTTCCCTAAGGAATGGTGGCACACAAACTAAAGTAGTTCAAAAGAAACAAGAACAACAAGAACAAAAGAAATAAGATGAAACAAGTATATGAGAGGAAACCCAGGTTGGGGTTCACCTACTAAAGCATCTGACCAACATGCAACATCATCTCTCTCTCTTACATACTCTTACCAAGATTACAAGCAACCACCAAAAGTGTCTGTTCCACTCTTTCTCAAGATGAGGATAAATCTAGGTCTAAGGGTAGTCCCTCTCTTGAGGTGACCACACGTAAACCTTGCAATAGAACCTATGGTTTTAAAGCCATAGCATTCATAATGCTCCATGACACATGATAAAAGTGATATTACTCTCTCGAGATATCAACAATCAAACATCACAAGATGGTAGCTAAGCATACAAGTGAAGCATTAAAATAGGTGCATGGAGATAATCTTGATAAGAATATGTATATTCAACAGAAAGAGACAATATACATGTTGGGAGAGCCTTAGTGGCTACTCCCAACCGAAGTTAAGGTGTTTAGCCACTCATGCTTGTGGACAACATAATGGAATTACTGAAAGATAGATCCATGAGATGCCCACAAAGAAAGGAGGGAAGTACAGTAGGATGGAATGATAGATCTAGAAAGGAAGAGACGTGATACGACACAATACTTCTTCAGATATGGATCTATCACGTGGATGGCGTGGACGATCTTCTTCTCTCAAAGAAGGGGTCTTTGATTTTCTCTCTCCTTAGCTTCTGCCTTTGGAGATCCAAGACTGATGGATGGGATGGTCAGGGATGAATTTGGAGTGCAGCAGCACTTCGTGGTCCTCAGGATCTTATCTATGATCTGATGATTTGACAAGACAGGTGGGTGTGCTTTTTATAGACACATTCCACCGACTTAAGCCTGGACCGCGGTCGTGATTTTGGTTAAGTGAGGGTGAGACCACGGTCACGTTCTATGCTTTATTCATCTTTCACCGCGGTTGAGCTTGGTCGCGATCGGGTGATAACTGCGGTTGAGGTCTGGTTGTGGGTTGTATCCCGACGGTCGAGGTCGAGGTCTTTCTACTCGGTCACGATTTGCAAGAGCTCGTTAGTGACTACGGTTTCCAAGCTGACCATGGTCCTTCTAGATCGCGGTCTTTCTTGATCGCAGTCTGTATCTACACCGTGACCACTGGTCTATCTTTGAGGCGCATGTTCTCATCGCGACCATCCATGAGGTCGCAGTTGAGTGATGACCGCGGTCTATAAACTAGTCGTGATCCCTCCTTGTCGTCTGATGATCACAATCTCTAGGGAACTCTGGAACCACGATCATGGTTGAGGTATAAGTGGACCGTGGTCACGGTCTTGATCCGCAATCTGGATTGTGAATATACCTCCAACCATGTAAGTGAGACTTTAGTCAAAAAGATAGAAAAATTATGTGAAAAGCTAACAAAAGATATACTAAAAGTGGCGTAAAATATATATAGAAAGTACGTAAAATTGAGAGTTATTAACTCCCCCAAAATTAGAATCAATCATGTCCTCAGGCTAAGTGTAGGTTCGAGAACTCAGAGATAGAATAAACAATCTTAGAAGACAAAATTATAACATGACTAAACTATCTCATTCTTGCATCAAGACTGTTGTTGCATGTTTTCAAACCCTTAGGTCTCATTCTTCCCCCTTAATTGGAGTTGCATAACTTCATTTTCTTTCCATTACCTTCAATTGTAAAAGGTTCCTCCTTCTCAACTTATCACCCCTTCCCTTAGGTAATGATCATACTAATGCAATATCTTTTTCAAAGGGTAGCTTTCACAACAATTCTTTATTTTTCATTTGTCCCTATGCTTATGTGTTCGGGTAGGCTTAAGGCTTTAGATGTTTTCCTCTTTCTCCTGAACTCCTCACCCACAACTATCGTAAGAACATTGTTACCCTTTTTGGGCTTCTGACTTTAAGTTAGGTGGTTTTGTGAGTTTCCATTCAGGATTGGAGGTGTGTAAGCTTGGCTTCAAGTTCCTCTTAGAGGCATGAAATATCTGCATTCAAAAGTGCAACAATATACCGGTCATGCGGAAACTTTTGGCATCTTTTTGGGCACAACTCTCATATTTTTTTTCTTTATTTCTTTTTTACTTTTTTACCTCTCCTTTTAGGCTTGGGTTCGTGGAATTTTACTTGGTCTTCTGGGTGTCCAAGCCTCTTTTAGATATGCTTTGAAGAGGGCAATTGTTTCCCTTTCTACGGAGATAAGGATTTTCTGGTCAAAAGCGTCAGGTGAGGGTGGTTGGTCAGGAGTATGACTAGGTGAATTTCTCTAGTCTCTGAGGGTTTCATGAGTTAAGGTCGTTGCATTTATAACATCTAATTGCAAGAATGAGGTAGAGTAGTATTGCTATGACTGTTTTTTTACTCATATATACATGTATATGTTGCTCATATATTTCTCTCTAAGAGGGCTGAAACACTACAATCAGAAAATTTAGCAAGAGAGGATGCGATCTTTTAAATTTAAGAGGTAGTTTAATTCAAAATTTCAAAAATTTCATCAAAAGTTTTTGAGGTAAAAACGTTTTAAATGTACCTCTGTAGCCCGTTTATGACACCTCCCCCAAACTTATCCTACACCACATCTCGGGGTGTCAAAATTTGAGCAAGATGTATAAATGGGCTTTCTTTATTTGTTTTTGTTGTTGGTGGTGGAGGCCCACTTGGACTCAAGGAGCATGCTTGTGTATGTTCCTCTTAGTGTGTGGTATTTTTCATATTGCATGTTTTCCACCTTTAAGCCAATAGTGGCTATGGCCACCATCCAGGATAGATAGCAGAAGCCACAGTCATTTGATAGGGGCACCTGTTGGGGGCTCCTGTGGCAGAAGTATGTCTTCTTGAAGTCTTTGCCTATCGAATGGTCGTACCCTCCGTAGTGACTTCGTATCATGTCGACGAGGTCCTAGGAGCATGTGTTTGCCTTTTCTTCTATTGGCGTCTTTGTTGTTGTCATATTAGTCTTCTTATTAAGTGTGAAGGTTGCGTCAGAGCTGTTGTAGAGTACAACATTCCTCCTAAGGATGTTGACATGCAACAAAGTCCAATGATTATCATGAAGAATAGGCAAGAAGATGTGATCTGGTGGGGACGTCACCAAGCATTGTTGCAGCCGCTCCTTCTCTCCTGACCTTTTGTCCTTTAGGATGTCATCTACCAGTAAGAAGTATGCCATGTGGGCATTTGGCATGGTGTCACCTAGTATCGCCTGGTATGCTGACATTGTACTTACATAAAGGTATCCTCCTTTTTTTAGCATTTCTCAGAGGTCATCTTCTAGCACACAAATGCCATCTCTCTCAAAGATGACATCTCCCAGCGAATCATCTTCTTTCAAAGAAGTCATAATTATAGTTAGTTCTTCCAGGGACAGACTAAAGCATCTCCATCTGTCAAAATTCTTGAAAGAAGGTGTAATTTCTCCTTCTGGTCCGTCTGGTCTATCATTGCCCAAATCTTCTTCTTCAGCCTCTCCTTCCTCAGGCTATTCTCTTGGAGGTTGATTTTCAGGGACTTCTGCTACTGGAGGTTGCTTTGGTTCTTCATCTGACGTGTGTTTTATAGCTTCTCTAGAGCTTTCATGACAACCTTCTTTCCATGTTGCAGCCCTGGATGGTTCATTTCGATCAACCCACATGGTCTTTAGCTGCTCGCTCCAAGAGACCTTTTCAGGTAGGGGGATTTCCATGTGAATCCTACGAGGTAAAACTTCTGCAAGAATCATCATATCATTGAAGAACCAACGATCATAGATGACCTCCATAGCATACATACCCCGTAGTCCATGCAAGTCTTCGTTGTCTAAATCCTCCAGGGGGATGCCCTTGTTGATGTCCTCCATCATGCGTAGTACTATGAAGGCGCAATCCCCCGAATCAACCTCTTCTTGGGGCACTTTCTTATTTATTGAGAAGAGCTTCCAAGACCCTTGGAACTTGTTATTTGCATCCTTGATAGCTCATTGTAGGTGCAGTGGTATCTTTAAAGTGTCTCTAGCATCCTTCCTCTTATAAACTAGCGCGGTGTTGTCCAGTTTGGTTGCACAACAATTGAGCACTGTCGTTTTCCGCTCATATAGATCAACGACTATCAATGCACAATGCTTCATATTCCTTATGGGTAGCACCACGTGACTTGTTTTCTTCCGCCAGACTTCTACCTTCAGTTTGGCTACATCTGCCACCTTGTAGTATTCATTGTAGAGGAGGCTGGCTAGATGTGTTGTCCCGTTGAAAAACAACTACGGCTTGTCCAGGTGCAGAAATTCTTCTAGGAGGGTGGTGCAGAGTACCTTGAATAGTCTTTTATGTACTCGCACCTTCTTCTTAAATATTCTCCAAAAGTGGTCTCTGGACAAATGTCTACCCTTGTTGTTATATAGTATGTCTGACCCGGATGGATCGTCACTGAGGACATCTACCAAGATGTGGACGTCTCTGCATGTGATCCATGATCCCGCATTCATGTTCATATCTTTCATCTTTCAAGCCAGAGGGGGGGGGGGGGCTTCTCCCAGTGTTTCTGCTTCAAGTGGTGCGATTCGCTCCCTGGCGGGCTCATTTGTGAAAAAGGTTTCCATCCCGCCATCCTCATCATTGGATGTTCCTTCCTGTGTCAAGGGTGTCAAAGTTTCCTCTATTGTCAGCATTGCCTTATCCACTTGTTCAGCCACCTTGTGCAACAGTTGTGTAGTGGCCCCAGGTTCGGCTACCTCTGAGGAAGCTTCAATAGCTATGTTGTCTTTGACATGACTCTCCTTAGAAGTTTGCCCTAACTTAGCTTCCACCATCATTTTCAAGGTCACCTCCATCTTCCTATCATAGAGATAGTCGCTATGATCGTGATGTGGTTGGAATAGGAGAAACTCACTGCTCCCCTCGAGTCTGGCCCCCAGCTCAGCTAACATTCTGTCGAGCTCTGCCGCTCCTGCTGCGTTGAGTTCGGTGACCACCTCTTCACGATGAGCAGCAACAATCTGCTCTTCCAGCGTCATTGTATGCGTAGGTAGTGAGAACTAAGGCTCTGCTAGCTTCCCACCTTCTTCAACTGCTTTATCTTAACCTTCTTTTGTATTGCAGTTGAGGTTGAGCCCCCTTGACAATGTCGCATTTTTCTTTGTTTGTTTGTCGTTATGGGAGCTCGACCGTTGTGATGGCTCATTTCTCTTTGGCTCAGCTACAGGTGCCGCCTTTATGTTGGCACTTCCTTTTTTGGCGTTCCCGCCCCTGTTCCTACTCCTCCCACATTGTCATTGTCATAGTCGTCTTGGCTAGAGGGGCTGGCTGAGGAGTGCACCGGGCTTGCTGAGTGCTTGGTCTTCCTTTTCTTCCACTGATTCTTGAGTTCTTTGCATTCCTTCTTGAGCTTCTGATGGTCTTCTTCTAGTCTTTGATGCTCTTCTTCGAGGTTAGACATAGTCGCGTCATAGCCCCGACACATGTGCTCGTTATCGGCTCAGATGGCATGCCTCTCCTTCTGCATGTCTTCCATTTTGTCTTTCATTTTCTTTAGCATTCCTATCATAATCCATTGGTTGTTTACAACATCTTGGAGGAAGTTAGGGAGTACTTTTGTCCTTTCATCAAGGACTTGTACCTGCATCGTTAATACAGACAGAGAAGAAGAAATGGTCATATTTATTGTATTGGTTTGATGCATGTATTCCCACATTGCATCAAACCTTGTACCTAATGAACCTCTGAAGGAAGGTGCTTGCTGGTGCTGCTGGTGCAGCTGATGCTCCATGCGTGTCATTGATGAGCTTGGCACCGTAGGTTGTGGAGGCGGTGGTGGTGGACCTTGTTCTTTCTCCTTTGACTCATCTAGTTGGTCCACCTCTGCTCCACTGATTCTTGTATCCAGTATGGCCTGAGAGCCTTATTCTTCTGGCTCTGCCTCTGGTTCGTTGTTGGGTTGTGGGTCGGCTGCTGTGGCGTTCTCTTTCTCCACCTCTGGCTCCATAGAAGTTGCTTCTTTGTGTGGCTCAAGAGGTGTGGGTTCTGGAATTCCCACTAGTACTTCTAGAGGTGGATCTGTGGGGGTGGGTTGTTCTGTGATTTTCTCCCTCGCGGTTGGCGGAGCAGTTGTTTCTACTACCTTCTTTTTCTCTACTGCCAACTTCTTCTGTGGCTTCGTGCTCTTCTTCTTTTCTAATTCAGCTAGGGCACTGCTTTCTCCAGCTGTACTTACTGGGTCTGTATTCGTGCTGGCCTATAGTGCCCCAGAGCACATCTTTTTGATGTCATCCTATGTTGGCCGTAACTTATGGGTGTCATAGAGCACCATTTCTAAAAGGGGGAGTAGTCTTTTTTATCCTTTTTGTTTGAAGTACAACTTCTCCCCCTTCTATGCCAGAATACCAGTGCTGATAATGGACTTTATGTCTATTCTTTGATGTCCCTCCATTTCTTTATATTTCTGGACTTCTCCTTTGCCCATGAAGTATTCGGTGATCTTTGTTATTTGGCCACCCATGCAGTACGCAAAATTCCTCTTTGCATCCCTGCCTACTGTTGTTGATAAATGGTGGATTAGTATCTTCCTGATATTAAACAGCTTCTTGTTTATCATCGACCAGATCATGAATAGATCTCCCTTGCTAACTGTTCCTGTTTCTGACCTCGCATGAATCATATAGGCGGTGATTTTCTGCATTGTGCGGATAAAGCACAATGTAATTAGTGAGGCCTTGGAGTTCTTTGAACTGTGCTTGTCCTCCCTAGTTAGCTCTTCCCACATTTCATCGCTTTCATAGGTACCGACTTCTTTCTTGCTTGGGGTGGAGGAGCAGGCCTGAGCTTCTTCCTCTGTCTCCGTGAATATTTTGTTCATCCTTGCGTACATGACTATGTGAGTCTCTCCCCCTAGCCTTACTTGCATCTGATAATCTCCACCTCCTGCCTTTCGTGTTTTGCTACTAGTAGCAACCTTCTTAAGTAAAGATAGGAACTTTGTGGTCCGCTTCTTATAGGATTTCACCTCTGGTGTTCATAAGTCGTGTAAGTTTGCACCTTCCAGGAATTTTATCGTCCTGTCATAGATACCCATCTTTTTGAAATTTTCTACATCAAGGTATCGTGTTGGGCAGAATTCTTTGTTTTGGTACATCCAGTCATAGGTAGACTGGTGCATGATGTTATTGGGCACGAATGGGGGTTCTCCAGATTGTACAGACGTCTCACCTATGACTTCCTTGGCTTTGCTTGTCTTTTGTTCCCTTGGATTCTCAGCACCTAGTGGTTTTATATTTTTGTTGCTCTGGGACGCCTTTGGTGAAGCCTTTCTCTTCTTCCCCTAGATTCGGCTCTCTAGCTCTCCTAGTTGGTACTCAGAGGTCTTAGTATTCCCAGTCTGATCTGTTTCTTGGGGGGAGTCCTCTTGTGGCATCTCCCTCAATATCCTTTGATATTGTTCCAACCTCAGCTGTATATCCACACATTTGGGTACTGGTAGAGAAGTATCCCTCTTTAGTGCTATTTTTAGATCATTTACTATCTTCTCTACCTTCTTCAGGGAAGTAGCCTTCTGGTACAGGGGGTCTCTATTGCTTGGAGAAGACATTCTGCAAATTTTTCAATGGATTAGTATCTAGTTGATTTTAACAAAAACTACCATTATTGCAATTATCTGGGGAAGATATTTCTTGCACAGGGTAGGTGTTCAGTAAATTATTAAATGTCATGTTCAAGAGTGGTCATAGAGACTACGGTCACAGTTTTGTTGGTAACTCATATAACACCACAGTCACAGTCTCTAACAGAGATCGCGGTCACGGTGTAATGACGAGGGATCGCGGTCGTAGTTTATTGATTAGGAACCACAATCGCGGTCATGGGCGTGGTCGCGGTCTTCTTTCTTGTTATGGTCAGATCGTGGTTTAGGGGACCGCGACCTGGAGTAGCATTCTTCTACACTGTGACCCATGGTGGAATTAGTAGTTGGAGTGAACATTGTGGTCGGTGTTAGGGTTTACGAGCACACCGCGGTCGCGGTTGTAGAGGTGATGACCGCGAGATGCGATCTTTCTTCTTCTGACTGTTTTGATTCCTCTCTCTGTCTGATGATTTGTTCTTCATTTTTAGCGGTAGCAGTTGTCCCATTATTAATGTTTTTAGGGTTTTTATTTGTTAATTGAAAATTCCGCCATAAGGCGGTTAGGGTCAAAGGGAAAACAGGGGAATCCGTTGACGGGGTGACTTACGGCCTTCGATAGATAAAATGGGAAGAATCGGTTTAGGCGACGGACTAAATCGGAGGTGACAAGGTGATTCATCGATTTAGAAGTGCAAAAAAGGTTTTCCTATTACCTTTTCAATGGTTTTGACAGAGGAATCAAACACGGTGGATGCGGCAATCAGCTTCACAGCGGCGGCAGGTCGTCGATCGCGGTCAGAGCGGAGGTTAGGGTTTATATTAAACTCAGGAAAGCTAGGAGTGAAAAGAGTCTAAGATGCCAGGGTTTAAGGACATATAAACTAACGTAACCACAATTAAACGATCAAAGGGGGTGGAAAAGTATGGTCGCGGTGATCATAAGAAACAACTGCAGTCACGGTATGTTGTGAAGCACAACTGCGGTCACGACTCTCTACTGAATCAAAGATGACCTCGGGTCACGGTCGAGGTGCCTGGTAGCGTGTATTGTGGGTCGCGGTTATCTTTATGCAAGTGCTATGCCGCAACCATGGTCCAGACCGCGATCAGAATAAAACAAAGTCATTTTCTTAGGTAAATCATGAAATACTCAAAAGAAGATGGATATGTACATCACTTAAAAGAGAAGAAAACTAAACAAAGCAAAGAAGTAAGAGAAAACAAATCTTAAGAAAAAAAGGTAAAAACTTGGGTTGCCTCCCAAGAAGCGCTTGCTTTAAAGTCTCTTAGCTAGACTGCATAAATCTTCACTCCTTGAGCCCCACAGTTGGATGTGGCAACTCTTGATTCCTTTCCTCATTTGGATGAGCTAGTTCCTCCAAATTGATCTCAGATCTTCTCACAAAGGCTTCATCTTTGTAAAATCTTTTTACCCTGTGGCCATTGACCTTGAAGATACCAGTCTTCTCTCCTTGAATTTCCATCATTCCTGATGGATAAATATTTACCACAGAGAATGGGCATGACCATCTTGTTCTAAGCTTCCCAGGGAAGAGCCTAATGCTAGAATTGAAGAGAAGTACTTTGTCTCCTTCACAAACATCCTTGTTCTTTAGGTGGGCATCATGCCACACCTTAGTCCTTTGTTTGTAGATCCTCGTGTTCTCATAGGCATGTAATCTTAGCTCCTCGAGCTCCTGTAGCTGCAGAAATCTTTTCTGACCTGCATTTTCCAGGTCCATATTCAAAAACTTGATCGTCGAAAGGGCCTTATGTTCAAGCTCCAAAGGTAAATGGCAGGACTTGCCATAGATTAATTTGTTTGGCGTTGTGCCTATGGGTGTCTTAAAAGCTATCCTATAAGCCCATAGAGCATCATCAAGCTTCATGGACCCGTTCTTTCCAGTGCAGTTAACCATTTTTTCTAGAATCTACTTAATCTGCCTCTTAGATACCTCTACTTGTCTAGAGGTTTGAGGGTGATAGGGTGTAGCAACTTTGTTCTTTACCCCATACTTCTTTAGTAGCGCCTCAAACAGCTTCTCTCCAAAATGTGATCCCCCATCACTTATCATTGTGTGAGGCACCCCAGAGCGTGGAAAAATGGTTTTCTCAAATAGCTTAATCACAGATTTAGAGTCGCATGTTTGGGTAGCTACAACCTCTACCCATTTTGACATGTACTCAACAACCACTAAAATGTACTAATAACCTTTTGATGAGGGGAAAGGACCCATGTAGTCTATCCCCCAAACATCAAAGATTTCTACTTCCACCCAGTCGGCCATAGGCATCTCGCTCCTCTTATTGGTATTTCTGGTTAGTTGGCATTCCTTGCAAGATTTTATAAAATATGTTGCATCTTTGAACATGGAGGGCCAGTAAAACCCTAAATGAAGCACTTTTGTAGCTGTTCTTTCCCCACTATGATGCCCTCCATATAGTGAAGAGTGGCATTCTCTTAAGATCAGTGGGACTTCCTCCTCTGGTATACATCTTCTATGCAAACTGTTAGAACATCTCTTAAATAGCAGTGGGTTGTCCCAATAATAGTTTTTGACATCGAAGAAGAGCTTCTTTTTCTGATTATAGGTTATATCTAGCGGAAGTTGGCCACAAGCTAGATAGTTACAGATATTTGCAAACCACAACAGACTTGGCTCATTGGACTGAACCATTAACAGAGCTTCATCAGCATAGTTGTCATTTACGGCCAACTGATTTTCCCCATCGCAAACTATTCTGGACAGGTGATCTGCGACCACATTTTCTTTTCCTTTCTTATCAATTATCTCATGGTCAAACTCTTACAGTAGTAGGGCCCACCTCAGTAGTCTTGGCTTTGTGTCCTTCTTTTGCATCAGATAGAGTATGGCCCCATAATCAGTATAGACCTTTACCTTGGCCCCTATAAGATATGATCTGAATTTGTTGAATGTGAAGACAATCACTAACATCTGCTTCTTGGTAATAGTGTAGTTCACTTGGGCTTCGTCCAGCATACGACTAGCATAACATATTACACGGTGCTTCCAGTCTTTCTTTTGCCCTAGGACTGCACCTATGGCATAGTCACTTGTGTCGCACATTATTTCAAAAGGTAGCTCCCAGTATGGAGCTTGCAAGATCGGTGCAGAGGTTAAGGCCTCTTTTAGGGTCTCGAAAGCTTTTAAACACTTATCATCAAACTCGAACACTGCATCCTTAATTAGCAAATTTGAAAGGGGCTTCAATATCTTTGAGAAGTCCTTAATGAACCTCCTGTAATATCCAGCATGACCTAGAAAACTTCTTACTCCTGTCACGAACTTTGGTGGCGGGAGTTTGGAGATGGCCTCGATCTTGCTAAGATCCACCTCAATACCTTTCTTGGAGATCTTGTGCCCTAGGACGATTCCACTTCAAACCATAAAGTGGCATTTTTCCCAGTTCAGGACCAAATGTTTCTCTTCGCATCTTTGCATAACTAGGGAAAAATTTCTTAGGAAAGCATGAAAATCTTTTCCATAAATAGAGAAGTCATCCATAAACACTTCAAATATATCTTCTAAGAAGTCAGAAAATATGGAGATCATGCAACGCTGGAAGGTTGAAGGAGCATTACATAAGCCAAAGGGCATTCTTCTGAAGGCGTACGTGCCATAGATGCATGTAAAAGTCATTTTCTCCTGATCATCTGGGTGTATCGGGACTTAGGTAGAATCCAGAATATCCATCTAAGAAGCAGAAGTAATCATGGTGGGAAATTATTTCAAGAACTTGATCAATAAATGGTAAGGGAAAATGGTCTTTCTTCATGGCCGAAGTTAGAAGTCTATATAAAATACACATTCTCCATCTTGTGACCATTATGGTGGCAACTTTGTCGCCATTATCTCCCTTCACCACAATCATTCCACCTTTTTTGGGTACTACATGAATGGGGCTTACCCAATTACTATCGTTTATTGGGTAGATGCATGATTCTCGCATCACGTAGTTTTAATATCTCCTTCTTGACAACTTCCTTCAGCATTTAGTTTAATTTCCTTTAAGGTTGTACCAAAGGTCTTGCTGATTCTTCTAGGTTAATTATGTGCATGCACAGGGCCGGGTTTAGTCCCTTGATGTCCTCTATGGAATATCCAATTGCTCCTTTGTGCTCCTTCAATTCTTCCAGTAGTCTTAACTATTGTTCTTTGGTGAGGTTAACGTTGATGATGATTGGGTTCCTCCCTTCATCATCTAGGAACTCATACTTCAGCCCTTCCGGTAATGGCTTTAGTTCTGGCTTTGGATTCAGAGTTTCTGACTCTTCGGTTGATGGTTCCAAAGAAGTGTACATTACTATTTCTATTACCTCTTCTTCATCACTAAGACTCTCTTCACCTTGGTTAAGGTAGTCTAGAATTTCGACCACTTCAGGGTCTTCTGTCAAAGGATTCGAGTTAGTCAGGGCTCTCATGAGTGGGTCCACAATGGCTTTCTCTTCTTGAATTTATTCACAATATTGGTTGTAGCTATCCATGAAGTAGACTAACTCAGAAAGAGTTGGCCCTTTCATAGCATCCTTTACTTTAAAGTCAATGTGGTCACATCCAACCCGGAGGGTTATCACATCTTCTGCGACGTCTATTAGGGCTCTTCCACTGGCTAGAAAAGGTCATCCAAAGATTATCGAACACCTAGGGTCCTCCATAGTATCTATTACAACAATATCACAGGGTATGAAGAACCGTCCCACACAGATTGGAAAGTCTTCCACTATACCCACTAGTCTCTTGAAAGTATGATCGGCTAGCTCAATTCTCATACTTGTCTTGACCATGTTGGTCAATCCAAGTCTCTGTGCAAGGATTAGGGGCATCAAACTAATGTTGGCTGCCAAGTCTGCTAGTCCCTTTTTTTCGACATTGTCTCCAACACAAAAGGGGATGTTAAAGGCCCTTGGGTCTTTCTTCTTTGTAGGTATTTCATCTTGAACAAACGCACTGGACATGTTCGCTAGGTGTACCATTTTAACTTGAATTCCTCTCCTTCTCCTTGTGATAAGGTCCTTGAAAAACTTAGCGTAAGTTGGCATCTCCTCTAGAGCATCCAGAAACAAGACATCTATATGGAGTTTCTTCACGGCTTCCATGAACTTTTCATATCTCTTCTTCAGGTGGGCCTTGATGAGCTTGTATGGAAATGAGATTCTCGATACAAATGGGATTTTCTTCATAAATATTTCTTCTACAGGATCAGGGTTCCTAGATCCACCACTTTTCTCACGGCCTTCTTCAGTAGGCCCCTCCTTGTCAACAAACTTCTCAAAATAAAATTCCTTCCCCTGTTGTGGTTCTTCAACTTTTTCTTCTTCTTTGTAGTTTCCTATTCCAGAATTGATCAAAGTTCTCCGTGATCGTAGGATTGCCATTTTTGTAGTCTCGGTGTTTGATGGGATCTTTCCTGAGGGGTTCTTTACTAGCTCAGCCAACTATGCGAGATGTTGGTGTATCTGGCATTGATGTGTTTGCATGTCTACCATTTGGACTAGCATCGTAGTCAGGATGCCCAAGTTGGGTAGGGCACTTTGTGCTAGCTGATCATTCACGGCAGCCTACCTCTTGGAAAAATCGAATAGTTGAGTCACCAAGTCAGGTTGGCTGTTATCTTTTGCCTGACCCTGTCCTTGACCTTGGCCTTGACTCGGCCCTTGATTGGGTCCTACTCCTTGATGAGTTTGGTTTCTTCTTTGTGCTGAGTAGTTATTCTTGTTCATATGGTAATTAGTTGTTCGAGTATACGGCTCTTGTCTGCTCCTCTTCTCAAATCTTAGTGGTGGCTTTTGCAAATTTCTCAACTGGTGTGAATTCTCGATCGCATCCTTGTTCCCATAGCTAAAACTAGGGTGATCTAGCCTCTTGAAGTTTGCATAGGAAACATTTTGCGTTGATTCCTCTTCACTTTCACTGTCTTCACTTTCTTCAGGTCTAATGTAAATGAAGTTATCAACTTCATGTCCTCCTTCACCATAGGTGACACACTTAATCACCTTCTCGGTGTGTTTCTTTCCATTTCCTCCAGTGTCCTTCAGTTGTTTGACATCAGTCGCTATCTTCTAGATTTGGGCAGTTATAGTTTCTAAGGATTTGGCCTCCATGGATGGTCCTTAAGAACCAATCTTCTTTGATGTGCCTCTATCATTCCTTTCGTAGTCAACTCCTGCTTGGAGCGCAGCCATGTTCTCTATAATCTTCATAGTTTTGTTTGGCTTTTCCCCCCAGAAGTCACTACCTGTGGCAACATTTGGAGAAGTCCTCTCCGTGTGGGTCAGCCCATTATAGAAGGTGGTTATAAGGAACCCCTTATGATATTTGTGGTGTGGGAAGTCTCTCATGTATTCTTGATAACGTTCCCATGCCTCGTGTAGGTTCTCCCCTGACTTTTATGCAAAAGAGGTGATCTTTTGCATGTTACGTATGGTCCTCTCAGTAGGATAAAACTTGGTGACAAAGGCATCCGCAAGGGGTCTCCACCCATATATAGACTGGTGGGGGAGATTTAGAGACCAATTGAGACCCTTGTCTTCCAAAGAGAAATTAAAACCCTTGTAGTATATCACTTCTTATGGGACACCCCTCATCTTAATGGTATCACATATGTTCTTGAAAGCATCAAGATGGTGGTACGGGTTTTCCCTTGGGTTCCCACAGAAAGGCTTGTTCTGGATCATGGATATAACAGTTGGTTTTAGCTCAAAGTTTACTGCGTTGAAGTTCGGTACAATGATCAGACATCTTCACTAGTTGACCCTTGTTGCTGCCAACTCACAAAGGGTCTTCCCTTCCTCATCGTCCTCTCTATCATTGTTCTTGTGGTTGCACTCATGGTTGTTATGGTTTCTTCTGTGCCTGCAGCGATGACGACGCTCCTCATAGTCACAGTCTTCCTCACGACGATCATCTTCATGTCGCTCTTCTCACTCTTCTTCTTGTTCTTCATACTAACGACCGTCATCAAAATGGCCATCTCTATCTTCATCTGTTCCTGGTGGAGGTGGGTTGTGTGCATTCCTTGTATTCCGCTCGTCTCCTGAGAAGGTAACGTCCACGCGAGGCAACATGGCGAAAAGGAGTAAAGTCAAACGAGTTGCTTCTGCCTAGGTGCCTGAATAGACCGGATAGTCAAGTTAGAAAACAAAACTGGTCCAAATTACACAAACTCAGGTTAGCAAACTTAAAGTAATTGTGTTATCAAGCTTATTGCTAAGCTTGAGGTACGAGAGTATAGTAAGCGGACTCGGGTTCTTAACAGTGTCTCTTTGCCTTGTCCCCAGCAATGACGCCAAAAAGTTGACCGACCTAAATCGCACGTCCAAAAGGAGTGGATTCAGAGTATTCAGACTTTTAAAGAAATAACCTGACTCTCAGGCCCCCACAACGATAAATGGGGTCCGATGTAGTGATCGGGTTGAACACAGGGACAAGGTTGGTAGTGTTAAGCACGCAAAATCTAGCACTCATATACTCCAGCCGAAGAGGGAATGTAAAAGGTGTTCCCTAAGGAATGGTGGCACACAAACTAAAGTAGTTCAAAAGAAACAAGAACAACAAGAACAAAATAAATAAGATGAAACAAGTATATGGGAGGAAACTCGGGTTGGGGTTCACCTACTAAAGCATCTCACCAACATGCAACATCATCTCTTTCTCTTGCATACTCTTACCAAGATTACAAGCAACCACCAAAAGTGTCTATTCCACTCTTTCTCAAGATGAGGATAGATCAAGGTCTAAGGGTAGCCCCTCTCTCAAGGTGACCACACGTAAACCTCACAACATAACATATGGTTTTAAAGCCTTAGCATTCCAACACTCTCATGCATTCATACTACTCCATGACATGTGATAAAAGAAATATTACTCTGTCGAGATATCAACAATCAAACATCATAAGATGGTAGCTAAGCATACAAGTGAAGCATTAAAATAGGTGCATGGAGATAATCTTGATAAGAATATGTATATTCAAAAGAAAGAGGCAATATACATGTTGGGAGAGCCTTAGTGGCTACTCCCAACCCAAGTTAAGGTGTTTAGCCACTCATGCTTGCAGTCAGCATAATGACGTTACAGAAAGATAGATCCATGAGATGCCCATGAAGAGAGGAGGGCAGTACAATAGGATGGAATGATAGATATAGAAAGGAAGAGATGTGATACGACACAATACTTCTTCAAATCCAAATCTATCACGTGGACGGTGTGGACGGTCTTCTTCTCTTAAAGAAGGGGTCTTTGATCTTCTCTCTCCTCAGCTTCCACCTTTGGAGATCCAAGACTGATGGATGGGATGGTCTGGGATGAATCTAGAGCACATCAGCACTTCGTGTTCCTTGGGATCTGATCTATGATCTGATGATTTGACAAGATAGGTTGGTGTGCTATTTATACGCACATTCCACCAACTTAAGCCTAGACTACGGTCACAATTTTGGTTAAGTGAGGGTGAGACTGTGGTCGCAGTGTGTGCTTTATTCATCTTTCACCGCAGTTGAGCTTGGTCACGGCCTGGTGATAACTGCAGTCGAGGTCTGCTTGTGGGTTGCATCCGGGCGGTCGAGGTCGAGGCCTTTCCGCTCAGTTGCGGTTTGCAAGAGCTCATCAGTGACCGCGGTTTCCAAGCTGACCACGGTCCTTCTTGATCACGGTTTTTCTTGATCGTGATCTGTATCCACACCGTGATCACTGGTCTATCTTTGAGGCACATGTTCTGATCATGACCATCCATGAGGTCACAGTTGAGCGATGACCACGGTCTATAAACTAGTCATGATCCCTCCCTTGTCGTCTGATGATCATGATCTCTAAGGAACTTTGGAACCGCGATCACAGTTGAGGTATAAGTTGACCACAGTCGCGGTCTTGATCCGCGATCTGGATTGTGAATATACCTAAAACCATGTAAGTGTGGCTTTAGTAAAAAAGATAGAAAAATTATGTGAAAAACTAACAAAAGATATACTAAAAGTGGTGTAAAATATATACATAAAGTACGTAAAATAGAGTGTTATCAAGGACAACCTTAAAAGGAAAGGTCTAGCAGACTTGGGAGCGAGCATTAGCCTCATGCCCCTAAGTTTAGCTTAAAAATTGGGACTAACCGACATGGTCAAAACAAACATGAGGATTGAACTAGTAGATCACACGTTCAAGAGACCCGTTGGTATAGTAGAATATGTCCATATCCATGTGGGACGATTCTTCATCCCTTGCGACATTGTTGTGATAGACACTTTCGAGGACCCAAAGTGTCCTATGATATTCATACGACCATTTTCGGCAACTGGTAGGGATTTAATAGATGTCGTTGAAGGCATCATAACTCTCTGTGTTGGAAATGATCACATAGAATTCAAGGTGAAGGACGCCATGAAGAGACCGCCCCTTTATGAATCAGTTTACTTCATGGACAGCTACAACCAATATTGTGAGGAGGTTTAAGAGGAAAAGGCCATAGTAGACCCCCTGATGAGGGCCCTGAACAACCCAGATCCTTTGGCGGAAGACCTAGAAGTGGTTGAAATTTTGGATTATCTTAACCAATGCAAAGAAGATCTCAGTGACGAAGAAGTAATTGAGACTGTAAAATATGCTTCTTTGGAACAATCGAGCTAGGAGCAAGAGGCTCCCAAACTAAAGCCAGAACTGAAACCACTCCCTAAAGGATTGAAATACAAATTCCAAGACAATGAGGGAAGGAATCCCGTCATCGTTAATGCAAACCTAACGGAAGAACAAAGGGGAAGACTCCTAAAAAAGTTGAGGAAGCACAAAAAGGCAATTAGATACTCTGTTGAAGACATCAAGGGACTTAACCTAGCCCTTTGCATGCACAGGATAAATTTAGAAGAATCTGCGAAGCCACTGGTTCAACCTCAAAGAAAATTGAACCAGATGCTAAAAGAAGTAGTCAAGAAAGAAATATTAAAACTGCGGGATGCAGGGATTATATACCGGATAAGCGACAACAACTGGGTAAGACCCATTCATGTAGTTCCTAAGAAAGGGGGTGATTTTAGTGAAAGGAGATAATGGTGATGAAGTAGCCACAAGAACTATTATGGGCTGGATGATGTGCATAGATTACAGAAAACTAAATTCAACCACAAAGAAAGACCATTTTCCTCTATCATTCATTGACCAAGTCATGGAAAGACTTGCCCACCACGACTATTTCTGTTTCTTGGATGGATATTCTGGATTTTATTAGGTTTCAATCCACCCTGATGATCACGAGAAAATGACATTTACGTGCATCTATGGCACGTACGCCTTCAGAAGAATGCATTTTGTCTTATGCAATGCTCCCACAACTTTCCAACGTTGCATGATTTCTATGTTCTCTGACTTCCTAGAAGATATAGTTGAGGTGTTTATGGATGAATTTTCAGTATACAGGACAGACTTTGATGCCTACCTAAGAAACTTATCCTGAATACTACATAGATGTGAGGAGAAACACTTGGTACTAAACTAGGAAAAGTGCCATTTTATAGTCCAAAGCGGTATTGTCTTAGGACATAAAATTTCCAAGAAGGGTATCAAAGTAGATCTAAGCAAAATCGAAGCCATCTCTAAACTCCCACCACCTAAATCTGTGACTAGGGTAAGAAATTTTTTAGGCCATACTTGATATTATAGAGGATTCAACAAGGATTTCTCAAAAATCTCAAAACCCCTTTCGAATCTGCTGATCAAGGACGCAGTTTTCAAATTTCATGACAAATGCTTAAAAGCTTTCTTGACCCTGAAGCAATCTTTGACTTCTGCACCTATCCTACAAGCCCCTTATTGGGAGCTGCCATTTGAGATAATGTGTGACACTAGTGATTATGCCATAGGTGCAGTCCCAGGATAAAACAAAGACAAAAAGCATCATGTCATTTGTTACGCCAGTCGTACATTAGATGAAGCTCAAGTGAATTATACCACCACTGAAAAGGAAATGCTAGAGATCATTTTTTCATTTGACAAATTTTGGTCATACCTTATAGGGTCCAAGATGAAAGTGTACACTGGCCACGGTGCTATACGATACCTTATGCAGAAGTAAGATACCAAGCCAAGGCTGCTGTGATAGGCTCTTCTATTGTAGGAATGTGATCATGAAATAATAGACAAGAAAGGAAAGGAGAATGTGGTAGCTTACCACTTATCCATAATAATTTTCAATGAGGAAAATCAATTGCAGATTAATGATAACTACGCTGATGAAGCCATGTTGATGGCTCAATCAGAGGAATAGAGATTACCATGGTTCGTTGATATTTATAACTATTTGGCATGTGGCCAGCTGCCACCTGACATAACATACAACTAGAAGAAAAAGTTTTTCTTTGACATCAAGAACTATTATTGGGATGATTTTTTGCTGTTCAAAAGGCGTTCTGATAATTTGTATCGGAGGTGTATACCCGAGGAATAAGTTTCATCAATCATGAAAGAATGTCACTCTTTTCCTTATGGAGGGCACCACAGTGTAGAGAGAACATATGCGAAGGTACTCCAATCTGGGTTTTACTGGCCCACCCTATTTAAAGATGTGACATCTTTTATAAAGGCATGTAAGGAATGCCATCTCATTGGTAATATCAGCAAAAGAAGTGAAATGCCTATGGCTGAATGGGTGGAGGTGGAGATCTTTGTTTTTTGGGGGATCGACTATATGGGCCCTTTCTCGTCATCAAAAGGATATCAGTACATCCTTGTAGCCGTTGACTATGTGTCCAAGTGGGTCGAGGTAGTGGCAACCAAGACTTGTGATTCTAAATCAGTGATCAAGCTAATTTGAGAAGACCATTTTCCCACACTTTGGAGTGTCATGCACTGTTATAAGCGATGAAGGATCACACTTCAGAGAAAACAATTTGAGGCACTATTAAAGAAATATGGGATAAAGCACAAGGTTGCTACACCCTATCATCCCCAGACCTCTAGGCAAGTGGAAGTGTCCAATAGGTAGATAAAACAAATATTAGAAAAGATGGTCAGTCATACTAGGAAGGACTGGTCTATGAAGCTCGACGATGCTCTATGTGCTTACAAGACTGCTTATAAGACACCTATAGGAACAATGTCATGCAAATTGATCTATGATAAATCATGTCATCTACCACTTGAGCTTGAGCATAAAACCCTTTGGGCAATCAAGTTCCTAAACATGGATCTAGAGAAAGTAGGCCAGAAGAGATTCCTAAAGCTGCAGGAACTGAAAGAGATGAGATTGCACGCTTACGAAAATGTGAAATCTACAAACAAAGGACTAAGGTGTGGCATGATGCCCACCTAAAGAACAAAGATGTCAATGACGGTGACAAAGTGCTTCTGTTTAATTCGAGCATCTAGATTTTCCCAGGAAAACTCAGAACAAGATGGTCAGGCCCCTTTTCAATGGTGAAAATATACCCATCAGGAATGGTGGAGATTCACAGGGAGAAAATAGGAACTTTCAAGGTTATTGGCCACAAAGTAAAAAGATTTTATGAAGACAAAGCTTTTGTCTGAAGATCTAAAATTAGTTTGGAGGAACCAAATCAATCACCTAAGGAAAGTAATGAGGAGTTGCCACGTCCAACTGAGAACCCAAGGAATGAATGATTATGAAGTCGAGCTAAAGACTTTAAAACAAGCGCTTATTGGGAGGCAACCCAAGTTTTTGTTGTTTCTCTGAGATTTTGTTGTCCTTACCTTTTAGTTTAATTTGTTTCCTCCCCTTTTAAGTTTTGTACATATCTATTCCCCTTTAAAAAGATGAATGGATTGAAGAAACAAGCTTTGTTTTGGTCAAGTACCTTGACCGCAATATAGACTGTGGTCGTGGTGTTCACCTTGTTTCAAGCAGACCGTAACCCGCAGTGCCAACGTTTAGTGACCTCGACCACGACCTGATGCTTCGCTTGACAGAAGAGACCATGGATCGCGGTCATGTTTTGAGTACACCGCGGTCGCGATCACTCCTTCTTTATCAACAGATCGCGGTCACCCTCATATATATTTGCTAAAATCCCCAGTTTCGTGGATTCCTTTCGCTTCTTGCTTTCTCGAGCCAGCGTTAAACCCTTCGCCTCCGATGAATTCATCACCTGACTGTGATCGGCCTCTGCCGTAGCAGCTGACTCGATGTCGCGCCTACTTTCTCTGTTTCACCGTCTTGTCCGACAAATAAGGTAACTGAAAAACCCTATTTTACCATTTCACCCACCGCTTCCATGGTTTTTCTCCGCCTTTGTCATTTTCGGTTTCGCCTCGCACCCTATCCGCACTTTTCTAATTCATTTGGATTGCCCACCATCTATCACGCCACCGACGATTGTTCTCACCAGCCAAAACCTCAACCCGCCCTTAGGTGGCATTTTCAAATAGTATTAAAAACCTAAAAATACAATAACTAGTGCAACAGCCCGCCGTCGAGTGCGTCTACAATTAGGGAAATTTGACCTCTGACATTCCCACCCACCCCAATCGAACAAGTCAACGAAGGGAAGTGGAACCATTGATCAGATAGACTGCGAGTCGTGGTCTGCTTCAACAGCAACCGCGACTGCGGTACACACATTAATCTTAACCTGGTCGCAGTGCTCCCTCAAAACTTAAGTTTTAGGTTCACACCGTGGGTCGCGGTGTTGAAGATCATTGCTTGAAATCATGGTCCCATCGACTACGACCTGCCCAATTCACAGCATAAGATCACGATCGCGACTACGAACACGACCACGACCATGATCTCCAACACAAAACCATGACCGCGACTCCCTTCAGAGACCGCAATCACGATGTCTCTTGAATCACCAACAAGACCATGAGCCACAATCACTATAAACATTTTTTAACTTAACAATTTTTCATAAAATAATTGTGAGACAATTAATCACTGTTAAATCAAATATAAAGTGATCCATTGTCAAAAATTTGCAAAATGTCTTCTCCTGCAACCAGCAACTCCATCCATAGGAAATTAACATCTTTGAAGGAGGTAGAATAGATAGTGGAAAGTCTGACTGCAACCTTGAAGAAAGACACACAACTACCAATAGCAAAAAAGGGTTGATATGCAGTTGAGACTTCAACAGTACCAGAGGATCCTGGGTGACCTAACACCAGAGGACTCTCCACAAGGCACCGAACAAACAGAACAAACAGAGACCTCTGAGTATCAACCAGGAGAATCAGAGACCCAGGTGTAAGGGAAGAAAAGGAAAGATGCACACAAGGAGACCAAGGGGAGTAAGAAGGCAAAACAAGCAGTAGTTGAGAGACCAAGAAGGTAGGAGATAGAGAAAGCCATTCAAGAGAAAGAAGTCACAGGAGAGACATCGACAGAGTCTGACGAACCCCCGTTCGTGCCGAGAAACCTCGTATACCAGTCTACCTATGACTAGATGTATGAGAATAAGGACTTCAGCCAAACTAGATACTTGGACTTAGAGGATTTCAAGAAGATGGGAATCTATGACAGGGTAGTCAAATTCCTAGAAGATGCAAATTTATGCACTTTATGCACATATGAGGCAAAGTCCTACAAGAAGTTAACTGTAGAGTTCCCATCTTCCATAAGGAAAATCCCCACAAGTAGGGAAACAAGGGAAGCGGGCGGAGGAGATTACAAACTGGATGTAAGGCTAGGAGGTGAACCTTACATGATCTCTGAGGCAGCACTGAATAAAATATTCACAAAGACAGAGGAAGAAGCCAAAGCCTACTCTACCGCCCCAGGAGAAAAGGAAGCGACCACCTACGATAGCCATCACATGTGGTAAGAGCTGACCGGTGAAGAAGAACACAACTCAAAGAACTCGAAGGCCTCCCTAATCACCTCGTGCTTCATTCGCACGATCTAAAAGATAACAGCTTACACCATTTACACGACGCATGAGACGGGAACAACAAGCAAAGGGGACCTGTTCCTTATATGGTCGGTTATAAATAGAAAGCCAGTAAATATCGAAAACATATTAATCACACATTTATCTATGGAAGTAGGAGGGGAAGCAAAAAGAAACTTTGCATACTGCATGGGCGGTCAAGTAACAAAAATCATACAATACTTCATGGATGCAGGAGAGATCTTAAAGTATAAGGAGATGGAGGGACAACTGAAAATAGATATTAAATCCCTCGTCAGCACGGAAATTCTGGCACAGAAGGGGGAGAAACTATACTTCAAGCAGAGCGGTTCAAATAGGCTCCTCCCCCTTCCAGAGATGGCATTTTATGACTCCCACAAACTGCAAGCGACCCAGGATGACATCGAGAAGATGTGCTTAGGGGCACTACACAGTCGGTGAGAGTAATGTCCAAGCTGAAATAAAGGAGAAGATGAGCACATAGCAGCGGAAGAAACTGGTGGTGTAGAAGAAGAGGCAGATATCAGATACACCAGGCTTGCCAACCACAAAGACAAAAGCTACAAAACCACAACCCCCACGGCTCCCCTTCCAGAAGAACTGTGGCAAATAAAGCGCTCCCACCCGAGAAGCCACAAGAAAAAGAAGCTACAGCAATGCCAGAGGGGGAAAAAGAAGAAACCACAGGGGCTAGCCCGCAACTCAACGATCAACCAGAGGCGGAGCCAAAAGGGCAAGACTAACAAGTTGTACTGGAACCAGAAGTCTGTCGAGTCGAGATGGACCCAAAGGACAAGCAGAAGGAGAAAGAACAAGGTCCACCAGCACCGACTCCGCAACCAACAATACCAAGCACGTCAATGACGCACATGGAGCCACAGTTGCACCAATAGCAATAGCATACACCCCCTTTCAGGGGTGTACAAGGTACAAGGTTTGATGCCATGTGGGAACACATGCATAAAACAACTAAAATAAATAAAAATATTACTTCTTCTTTATCTGTGCTAACAACACTGATACAGATCTTGGACGAAAGAACTAAAGCACTCCCTGACCTCATACAAGAGGCATTAAGCAACCAATGGATAATAATGGGAGTGCTGAAGGAAATGAAGGATGAAATGGAGGACTTAAAGAAGGAGAGGCATGTCATTCGAGCTGACAATGAACATATGTGTCACAGCTACGATGCGAAGATGGCCAGCCTCGAGGAAGAATGACAAGGCCTCGAAGAGGACCGCCAAAAATTTGAAAAGGAACGTAAAGAAATCAAGAGCCGACAGAAGAAAAAGAAGGTAAAGCATTCAGCAAGCCTAGCGCACTCCTCATCGAGCCCCTCCAAATATTACGAAAACGACGACGAAAGTGTGAGAGGGACCTACACAAGGGAAGAAGTGTCGAACGAAAAATTGCCAATGTAAAGACAGGACCAGCGGCTGAGAAGAAGAAAAATGAGCCTCTAAAACAATCGAGCTCCCCCAACGACAAACACGCAATGAAAACCACAATGTTGCCAAGGGAGCTCGATCTTAATAGTAGCCCTGAAGAAGGGAAAGATGAAACTGACAAAGGTAGTGGTATACATGCAGAACAACGAATGATCCTGCCTACAAATAAGCTGACACGAGAAGAGAAACTAGCTATAACTCATTGAGAAGAAGTCACCGCAGATTTTAGTGCGACAGGAGCCGTAGAGCTCAATAAGATGCTAGCTGAGCTGGGCACCAGTCTCGAAGAGAGAAATGAGTTCCTCCTATTCCAAAGACACCATGAGCATAATGACTACCTCTATGATGGAAATATGGAGGCAACTCTAGAAATTCTAATAGCATAAAAACTGGGCCAAACTTCTGAGGAAAGCAACATCAGAGATAACATTGCTGTAGAAGCATCCTCAGAAGTAGCTAAACAAGTGGCCACAACACAATCATCAGTCAAAGAAGTTGAACAAGTGGTCATAGCTATGTCGACTATCGATGAAACTCTGACACCTTCTATACATGAAGGAATATCTGACGACGAGGATGGCGGTCTATCAACTTTCTTTGCAAACGAGCCTGCCAGGGAGCGGATTAAGCCAACTAAACAAGAAACACTTGGAGTGGCTCCTCCCCTGCCATGCAAAATGAAAGAGATGGACATGCATGTAGTATCATGGATCACGTGTAGAGACGTCCACATCTTGGCAAACATCCTCAATGACGATCTACCCGGGTTCGACATACCGTATAACAACAAGGGTAGACGTCTGACTAGGGATCACTTCTAGAGGATCTTCCTGCAAAAAGTGTGAGTACATAAATGATTGTTCAAGGTGCTCTGAGCTACCTTCCTGGAAGAATTTCTACATCTAGACAAGCCACAGCCAGTCTTCAATGGAACGAAACATCTAGCTAGCCTCCTCTACAAAGAAGACTATAGGGTAGCAGATGTTGTTGAACTGAAGGCAGCTGTGCGTTGAAGAGAAACAAGATATTTAGTGTTACCCATAAGGAATGTGAGGCATTGGGAACTAATCTTTGTGGACATGTAAGAGAGGAGACAATGGTGCTCAACTGTTGTGCATCCGAATTGGACAGCACTTCACTAATCTACAAAAGGAAGGACGCCAGAGATGCCCTGAAGATACCACTGCGTCTACAACGAGCAATCAAAGAAGCAGATGACAGATTCTAGGGCTTCTAAAAGTTCTTCTCCATAAACAAGAAGGTCTCTCAAGAAGAGGTTGGTTTGGGGGATTGCACCTTCATAGTGCTAAGAATGATGGAAGCCATAAACAAGGGCATCCCCTTAGAAGATCTAGACAGTGAGGACCTGCATGGACTGTGGGGTGTGTATGCCATGGAGGTCATCTACGACCGTTGCTTCTTCAGCAACTCGGTGATGCCTTCAGAAGTTGTGCCTCAAAGACTTCACAAAGATACCCCTCTTCCTGAAAAGGTGACTTGGAGGGAACAATTGAAGACCATATGGGTTGATCCAATAGAGCCAGCTAGGGCTGTGGCTTGGAAAGAAGGTTGGAGTCAAGGCACTGAAGAAAGTCTGAAGCACACATCAGTTGATGAGCCAGAGCAACCTCCAGTAGTAGAAACCCTATAAGAACAACCTTTAAAAGAACAACCCAAGGAGGGAGAGGTTGAAGAAGAAGACCTGGTTGATGTAAAGCCAGATGCACTGACAGGAGAAGTTACATCTTCTTTCAAGGACTTCGACAGATGGAGCTGCCTTAGCCTATCTTTAGAAGAACTGAATATCATTATGAGGTCCTTGAAAGAAGATGATTCACTAGGAGATGTCATCTTCGAGAGAGATGGCATTTGTGTGCTAAAAGCTGACCTCCGAGAAATGCTAAAAATAGGAGGATATCTTTCAGTAAGCACGATGTCAGCCTACCAGGCACTACTAGGAGACAGCATGCCAAATACTCACATGACATACTTCTTACTGGTAGATGACATCTTGAAAGACAAACGATCAGGCGAAAAGGAGCGCCTGCAACAATGCCTGGCAATGTCACTACCAAACTACATCTTTCTACCAATTCTTCTTGACAATCACTGGACTCTGCTAGTCGTCAATGTCATTAAAAGGACTGCAATCCTCTACAACATCTCAGATGCAGCCTTTTCACTTAATAAAAAGAATAATATGATGACCGCAAAGACTCCGATAGAAGAAAAGGCCAACACATGCCCTATAGCGATTGTTAATATGATAGAAAGCCATGGCAAAGGTTACATGCATATGACAGGAAAAGACTTCAAGAAGACACAGTTCTACCACAGGAGCCCCCAGCAGGTGCCCCTATCAAATGACTGTGGCTTCTTCTATCTATCCTGGATGGTGGCCCTAGCCAATATGGATGCCAAAGTGGAGGGTATGCAGTACGAACAGTACCACGCACTACGAGGAGTATACGCAAGCATGCTTCTTGAGTCTGAGTGGGCCTCCACCAACAACAAGAACGGATAAAGAAAGCATGTTTATACGTCTCACTCAAATTTTGACACCCCAAGATGTGGTGTAGGATAAGTTCGGGGGATGGGTCATAAACGGGCTAGAGAGGTACATTTACCATCATTTTACCTCTCTAAAATTCTCAAAAAAATTCAAAATTTTTGCAAAAAGCTACCTTTTGAATTCAGAATATAGCTTCCTCTCCTGCTAAATTTTCAAAATTATAGTACTTTTGCCCTACTAGAGAGAAATAAATGAGAAATATATATATATATATATATATATATATATATGAATATATATATATATATGAATATATATATATATATACGACTAAAACAAGAAACATAGCAATACTTCTCTATCTCATTCTTGTAATAAGACATTTTATGTGTGACAACCTTAACTCATGAAACCCTCAGAGACTAGAGAACTTCACCTAGCCATACTCCTGACCAACCACCCTCACCTGACGCTTTTGACAAAAAAATCATTATCTCTGTAGAGAGGGAAACAGCTACCCTTTTCAAAGCATATATAAAAAGAGGCTTGGGCACCCAGAAGACCACTTAAAAATCCCTCGGACCCAAACTTGAAAGGAGATGTAAAAAGCCAAAAAGAATGAAAAAAAATTGAGAGTTGTGCCCAAAAAGATGCCAAAAGTTTCCATACGGTCGGTGTATTGATGCACTTATGAATGTAGATATGGCGTGCCCATAAGTGAAATCTTGAAGCCAATCTTACACACCTTCAATCCTGAATGAAACTCACAAAACCACCTAACTTCAAGTCAGAAACCCAAAAAGGGCAACACTATTCTTACGACAGTTGTGGGTGAGGAACTCAAAAGGAAGAGGAAAACACTTTGAAGACTTAAGCCTACCCAAACACATTAGCATAGGGCGAACTAAAAATAAAGAAATGGTGTGAAACCTACCCCTCAAAAAAGATCTTGTATTAGTATGGTTATTACCTAAGAGGAAGGGGTCATAAGTTGAGAAGGAGGAACCTTTTACAATTGAAGGAAATGGCAAGAAAATGAAGTTATGCAACTCTAGTTGAGAGGGAGGAATGAGACCTAAAGGTTAGAAAACATACCACAAAGTCTTGATGCAAGAATGAGATATTTTAGTCATGTTATATTCTATAATTTTGTCACACAAGTTTTCTCTTTCTCTCTCTGAGTTCTCAAACCTACACTTAGCCTGAGGACAGGCTAGATTCTAAGCTTGGGGGAGTTGATAACACTTTATTTTACGTACTTTTTGTATATATTATATATCTCTTTTAGTATATCTTTTATTATCTTTCCCCAAAATTTTACCATCTTTTTAACTAAAACATCACTTACACATCTTTCCATGATTTTAGGTACATTTACTGCCCAAGTCATGGTCATTACGTCGACCGTGACCCACTCATTCAACAATGGTGGTCGAGGTCTCTGAACTGCTTTAAGATCGAGGTCCTTCCGCATTCAAGACAGACAACGGTCAGACTAAAGCCCTGATCACTACTAAACTGTGACCACAGCGGAGGTCGTGATTAGTGTAGGAGTACCAATCAAGCCAGGGACCGCGATCTATTTGGAGACCACGGATGCCAAGTTCAACCGTGACTCAAAGAAGGTCGCGGTCTAATTGGGGTCGTGATCCCACAGACCGCGATCAAGCAGGGAGTCCTCGACCTTGACCTCGACCTCTCCAACGCAATGCACAAGTCGATTGTGATCATTGCTAGACCGTGAGAAACTAGCAGACCACGACCGAATTCAACCGCGATGAAAGAAGGAATAAAGAGAAGACCGTGACCACGGACTCACACCTCCCCCAACCTAGACCGTGACCGTAGTCTAGGCTTAAATCAGTGGAGTGTGCCTATAAATAGACCACCCACCCACCTTGTCAAATCATCAGATCATAGATCGGATCTTGAGGACCACGAAGTGTTGCTGCATCCCAGACTCATTCCATTCCATCCCATCCACCAGTCTTGGATCTCCAAAGGTGGAAGCTGAGGAGAGAGAATACTGAAGACTCCTTCTTTAAGAGAAGATGATTTTCCACACCATCGACGTCCTAGATCCATATCTGAAGAAGTGTCATGTCGTATCACGTCCCTTATCTCTCTATCTAGATCTATCATTCCATTCTATTGTACTTCCCTCCTCACTCCATGGATCTTCATGTATCCATCTTTCTGTAATGTCATTATGATGTCCGCAAGCATGAGTGGCTAAACGCCTCAACTTGGGTTGGGAGTAGCCGCCGAGGCTCTCCCAACATGTATATTGTCTTTTTTTGTTGAATATATATACTCTTGTCAAGGTTATCTCCATGTACATGTTTTAATGCTTCACTTGTATTCTTAGCTACCATCTTGTGATGTTTGATAGTTGATATCTTGAGAGAGTAATATCTCTTTTATCATGTGTTATGGAGTAGTATGAATGCACGAGAGTGTTGGAATGCTAAAGCTTAAACCCATATGTTTTGCCTTGTGGTTTACGTGTGGCCATCTTGAGAGAGAGGCTATCCTTAGGCTTAGATCTATCCTCATCTCGAGAGAGAGCGGAATAGACGCTTTTGATGGCTACCTGTAATCTTGATGAGAGTATACTAGAGAGAGAGATGATGTTGCATGTTGGAGAGAGGTCTTAGTAGGTGAAACCCGATCCAAGTTTCCTTCCATATACTTGTTTCATCTTATTTTCATGTTTGCTTGTTTTTGTTATCTTTGTTTTCTTGCTTTACTTTGTTTGGAGTGCCATCGTTCCATAGGGGACACCTCTTTATTGTACCTCCTTTGTCTGGAGTATGTGAGCATTAGATTTTGTGTGCTTGACACTGCCAAGCTTGTCCCTGCGTTCGACCCTGATCGCTACATCGGACCCCATTTATCATTGCGGGGGCCTGAGAGTCAGGTTATTTCTTTAAAAGTCTGAATACTCTGAATCTGCACCTTTTGGATATGTGATTTAGGCCGGTTGTCATTGAGGAGAATTTGAAAACCATGATTTTGAAGATTTTTTCTCATCTAAAAGGTACACTCACAATTTTTCTGCTCCACACACACCACTAGAAAATGGTTTAGTTGAAAGGAAAAATCATTTTTTGCAAGAAATGGCTATAATCACGCTATTAGAACTTGAAACACCTAAAACTTTTTGGGTTGAAGTTGCTAATATTGCATGTTATGATCAAAATAGAATCTCAATTTATCCACAAATTAAAAACACTCCTTATAGGATACTCTTTTTTAATAAACCAAGAGTGGATTACTTTCAAACCTTTCAAAATTCATGCTACATTTTAAATACTAAAGATGATAAAGATAAATTTGATTCAAAATCACAAAAAGGGTTCTTCTTAGGTTATTCAATCTCAAGTAAGGCCTATTGAATCTTTAATATTGTCTCTAAGAAAGTATAAGAATCAATTCATGTAATATTTCATGAAAATCAAACCAACAATGAACTAGAAAATGATCTTCCACAACTAATTGAAGATTTAACCATATCACCTAAAGAAGATAATAATTCTGAAAATGAACAAAGTCAAAATCAAAATGAAAAATCACATCAGCCCATTCTTAGATAATAAAATACCATCCGAAAGATCTAATAAGTGGTGATCTTTTTGATAAAGTAAAAACTAGATCTTCTTTTAGAGATGTAGCAAACACAAACTTTGTATCAATTATTGAACCTAAAAAGGTTGAGGAAGCTCTTAAATATGATTATTGGATCATTGCTATGCAAGAAGAACTGAATCAATTCACTAAGAATGATGTATGGATTTGGTTCCTAGAGCTAAAGATAAAACCATTATTGAAACTAAATGGGTATTTCATAACAATTTAAATGAAGTTGGGGAAGCTATTAGGAACAAATCTAGATTAGTTCCTCAAGGGTATAATCAACAAGAAGGAATTGACTTTGATGAAACTTATGGTCTAGTAGCTAGACTTGAATCGATCTACATGTTATTAGTTCCAATTGCACATGAAAACATCAAACTCTTTCAAATGAATCTTAAAAGGAAATTTTTAAATGCCATAATACAAGAAGAAGTTTATGTTGCTCAACCTCCCAGTTTTAAGGATTCAAAACATTCTGATTATATTTAGCAAATGAATGAAAGCACTACACAGTTTAAAACAAGCCCCTAGAGACTGATATGAATGTATCAAAAGTTATCTTTTTGAAAATGATTTCTATGGGCAAATTAGATCCTACACTATTTATCAAAAAGTATGAATCAAATTTTCTCATCATTCAAATATATGTTGATGATATTTTTGCTGCTTCAAATGAATGACTTTGCACAAAATATAGTGATATTATAAAAAATGAATTTGAAATGAGTCTTGTGAGTGAGTTAACATTTTTTCTTGGGTTTTAATATTAAACAAACTCCTCTTGATATTTTCCTCAACCAAGAAAAGTATGCAAAAGAATTATTGAAATGAATTAATATGGAAAATCGTAAGCATGACTCTACTCCAATGGGAACCTCTACCAAAATGGAAAAATATGAAGTAGGTGAACTCATTGAAAACTCCTTATATATAAGTATGATTGGTTGTTTATTATAATTAATTTCATCTCAGCTAGATATTATATTTTTCGTTGGTTTATGCGTAAGATTTCAACTAAATCCTATGAATTCTCATCTGGTTGTTGTCAAAAAGAGCTTATGATGTTTAGCTGGTATAGTCTACTATGGTATTTGGTACCACAAGATCAACCATTTTATCTTAAAGCTTATATTGATGCCTACTACGTTGGTTGCCACATTGATCGTAAAAGTACTAGTGGCGGTTGTTTCATTCTTGGTAAATCAATCATATCTTGGTTTAGTAAGAAAGAAATATTATTGCATTATCTACCACTCAAGAAGAATATGTGGTAGTTGGATCATGTTGCACACAAGTTTTATGGATGCAACATGTCTTAAAAGATTACATATTTTCATTATCTTTAACTCCAATTTTTTGTGATAACACTAATTCCCTCAATTTAGCTCATAATCTTGTTTTACATAGTTGTGATAAACATATTGAAGTTAGACATCATTTTCTTCATGATCATATTGCTAAAAATAACATGTCTTCATGTTGATACTAAAAATCAATTAGCTGACATTATTCACAAAACTCCTTGCTTTATAACAATTTAGAGTAATTACGAACATATTAAGCATTGTTGCTCTTGAAGATGTATGTTTTGATCTCTTTGCTCAATAATTTTATATTGCGTACAATATTAGTATTACAAATTAAAGTTATTTTCTATGAATTAATGTCATAAACAAGAATTTCTTAGTAAAACTCATTCAATTTTCATTGCATAATATTGCTCAAAACTTTCATCTTCAGTCAACAAATTTCTAGACTAAGAAATATCTCAATCAGCAAAATGTTCGATCGGAAGTCCCCCAGTGGGACCCCCGATTGATTGTCTGCATATTCGTCACAACTTTCCATATCAACATCCTAGTCGAGAAAATTCTAGACTTAAAGGACTTTAGTCGACAAAATGCTTGATCGAGCCTAAATATTATTGCTTCCAATATTTGAATAGACTAAACTACCCATTTGTTAGTATTGGAATGAAACGGTTGGACTCTTGATCGATGAGTTTGTCAATCGAGAAGGAGTCTGTTTTGCTATAAATAGGCACCAGTTCAGTCACTTGTCTCACAACTCATTGAGTACACTTCTCTAGCATCCTTTGAGCACTCCTTAGAGCATTCCTTTAGCATTCCCCCTCTTTACCACATCTTCTTCCAATCCATTCTTTCTCTACTACCTCAAGATGGCTTCATCTTCAACTTGCAGTAGCAAGAAGTAGGTTGCATCCAACAAGGGGCGTTTCACCTTGGTGGCTCCAACACTAATTGTCATCAACAGGATATCCTCCACTTATGATGTTGTTAGAAAGAAGTACATGTGCCTGACCTCCAAGATGCCTCTTCCTCACCGACTGGTGGAAATAGATGACTTCTAAGATCTCCTAAACCTTCCTTACCTCTTCCAAATCCAAAAAAAATAGGAATTTCTTACTCCCTTATTTCATTTCTAGTCTTCACAAGCCATCCATGAATTCTACTGCAACCTTGTTCGGGACACCAATGACCATTATTCCTTCACTTCAAGGTTAATGGGTCTTCATTTGGTTTTTCTAAAATAGACATCCTAGAAATGTTAGACCTAGATATTGATGAATATGCTAAATTTGTAGATTCAAAAACCGGACACCCCCTCAAAAAAATTTCCACCAATCAAGATGAAGTAAACCTTATTGTCATTAAAACAACCAATTTTATTCCTAATACTACTCCTTAAGAACAAAGGATAACCTACTATGACACATCTCTAACCCTTGAAGTTCATATAGTAAACCTCATTCTTAGCCACAATATACTTCCTAGAGCAAACAAAACAAAAATCTCTCAATTTAGGATGTATCTTATCATTGTTAAATAAATTCCTATAAACTTCATTTAAAATTATTCTCTAAAATATGATTGGTTTCTACGGGATCCACCCTATGCTGATTTTGTTTGCCAAATCATTCAAAATTCTATTGGAAAAGACTTAGATGAATTAGGTTATAACCCTAATCGAAGTCCATATAGAATAACCCAAAACACAGTTGACAAAATGTGTATGGACTTGATGAATGCATATCCATCATGATTTTCATTCACTTTTTTGGGACCAATTCGATTCAATACTTTCACTTTCATCTCCTAAACCTCACAAAATGCAATTTTTCTTAATTGATTCAATTATCGAGATTATTAACTAGATTTATATTGATTTTGTGTAGGTCTTGATAAGGTTCAACCGTCATATGGAATTCACTCTCAAGATCCTCTCAACTTTGGTCCTGAATAATCGGTCTTGACCAAATGGTTTGCCCTAACAGTTTTGACCTCTCAGTCCTAGACATTCACCTAAATGGTCTGAAGACCGTATGATGCCTAACGGATTCAAAACAGTTTGGACCAAGGACCGATTGGATGCTCAAGACCGTTTGGATGACAAAGACCGCTTGGATCCAAGACCGTTTGGATCTAAGACCATTTGGATGAGACCGGTTGGCGCCTATCAGTTTCAAACTATTCGGAGGCAAAGTTCCAAGACAGTATGGGCAGTTCCTTCCCAAGATTGTTTGATCATTTGATCGGTCTACAAGACCATTTAGATGACGAAGACTGTTTGGACACTCAAGCAAAGACCAATCAAGAGAAAGACTATTTGGAGGCCATCAGTCCCAAAACCGTTGGGGACAAAGACTGTTCGGTCTCAAGACCGATTGGAACCCATCAATCTTGAAGACCGTTTGCATCTCCAAACCGATTGGAAGCAAGACTAGTTGGGGCGCAAAACTGATCATATCCAAAATGATTCAGTACAGACTGAATGCCCAAGACCATTAGGATCTGTTCGATCTTCAAGACCGTTGGACAGAGGTAGAGACCAATAGAATCCAAGACCGTTTAGATGTCAAACGGTCTCCAAGACCGGTTGCTCCAAACCATTCAAGAAAACTGTTTGCTCCAAACCGTTTGAAGAGAAATCACAACAAAAATGTGAGGACCCCATCCAAGCCTATAAATAGGACCACAAGGGTCCTCATCTGGGCATCGATTCCAGGACGCCAAGAGGCTGCTTGAGCAAAGGATCGGTCTCCCTTTCACACCGCCGCCACTCCACCATCTTCACACCATTGTCAAGCCACCAACACCTCCTCTTACTGCGAGCAAGGAGGCTGAGAAGAGAGATAAGGTGGAGAAGAAGGTCTGCCCAGCCTACTTTGGTGGTTCTTCCTCCTCGTCTAGATCTTCCCCGACGAGACGTAGAAGACCGCATCATCTTCACCGAGCTACGACTACCTTCTGCATCATGCTCACGGTGGAATCTTCCTTCTCTCTTGTTCTTCTTGTTTCTCACACCATGAGCGAGTAGTTCCTTTTTGCTGGGGTGTGGGGACTAGCCACGCTGCCCATGCTTTCATGTCTTTACATTTAACATTCCAAGGCAATGTATATAACTTTTCATTTCTTTGTTAATTGATAATGTTTGTAGTTTGATTACCTACTTGCTTTCATCTTGTTCTTCCCTATGTTGTGAGAACTTCTATATTAAGGGTAGAATGTCGATTAATGAGGTAGACTCCCAAACTAGAAATAGAATGGGATTCCTTGGAGTCGTAAGTGTGTGATCCGTGAGGGGACAAGACATCTAGCCCACGATGACACTTCTGTGTGCCTACCCGCAAGGGGGGCCCGCAACTTTAGTTGGATATTATATCTTCTTTGTTTATCATCGATGTTTTCTTATAGACTAATCACCTACCTACTTGTTGGTTAGCACGGTTGACTCCTTGACGATACTTCTGATAGGGTTCCTTTAGGTCGTAAGTGTGTGATCCGTGAGGGGACGAGCCATCTAGCCCACGGTGATGCTTCTGTATGTCTACCCGCAAGGGGGGCCCTCAGCCTCAGTTGGATGTTGTATCTTTAGAGCCGTAAGTGAGTGATCCGGAGGGTGATGAGAAATTTGATGCCTAAGGTGACGCTTACGTGAGCCTATCCTCGTGAGGGGTTCACAGCAGCTCCATTTGGATAGTTAGATTCTTGCCTGGAAGTTATGTGTTTGGATGTGTTTGCATGTGCAGTGGTGGTGAAACCCAGTATCATCCCAACGATTCCATATCATTAATCTAGAACAAACTTTAATTTTTCTCTTTTACTTTCTTGCATTTAGTTTAATCAGCCACAAACCAATCAATCATTCTAAATAATAGTCTTACTTGAGCTAGATTCGACTGACAAAGATTCTTAAAAATGTTGTCCTTTGGGATTTGATCCTTAGCTATATTGCGATAAGACCCGTCTGCTTGCAGGTGGTATTATTGCATATGGTTTTGATAAAAGCTTGGGGATTTCAACCCCGAGTGAATTTGTTAGTATGATAATAATCTACGTCAAATTCTGGTGCCGTTGTTGGGGACAACAGAATCAGTTAGTCAAATCTAGTTCTTTTAAGGCTAATCTAGGTTTTTGCTTTTTCTTTTGATACAATCGATCATCTACTTGAATTTCACTTTACTCCATCAATCTTACTTCAGATCCTTTCATTTTAGGTACCCCCAAGACTGGTGTATGCACCGTTTGAACAGTCTCAGACACACTGCCAATTTTGATCTAGAAATTGATAGAACCTTTCACCGTTAGAACAGGGAGAATCAACCAAGAATGGCTTAAGAGGTGGAAATAGCCCAAAGGGTTGCTCAAGCCATAAATGCTCAAAGAGAAAGGTTCATGCAAGAAGCCAGAGCTGCAGTTCAAGAAGAAATCCTAGCAGCACAAGCAGCAGTGCAAGCAACAGAACTACAAAAGGATCTTAGGGAGTTCTCAATACCTAAAGCTGCTGATGTTCATCACCCAGTTCAACCTCCTCCCATCAATGCTCCCAACTTTCAGATACGAGCAAATTGTATTACCTTACTTTATAACAGCCCATTCTATGGTTAACAAGGAGAAGATAGTCAAGAACATCTTCTGAGGTTCATTGATCTACGTGCCATGACAAAGCAAAATGATGTATCTGACGATGCCATTAGACTCTGTCTTTTCAAGTATTCGCTTGCTGATAGAGCTATAAGTTGGTATAACTCCCTACAATGCGAACCCATCACTACTTGGGAACAACTAAAAAATGTTTTTTCTGGAAAAATTCTACCCTCCTCTCACCTATGAAATTAGGGGTCGAATAACAATGTTCACTGAAGCCCCTGGAGAAACCCTTTTTGAAGCATGGGAAAGATACAAAGATCTGCTACGCAAGTGTCCACATCATGGAATCCCTAAGAATCACCTTATTGAAATCTTCTATAGGGGTGTGGACGATGATATCAATAGGTTTTTAGAATCCTCATCAGGAGGAAACTTCATGCGTCAAAGTTATGATAGCGCAGGGAAGGTTGTCACCCTTGGAGTTGAAAATCAAGCTAATTGGGGTAGGTCTGTAGGTAAGGGAGTATTGAAGGTAGCTATGACTGAAGTTATTCCAGAATACAAGTCTATCATTGAGACCCTCAAACTCTTAGTTGCCAAGCAGGACCATATCGAATCATCCCTTGTTGCATTTGGAAGAGGACGTTCACCACATCAACAACAAGAATAGATCAAGTCAGCTTCATTGTTCTGTGAAGCATGTAAAGGTACCGATCATTCCACTTTAGCATACAATGTTCTATATGATGTGGTTCTAAGCAATGCTTATGGACAAGGAGATAATGGTTAAATGTAAAATCTTAACACTGTCAACACCATTCCTGGTCAAGGATACTACAATCTAAATCCAAATAGGAACCATCCTGGTTTTCAATATGGAAATCCTTCAGGAGCAGAAAATTTGCGACAACTTAGTTCAAACAATCAACCATGAGGCCCACCAGGATTCCAGTATAACCAACAAAAAAAATTTGGGAATCAAGGGAACTTCAGAGGCAACTTCCCGAACATGAACTTCAACAATTATCACAACAACTCGCAATTCCAGAATCCCAACCAGGTCCCTTTTCAAAATCAACAACAAGGGCAACAAACCAGACCCATTTCTCCTAATGACAAACTGAAGACCATTGAGAAGATGCTACAGTCGCAGCAAACCACGATAGCTAACCAGCAAACCTTGATAGCTAACCAGCAAACACATCAGAAAGCCATTGAATCTCAACTAACTCAACTTGCAACTAGCATGAAGCCACCTGTTGGATCCTTTGTCGGTCAACCGGAGAACAACCCTAAACATACTGAGCAATTAAAGGCTATTATGACTCGTTCTAGTAATGTATATCCTGACCCTCCTATCAGGACACCAATGGTTTTCATAGATGAACAAGACCAGGTGAAAGATCAAGTTGACAAGGAACTTGAATCTTTTCCAAAGGAGCAGCCAAGCAATGATAAGTCAGACAAAGAAAATTTTGAGAAACCTTCTATAGAAGAGGAAAAAGCAATACCAGAACCTGATATCCCTATATACAAGCCTCGTATATCTTTTCCAGCTCGTTTAAGGCAAACAAAGCTTGATACTCGTTTCAATAAGTTCAAAGAAGCTATGAAAAAGCTTCATGTTGATATTCCCTTTTTAGATGCTCTGGCTGAGATACCAGCCTGGAAAAAGTACTTGAAGTCTCTCCTCACCAAAAAATATATAACTGAGGAATACGAAATAGTCAAACTAGCAACAACTACTTCAGACATCATCCAAAGCAAGATGCCCAAGAAGCAGAAAGATCCAGGATCTTTTGGGATTTCTTGCCATATCAGTGATTCATCTTATAAGAAGGGATTGGAAGATATTGGTGCTAGAATCTCCATCGTTCCACTTAGCCTTTGCAAAAGGCTAGGGTTTGCTAAACTGCTCCCAACTGGCATGACAATACAACTTACAGATAACACTGTGACTCTACCCTTAGGAATCATTGAGGATGTCCCTGTCAAGGTAGGAAAAGACTCCTATATTCCTTGTGACTTTGTCATCATGGACATAAAGGAAGACACTAGATACCCTCTCATCTTTGGACAATCTTTCTTCACCACTACAAGAGCTCTGATCGATGTTGAAGCAGGAACTTTGCTGCTCATATTAGGTAAAGAAACTCTCGAATTCAAGGTTTTTGAAAGCATGCAAAGGCCAAGCATGCAAGAGGAAGTCTACTTGGTTGAGTGTGAAGAGAAGATGTCACTCCTAATGCAAGAGGATTATGAACAAGAAGATCCTTTAGGGATGACCCTCACCAATCCGAATGTAGAAAGTTCAGATGACCAACAAGTGAAAAGTTGTGTTTTCCACCTCGATACTGCGGAAGAAGATCCTGAAACCAAGATTGAGGAACTAAAAGTAGTGGATGTTACTGAAGAAGCAGGTGAAAAGCCACAAGCTCCTGAAATGAAGCCCCTACCAGAAAGATTGAAATATGTGTTTCTAGATGAACTCAAGATCTGTCCAGTCATCATAAATTTAGATCTAATAGCGGAACAAGAAGACAAACTTTTGAAGGAATTGAAGGAAATAAGAAAAGCAATCGGCTACAAGATGAGTGACCTCACTGGGGTTAGTCAAGCATTATGTATGCACAAAATCCCCATGATGGAAGATCACAAGACAACTATTGAACATCAACGCAAATTGAATCCAAATATGAAGGAAGTAGTCTGTCTTGAAGTCATTAAACTGCTCACTACTGGGATAATCTATCCGATATCGGATTCACCACGGGTGAGTCCCGTGCATGCGGTCCCGAAGAAAGGTGAAACTACTATGATACAAAATGAAAATGATGAACTCATCCCCACTCGAACGATTATAGGGTGGAGGACGTGCATTCATTACAGAAAGTTAAACAAGGCAACTCGAAAGGATCATTTCCCAATGTCTTTTCTTGATCCAGTATTAGTACGGTTGGCTCATCAAGAATATTTTTGTTATCTTGATGGTTACTCTAGATTCTATCAAATACCCATACATCCAGATGACCAAGAGAAAACTACTTTCACCTGCCCATTCGGAACATACGCATTTAGAAGAATGTCATTCGGCCTCTGTAATGCACCTGCAACCTTCCAGCGTTGCATGGCTGCCATATTCACTGGTCTCACTGAAACAATTATGGAAGTTTTTATGGTTGATTTTTTTGTATACGGAGATTCACTCGACTCATGCCTAAAACACCTCTCCCTTGTCCTCAAATGGTGTGACGAAGCACATCTTGTGTTAAACTGGGAGAAGTGTCACTTTATGGTAAAGGAAGGCATTGTCCTCGGCCATAGGGTAAGTAATCGAGGAATTGAAGTAGACAAGGCCAAGATCAAAGTAATTTCCAAGCTCTCTATCCCTATCAATGTAAGGTAGGTTCATGCATTCCTAGTTCATACGGGCTTTTACTGACGGTTTATAAAGGATTTCTCAAAGATAACCAAGCCGATGACAAATTTGCTACTAAAGGATGCTGAATTCAATTTTGACGAAGAATGCATTAAAAGTTTCAACCATCTAAAGCATGCTCTTATAATAAAACCCATAATCAGAGCCCCTGATTCCTTTTGAAATTATGTGTGATGCCAGTGATTATGATGTGGGTGTTGTCTTGGGCCAATGTATAGAAAAGAAACATTATGTGATCTACTATGCATCGAAAACCCTCGACAAAGCTCAGAGGAATTATGCAACTACCGAGAAAGAGTTTCTTGCAGTCGTGTATGCCTTCGACAAGTTCAGATCCTACCTCATTGGTTCAAAATCCATTGTATACACAGATCATGCCGCTATCTTTTACCTCCTGGAAAAGAAAGATGTTAAACCTAGGTTAATTAGATGGATTCTCCTCTTACAAGAGTTTGATATGGATATAAGAGACAAGAAAGGTACAGAGAATGTCGTGGCAGACCACCTCAGTCGTATCCACGCCCTGGAAACTAAGAAGATCCATATCAATGATTCTCTTCCAGACGACAAGCTTATGAAAGTTTCAAGGGATATCCCTTAGTACGCGGACTATGTAAACTACCTGGCTGCGGGTGTTATCCACCCCTAATGCACTAGAAGTGCATTGAAGAAATTCCTGCATGATGTAAAACAATATCACTGGGATGAGTCGTACCTCTGCAAACTCTGCGTTGATAGTCTATACAGACGTTGTATCGTTGAGGAAGAAGCTCAACTTATCTTAGAACAATGTCACTCGGGCCTAGTTGGAGGCCACATGAGTTCCAAGAAAACTGCCTTAAAGGTTTTGCAATGTGGATTCTTTTGGATAACCATATCCAAAGATTCCTATGACTTTGTTCTATCATGTGACAAATGTCAAAGAATAGGTAACATAACAAAGAGAGATGAGATGCCACTGAACTTGTGGCAAGAAGTCGAGATATTTGATGTTTGGGGTGTGGACTAAATGGGTCCATTCCCATCTTCTCATGGATTTTCCTACATCCTAGTGGTAGTGGATTACATCTCAAAATGGGTTGAAGCCATACCTACCGTCACTAGTGATTCCAAACCTATCATCAAAATGTTCAAAGATATTATTTTCCCCCGATTTGGAGTCCCACGCACCGTGATTTCCAACAGAGGTTCTCATTTCCTGGAAAGAAGCTTTGAAGTGTTGTTGAGGAAATATGGTGTAACTCGCAAGGTAGCCTCACCCTACCATCCACAAACCAGTGGATAGCTAGAGGTTTCTAACCATCAACTCAAGGCTATTCTAGAAAAGACTGTAGGCCACAATCGGAAAGATTGGTCAGTAAAGATCAATGACACCTTGTGGGCCTACCGAACTGCTTTTAAAACTCCCCTTGGGACTACACCTTTTCAACTAATCGATGGAAAGTCATGCCACCTTCCGGTAGAACTGGAACACAAGGCATGATGGGCAATAAAATAGCTGAATTTTAATATGAAAGAAGCAGGCTAAGCCAGGATTCTGCAACTCTAAGAGCTGGAAGAACTCTGAATGACAGCTTATGAGAATACTAGAATCTATAAAGAATGCACAAAGTTGTGGCACGATGGTCATCTCAAGAGGAAGGACATTCAAGTGGGAGACTAGGTCCTGCTGATCAACTCAAAACTGAGGTTATTCCCAAGGAAATTCTGTTCCCATTGGACTGGACCATACATTGTTAAGAGCATCTACCCGCATGGT
Organism: Alisma plantago-aquatica; assembly: GCA_963693085.1. Classification (NCBI taxonomy): domain Eukaryota; kingdom Viridiplantae; phylum Streptophyta; class Magnoliopsida; order Alismatales; family Alismataceae; genus Alisma; species Alisma plantago-aquatica. The sequence goes on from OY856410.1 coordinate 661,128,317, forward strand.
GCTTTTTTTTATGGAGTGTAAAGTCAGGAGATGTTGTGGCTAATGGCCAACGTTTGAAAACATATTTCACTGCAGCTGATACAGGCATCAATGCATCGCTAGAACTCTCCAACCCAGATTACATCCACTATAAAAGTTGAAGAATTAAAGTCGAGCCATCGACGTAAAACAAAGGCGCTTGTCGGGAGGCAACTCGATTAATAAATTTGTATTTAGTTTTAATTATAAATTTTGCCGAATTTTGTTTTTACTTTTTAGATAATTTTGCACCAAATAAAAATCGCAATGCGAGGTGCTATCTTGAGTTCTGATTGGTCTTTATTTTTGAGATTTTCATATGGAGGACACACGCTGATTGGAACGCAACCATTTGATGGTCCAAACAGTATGAACTTTCCTCTCCATCTCGGATTTAGAGTTTGCTCAGGACAAGCAAATTTCTAAGTTTAGGGTGGAGGGTGGGTGGTACGTATCTTACTTTCCACCTTCACCTATCTAATTCAGACTTGAGATTTCATCGTTGCAGTTTTGACCAAAATTTTCAAAAGTGATGAAGCTTTAACACTTTTCATTTCAATCTTTATGCATTTTGAATCATTACACCCTCCTTATTCGAAGCAGATCCTCAAAAGGACCTTCTTCTGAGAACTAGCCTTTTTATTGAAATCATCTTGTGAAGCTTATGAATCCTAACATCATGATCTTTATGCAAAAATGGCAAGTGTTTGTCAAACTAATAGGGATCAAACACATCGTGCTTCCTAACTGACTAGTGGAACAATAACATGGAATCCCCACCGGATCCTCATCAAGTCATTATATGAGCGGAGTACGATAAAGAGAACAACCCGGTGCATAGAATTGTAAATCAAGTTGCATTCTGATCTGAACTCTCTTCTACACTTCTTCTACAATCTTTGTACCCCTCCATCCATCAAAAAGAAACAAAAATTAGCCAAAATAGTGTCAAACCCTAAGTTTGGGGTGGAACACCACTCCCCTCTATATCCGCTTCTTCCATACCCTTCTCAAATTAATAGGACGTACCACCAAGAAAAGATGCCAAAGAACACACAAAAAAATTGCAATCTCGAGTCGAATAGAGGAGAGATTCACACAAAAAAAGCAATAAATGAAATAGCAAATAATATAATAAAAATCTCGAGTCGAATAGAGGAGAGATTTATTTCTTCCTTCCATACCACCCTTCACTCCCTTTTCTACCTAATGGCACAATAAATGTCTCCACTACCCTGAAATACACCAGTGTCAGATCAGATGCACACTTGTTGTTCTACAGGTATCTCTGGACTCTTATGAAACTCTCTGACATTCTTGTTGTTGGAAAAAGTGAGGAGGAAGTGAAGTTGGAAAGCAAACTCAGGAACAAAGATATGATAAGATGTGTTCAGTGGTCTCAGGAAGTTGAGATGCGTAGTCATACTAAGCAGAAAGGAAATAATCATGATGTGAAGAGGAGGCAATCACATGATCAGAAAATATTCATTTGGCAACTATTTCAGATTTTGTGTTACTCGAGGATGAGCAACATTTAAGTTTAGGGTGTTTTGATGAATGCATATCCATCATGATTTTTTGTAACATCCCTGACCTGGGTTATGAGTTAACCCTAGGTGTTTTGCCTAAATATGTAATTAAATCTTTGTGATTAACTCTGAGCATGTAATTAAGCTTCTCAGAAACGTATATTTCAGTATTTGCCCCTTTTTATTTAAAGTTGTAGCATTGTTATGATATACAGGGACCTATGTGCAATTTACCCAGTTGAAAGGGTTAGCTTGCAATTTGCACATGATGAGATGTTCCTCTGATGTTGAGACATCATGAGAATCTCTTTGGCAAAGTTTGAAGGATTTCCCAAGCTAGAGCACCAAGGTGCAGCTGTGGAAGCAATCCCAGGGCTTGAAACCCTAATTTGGGGTAAAATGCAATTTACCCAAATGATGGGAAGCAATTTGTAAAGAATGTCATCTAATGTATCTTTTTAGACTTTTGCCATCATTTAGATAAGAAATGATGAGGAATTCACCTCAATTGAGTTATCAAGTTAAGAAATAGGCTTTGTGATTGAATAATCAGGGTATATGTGCAATATCCCTTTAAGTATGAACTTTATTATTAGATTGTTCTTCCTTGCCTTCTTTTCTATAACATTAAGATAAGGTTTGTCCTTAGAATAAAGAGGAAGGGACGAGCAAGTAATAAAGGAAGGACTTAGTTGGAATTAAAGGAAACTTATGAACTAATGTTGAAAATCCTACCCCATGTATATAAGCCCTCCTTCCCTTAGTTGCAAGGGAACTTAACCTTCGTTCCCTTACTGTTTCATTTCACCAAAGACGACCAAGGACTGCCTTGGAGCTAAGGAGGACGAACAAGGGGTGCAAGGTAGGTTTAAACCCCTCTTCTTGCCTAATTCCATGGTTAGAATTCGAATTCAAGGTCATCTTCATGGCTAATTCTCGAAACCCTATCTTTCTAGCCGTCTCTTTTCATCCTTCCTTGGAGTTTTCACCTTGGACAACCTGTGGGAACTCAAGGACGCCATTAGAGCTTGGAGCTTGAAAGCTTGGAGCTCAAGAAGCAAGCTTTAGGCGGGTTTTATAACTCTAAACCTATGCTTTACTATGTGCATCTTTATATGCGATTTGATGATAGCTCTTAGTATTTCCCTACTTTTCCCTGCTATTTTGCAAGCAAACCCGTGGGATATCTGTACTGTTCTTGAGCTAGAAGATGAAGGCGTGATTTCCAAGAAAAACCCACCGCTTTTCTTTTCCTTAAACGGTCCTCACGGTTTGCTCTCTCGGACTCAAGACCGTGAGAGAGCCTCGCGGTCTCGAGACCGTGAGAGGGCTCGCGGTCTCAAGACCGTTTGGCCCCGTTGACCGAGCGTGGACCGTATAAGAAACCTGTTCCTAATTATATAGGCTAATTACCCTCAAAATTTGGGAGACTAACTCCAAAGGAATCGGGAGATATGACCTTTTTAAGTCACAACTTTAAATGAATTAATTGCTGATTTTCAAACGGTCTGAAATTGCCTTTTTGGGCAAACGGTCTCAAGACCGTGAAAGATCGTTGACTAAGCGTTGACCCCATGAGATTACTGTTCAAAATTATGTTAACTAACAACTCACCAAGTTTGATGGTCTAATTCCAAACGGGCTAAGAGTTGAAGGGTGAATACTAGGGCTAACCCTAGATACAATCAGTACTGAAATTATGGTGACCTAATTAGGGTTTTTAGGGTTGATTGACCTAAACGGTCTCAAGACCGTTTGGGGGTCACCAAACGGTCTCAAGACCGTGAGGGCAATCAACCAAGACCGTTTGAAGGTCTGGGGTCAAGATTTGTTGAACAATTGAAGGTACAATAATGCCAATTTACATTGCAATTAAATGTTGATATAATCATCAACTTAATAGGTCAGCCCTTGATGAATTTGCACTAGAATCCAAAATTGGATGGGCAAACGGTCTCAAGACCGTTTGGAACTCATCCAAACGGTCTCAAGACCGAGAGGACACTCACCCAAGACCGTTTGAAGGTCTAGGGTTAAGTAGTTTGACCAATTGAGGACCTAATTGCAAATAGTTATCAAGTAAACTAAAATTCTGATTTTGTGACCAATCATGGTTCAACCTCTATCAAATCACCTTAGATTTTGATGAAATCTTGGGCAAACGGTCTCAAGACCATGTGGGGTCCACCCACATGACCTCAAGACCGTTTGGGCCAAGTTTGGGCCCAATTGGAGCTCAATTGAAGGGTTCAACCTTGTGTTGATACACATTGTTGAGTGTTGATGGGTGAACATTGATAGACCTTAATTGAATCAATTTCAATCCTAATTGGTCAACAATTGAGGGTCAATTGAATGACCATTTGGTTAAGCATAACCTTAATTAACCCAATCCATAGGTTTTCAACAGTTATTGGACCTTTTGAAGGCTTCAACATCGGTTGACATCATCGATTGATTTGTTGAACCTTTGTTGAAGGACCTTGCGGTTGAGACCATGAGAGGCTCACGATCTCAAGACCGTGAGGAGGCTCACGATCTCAAGACCGTGAGGGGGCTCACGATCTCAAGACCGTGAGGGGGCTCACGATCTCAAGACCGTGAGGGGGCTCACGATCTCAAGACCGTGAGGGGGCTCACGATCTCAAGACCGTGAGGGGGCTCACGATCTCAAGACCGTGAGGGGGCTCACGATCTCAAGTCCATGAGGAGCCTCGCGGTCTTGACCTACTTGGAGTGGGTGGAGATGGCTCGCGGTCTTGGAAGGGGTTGAGGGCTCGCGGTCTTAAAGTCAAAGGTGACTAAACGGTCAACTCATCTTCGCGGTCTTGAAAGACAAGTTGGACAAAAGGTCAACTCAACCAATGGGTCTCAAATCAATTGAAGGTTGACTTCATTCAATCAATTGATGAATGTAAATGGGTCAATGTTGCTCTAATCAAACCCTAATGACAATCTAGGATATTAAGGGGTTAATTGACTAAGGTTTTGACCATAATGATGATCAATGGGTGAATTACCAATATACCCCTGAAGGGTCAATTGAGTTATACCTTGCTCATTTCAACCCTAATTACATGAGAATGATGTTTTTAGTCATAATGACTCTAACTAACCTGATCTAGTCTAATGTTATCATCAACCATTAGTATGATGAAAGAGAAAGTACTCTAGAGAGAGAAATTAACCTAGAGAGAGAAAGTAACTCTAATCACCTAATGGTGATGTCTTTGGCTATGTTAGCCTATAATGACTCAACCCAACCTGTTTTAGAGTGATGTTGACATCACCTAACCTTATGATGAGAGAGAAAGTACTTCTAGAGAGAGAGAGTACTTCTAGAGAGAGAAAGTACTTCTAGAGAGAGAAAGTACCTTTTTTTAAATGGAAACTCAATTGAAGCATCCCCAATACACAGAAATGAGCATAATTAGGGTATGATCCGCCTGTGTGAGATCATAGAAACCCTAATTATGATAAATGATGAATCTTTAACTAATCCAAGAGCATCAATGAAGATGTTACTCATACATGATGATGTTATGAGTTTAATTCACCTTGATGTGAATAGTAAACCCTAATTCAAGGGTAATGGCATGCTTTTGAGCAATAAACTCTATTTGAATAGAAGCAAAGATTTAACTCTTATGACCAAAGTAGGAAGTACATTCCTTATTGTTGCATTACCTTTATCAGATGTATTAACCATGCAGGTTCTGATATGAAGGTAATCATATCCAGGTATGGATGTTGATGTTATATTCATTGAAGGCATGTTGTTAGCCTTATGAATAAGTAAAGTAATCTGATGCCTTGCTAGTGGCATCCTATGCTGATAATGGGCTGTGAGAGCCATGAATACCATCAAGGTCATGCTTTAGAGATGACTTGTGATGAGGATAATGAGAAATGATGATTGATATGAGTTAGGCCTGTTACATTTAGTATTCTTCTTTTATAGCTGCTATGCTACTGTTATTGTTTGAAGAACAATGTATGCTGTTAAAGAATACTGAATGTACCCAACTAATCAAGTATAATGTAGAGCCCTGATCATAGATCCATCATTGTCAGAAATTAAGTGATGGTGAAACAGGTTTTCCTTAGGGAACTCCTGGAGCACATACTTTTGAGTATGTGGGGTACATGGATGTGTAGAACCTTACATCCTAGTGTAGGAAAGTGATGTAGATGTGGAATCCATCCATCCTTCACTATAGTTCCATACCGTATCAGTGGTAGGTAAACATGAAACCTCCTGATGACGAAGAAAGCACAGATATCCGTATCAGTGGTAGGTAAGTATGAAACCTCCTGATGACGAAGAGAGTACAGAACGCCACTGTGACTCTAGAATAGCAAAGGACCAGTTTACCCTGGTGAGCTATAGTAGTAGAGACACAAGATGTCCTACAAGTGATCCTCTTACTGACTGAGGAAGGTGAAGGTCATGAGAATCCGGCTCTCTTAATGACCTATGTATGATACTGATGCGACTTCTCAGCGATCAGTTGGAGTTTGAGTGGTAAGCCTCATCTCCACAGGGCATAATGTTGTTTGTAAAACATAATCAACCATGTAGTATAACTTGTTAGAGATGACTCCAAGTTAGTTGATTGATGTTACATTGCAATAATGTTGATATTCTCCATATCTCCTAATTTGTAGAGATCTTGTTATATCTGCAACTGTTATAGAATGCTTTGAAGGCTTTACTGTTTAAAATAATCTTTGATGTTATAATAAAGCTTCTGGCGAAGAGTTATAACTCTCGCTGGGACAATTATGTATAATTGTCTCACCCCGTAGGCTTCAACTTTTTAGGTGGACGTCGGAGACGAAGGAACCAGCCTACAGGTGATCAGTCTCAGCAGCAGCAGCACCAGGGGCAGCAGTAATCTCAGGTGGAGATTTGTCCTGCCATGTGGTGTAGTTAGAGTCAGTCCTATGTGTCCTCTGTACTCTCAGGTCTTGGAGTCTTGTGTTATGTGATCTTGAGATTTTGTATCTTGATGTATATAATTACTCAAGAAGTAATTATCCTGAGATGTAAACAGTTACCTCTCTTTATGAAAGGAGTTTTTATGGATACAAGTTCTTATCTCGAAAAGTTTTAATTTTCCGTGATTTTTGTCTTCCGCTGATTACCGATTCGCTTCCGCTAAGTTTTAATCGTGTTTATGTCATGGTTTGGAGATCAGAGCCCACAATTAGTGGTATCAGAGCTCCAGGTTCAGTTGAGTCTACAGAGGCATAGGACTTAGGATGTCGAGTCTACCTTTAGTACTCCTTCCTTATCTAATAGAATCTTCTGCTCCTCAGGAGAAGAAGATACATAAGAATGTCAGAACATCGCGATGAGCACGTGGCAGAGAGTAGTGCTAGTGCACCTCGAGACGGTGCAAGAGTTCCGAGAATAGAACGACATGCACCTGAGTCGCCAAGAGAGCCACCCCAGTTCGACCCAGCTGACATGAGTGATCCAGCTGTACAGACGATGTTTGGGCAGTTCATGACTGCCATGACACATATAACCGATAGGATGCCCATTCCTGCACCTAGGGCACCTGTCCAGCCTGAAGTACAAGGTATTGGTAAGACATTCGAACGACTTCGTCGTGTCGGAGCTACCGAGTACTTCGGAACTGCCGACCCTGCAGATGCTGACTTATGGTTGACAGAGTTGGAGAAGGCTTTCAGGATTCTTATGATTCCGGAAGCTGAGAAGGTTAGACATGCTGTCTATCTTCTCAAAGGCAGTGCTGGTCACTGGTGGAACATGGAAGAGCAGAAGAGACCTGGAGTAGAGTTCTAAAGGAAGAGTTTCGTCGGGAATTTATCAATAGATATTTTCCAAAGACCTTCCTAGATGAGAAGATCTCTCAGTTTGAGAAACTAAGGCAGGGTATGATGAACATTAGTGAGTATGAAGCTAAGTTCATGGAGTTGCTGCGGTTCTGTCCGCACATGGCCGCTACGGATGAGGAAAGAATCAGAAGATTCGAGAAGGGTTTGAATTCTGATATGTCAACCCCTGTGTCTGCCTTAGAAAACAGAGAGAGATTCTCTACCTTCGTTGAGTCAGTCCGAAGGATAGAGAGATCTGTGATTGAGAAAAGACAAACCCATAAAAGATATCCCCAGTTCCAGGGTTCTTCATCTAGGGATTCCAAGAAACCTAGATTCTCTGCACCTAACCCTCCACCACCCAGATCAAGTTTTCAAACTCAATGGACACCAAGCAGAGGTAGAGGGCGGAGTCAACCGCTTCAAGGGACGCACAGTTCTGCATCAGTGTCAGTTACTGGACCACCCAGACCACAGCAACAGGAGAAGAGTTGCTATAACTGTGGTAAGGTGGGACACTTGATGAAGGATTGTCGTTCTAGACCTATCAGTGTGACACAACAACCTCCGAGACAGAATCAACAGGGATCTCAGAATAGACAACATCAAGGAGCAGCTCGAGGACGTGGACAAGCGTCTCAAGCTGGATCATCAGCACCACCTCAACACCAGGCGACTGCGAGGTTCTATGCTATGAACCCACCTGAGGCAGTTGTCAATCCACGGGTAGTGGCAGGTCAGATGAAACTTTTATATTCTGATATGTCTATATCCTGTAATGTATCTGTTCTGATTGATCCGGGTGCTACGCACTCTTTCATCACTCGTGAAGTGATTCGTAACTGCAATGTGACTGTTAGTCATAGAGCAGATAGTTTGTTGTTAGAGACTCCGTTGAGTGGGTCTGCCGTTTTGCAGGAGGTATGTTCTCCCTGCATCCTTTTCTTTTCTGACCATCGCATTCAAGTGGACCTTATACCACTTGATATGCAGGGGTTTGATATAATCCTTGGGATGGATACCTTAGAAAGGTATAGAGTTGTCTTGGATTGTGAGTCCAAGTTGGCTGTGTTTGCTGATGAAAGCAACACATGGATCTTTCAAGGTGAAAGAAAGATTCTGCCCACCTGTCTTGTGTCAGCTATGGCTGCTGATAAGCTGTTGAGGCAAGGATGTTATGCATTCTTAGCCCATGTGGTAGATGTTACCAAGGAAGGTTCCAACCCTGCCGAAGTTCCCATAGTCAGGGAATTCGAAGATGTGTTTCCTGAAGAACTTCCTGGTATACCACCACCTCGGGAGATTGACTTTGAAATCAATCTGATTCCAGATACGAAACCCATAGCTCAAACTCCGTATAGAATGGCTCCTGTCGAGATGGCAGAACTCAAGAAACAGCTTCAAGAGTTACTTGAGAGAGGTTTTATCCGACCGAGTACTTCACCTTGGGGTGCTCCGGTCTTGTTTGTTAAAAAGAAGGATGGGTCAATGCGGTTGTGCATCGACTATAGACAACTCAATAAAGTGACAATAAAGAATAAGTATCCTCTGCCGAGGATTGATGATCTCTTTGACCAGTTGCGTGGTGCAACAGTCTTTTCAAAGATAGACTTGAGGTCTGGATATCACCAACTCCGCATTAAGGATAGTGACATATCCAAGTCTGCCTTTAGGACAAGATATGGACACTATGAGTTCACGGTTATGTCGTTTGGACTAACCAATGCGCCAGCTGCATTTATGGAACTCATGAATAGAGTTTTTCGACCTTTCCTTGATCAGTGTGTTGTCGTCTTCATAGATGACATACTGATTTATAGTAAAGATGCTCAGCAGCATGAGCAGCATCTTCGCCAAGCTTTGACCTTGCTAAGAGAACATAAGTTGTATGCTAAGTTTAGCAAGTGTGAGTTCTGGCTGCCGGAGGTATCTTTTCTTGGACATGTAATATCCGCCTCGGGAATTCGTGTTGACCCTACAAAGGTAGAATCTGTTCTACAATGGGAACAACCAAAGACACCGACGGAAATTCGAAGTTTCTTGGGGTTAGCTGGCTATTATCGAAGGTTCATTAAGAACTTTAGTTCTATAGCTTTACCTTTGACCAAGTTAACCCGGAAAGATGTTCCTTTTTCTTGGAGCAATAAGTGTCAACAATCTTTCCAGTTGCTGAAGGAGAGGTTGACAAGTGCACCTGTTTTAGTGCTACCTGAACAAGGAAAAGGATATGTAGTTTTCTGTGATGCTTCCAAAAATGGACTAGGATGTGTGTTGATGCAGGATAAACAAGTGATTTCTTTTGCTTCCCGACAGCTTAAGAAACACGAGGAGAATTATCCAACACACGATCTGGAGTTAGCAGTTGTGGTTCATGCCTTGAAGATCTGGAGGCATTATCTCTACGGAGAGACATTCCAGATTTTCACAGACCACAAAAACCTTAAGTATATCTTCTCTCAGCATGAGCTCAACATGAGGCAACGTCACTGGATGGAGTTAATCAAGGACTACGACTGTACAATTGATTACCATCCAGGTAAGGCCAATATTGTTGCAGATGCCTTGAGTAGGAAATCAGCAACATCAACCATGAATAGAGCACAACTAAATTCTTTAGTATGCTCAAGAAGAGATATGCTTATCTCTTTAAGGCAAGACAATGTACAGTTGAAGGTGTCATTACTAGTCGGTTTGTTAGCTGAGATGCATATTAAACCTACCCTAAGAGAGCAGATTAAAGAAGCACAGCTAGATGATGCTGCAGTTCAACATATAAGATCTGAGTATGGAAATGAGAAGCAAGATGGGTTTCATGACTCAAAAGATCAAGTAGCTTGTTATAATTGAAGAATGATAGTGCCGGATGTGGACAACTTAAGGAAGTTAGTCCTGGAAGAAGCCCATTCTTCCATGTATGCTATGCATCCAGGGAGCACCAAGATGTATCGGAATTTGAAGGATCTATATTGGTGGCCTGGGATGAAGAAGGACGTTGCAGAGTTTGTTCTGAGGTGTCCTGTGTGTCAGCAAGTTAAAGCTGAACACCAGAAGCCTGCAGGGACAATGCAACCTTTACCCATATCACAGTGGAAGTGGGACCATGTGACCATGGACTTTGTTGTTGGCCTACCCAGGACAAGCAAAGGACATGATTCCATTTGGGTAATTGTTGATAGGTTGACTAAGACAACACATTTCTTACCTGTCAAAACAACCTATTCTACTGAAAGGTTATCAGAGTTGTATGTTCGAGAGATAGTGCGTTTGCACGGAGTTCCTGTCACAATAGTTTCAGACAGAGGACCTCAGTTTACAAGTCGTTTTTGGGAACAGTTGCACAGTGCCTTAGGCACTAAGCTGAGGTTTAGTACGACCTTTCATCCACAGACTGATGGACAGTCAGAAAGGACCATACAAACCTTAGAAGACCTGTTGCGAGCATGTGTTCTCCAGTTCACCGGAAGTTGGGATCTACACCTAAGCTTGATAGAGTTTGCCTATAACAATAGCTATCAGCATAGTATTGATATGGCACCTTATGAAGCCTTATATGGTAGACGTTGTAGATCACCCTTGTGTTGGTTTGAGACTGGTGAGCACCAGTTGTTAGGTCCTGACCTGGTGCAGCAAACCACGGAAAAGATTAAAGTAATACAACATAAGATTAAGACTGCTCAAGATAGGCAGAAATCTTATGCTGACAAACGTCGTAGACCTTTAGAGTTCCAGATTGGAGACAAAGTGTATCTTAAGGTCTCACCTTGGAAAGGGGTCCTTCGTTTTGGAAGGAAGGGGAAGTTAGCTCCTAGATATATGGGGCCTTATCCAATCATTGAACGGATTGGAAAGGTAGCATATAAACTAGAGCTGCCCCCAGAGTTACAAAGATTACATCCTGTGTTTCACATTTCTATGTTGAAGAAATGTCACCCAGACACCGAGTCAGTTCTACAACCTATGGAAGTAGAATTGAATGATGACATATCCTATGAAGAGGGACCAGTGTCAATCCTTGATAAACGAATTAAAAAGTTAAAGAAGAAAGATATAAGTCTTGTGAAAGTCCTCTGGAATCATCGTGGTATTGAAGAAGCCACTTGGGAGTTAGAGGATGAGATGAGAAGGAAGTATCCTGCCCTTTTCTCGTAATATGTTTTATCGATTTCGGGGACGAAATCCTTGTAAGGGGTGGATAATTTGTAACATCCCTGACCTGGGTTATGAGTTAACCCTAGGTGTTTTGCCTAAATATGTAATTAAATCTTTGTGATTAACTCTGAGCATGTAATTAAGCTTCTCAGAAACGTATATTTCAGTATTTGCCCCTTTTTATTTAAAGTTGTAGCATTGTTATGATATACAGGGACCTATGTGCAATTTACCCAGTTGAAAGGGTTAGCTTGCAATTTGCACATGATGAGATGTTCCTCTGATGTTGAGACATCATGAGAATCTCTTTGGCAAAGTTTGAAGGATTTCCCAAGCTAGAGCACCAAGGTGCAGCTGTGGAAGCAATCCCAGGGCTTGAAACCCTAATTTGGGGTAAAATGCAATTTACCCAAATGATGGGAAGCAATTTGTAAAGAATGTCATCTAATGTATCTTTTTAGACTTTTGCCATCATTTAGATAAGAAATGATGAGGAATTCACCTCAATTGAGTTATCAAGTTAAGAAATAGGCTTTGTGATTGAATAATCAGGGTATATGTGCAATATCCCTTTAAGTATGAACTTTATTATTAGATTGTTCTTCCTTGCCTTCTTTTCTATAACATTAAGATAAGGTTTGTCCTTAGAATAAAGAGGAAGGGACGAGCAAGTAATAAAGGAAGGACTTAGTTGGAATTAAAGGAAACTTATGAACTAATGTTGAAAATCCTACCCCATGTATATAAGCCCTCCTTCCCTTAGTTGCAAGGGAACTTAACCTTCGTTCCCTTACTGTTTCATTTCACCAAAGACGACCAAGGACTGCCTTGGAGCTAAGGAGGACGAACAAGGGGTGCAAGGTAGGTTTAAACCCCTCTTCTTGCCTAATTCCATGGTTAGAATTCGAATTCAAGGTCATCTTCATGGCTAATTCTCGAAACCCTATCTTTCTAGCCGTCTCTTTTCATCCTTCCTTGGAGTTTTCACCTTGGCCAACCTGTGGGAACTCAAGGACGCCATTAGAGCTTGGCGCTTGAAAGCTTGGAGCTCAAGAAGCAAGCTTTAGGCGGGTTTTATAACTCTAAACCTATGCTTTACTATGTGCATCTTTATATGCGATTTGATGATAGCTCTTAGTATTTCCCTACTTTTCCCTGCTATTTTGCAAGCAAACCCGTGGGATATCTGTACTGTTCTTGAGCTAGAAGATGAAGGCGTGATTTCCAAGAAAAACCCACCGCTTTTCTTTTCCTTAAACGGTCCTCACGGTTTGCTCTCTCGGACTCAAGACCGTGAGAGAGCCTCGCGGTCTCGAGACCGTGAGAGGGCTCGCGGTCTCAAGACCGTTTGGCCCCGTTGACCGAGCGTGGACCGTATAAGAAACCGGTTCCTAATTATATAGGCTAATTACCCTCAAAATTTGGGAGACTAAATCCAAAGGAATCGGGAGATATGACCTTTTTAAGTCACAACTTTAAATGAATTAATTGCTGATTTTCAAACGGTCTGAAATTGCCTTTTTGGGCAAACGGTCTCAAGACCGTGAAAGATCGTTGACTAAGCGTTGACCCCATGAGATTACTGTTCAAAATTATGTTAACTAACAACTCACCAAGTTTGATGGTCTAATTCCAAACGGGCTAAGAGTTGAAGGGTGAATACTAGGGCTAACCCTAGATACAATCAGTACTGAAATTATGGTGACCTAATTAGGGTTTTTAGGGTTGATTGACCTAAACGGTCTCAAGACCGTTTGGGGGTCACCAAACGGTCTCAAGACCGTGAGGGCAATCAACCAAGACCGTTTGAAGGTCTGGGGTCAAGATTTGTTGAACAATTGAAGGTACAATAACGCCAATTTACATTGCAATTAAATGTTGATATAATCATCAACTTAATAGGTCAGCCCTTGATGAATTTGCACTAGAATCCAAAATTGGATGGGCAAACGGTCTCAAGACCGTTTGGAACTCATCCAAACGGTCTCAAGACCGAGAGGACACTCACCCAAGACCGTTTGAAGGTCTAGGGTTAAGTAGTTTGACCAATTGAGGACCTAATTGCAAATAGTTATCAAGTAAACTAAAATTCTGATTTTGTGACCAATCATGGTTCAACCTCTATCAAATCACCTTAGATTTTGATGAAATCTTGGGCAAACGGTCTCAAGACCATGTGGGGTCCACCCACATGACCTCAAGACCGTTTGGGCCAAGTTTGGGCCCAATTGGAGCTCAATTGAAGGGTTCAACCTTGTGTTGATACACATTGTTGAGTGTTGATGGGTGAACATTGATAGACCTTAATTGAATCAATTTCAATCCTAATTGGTCAACAATTGAGGGTCAATTGAATGACCATTTGGTTAAGCATAACCTTAATTAACCCAATCCATAGGTGTTCAACAGTTATTGGACCTTTTGAAGGCTTCAACATCGGTTGACATCATCGATTGATTTGTTGAACCTTTGTTGAAGGACCTTGCGGTTGAGACCATGAGAGGCTCACGATCTCAAGACCGTGAGGAGGCTCACGATCTCAAGACCGTGAGGGGGCTCACGATCTCAAGACCGTGAGGGGGCTCACGATCTCAAGACCGTGAGGGGGCTCACGATCTCAAGACCGTGAGGGGGCTCACGATCTCAAGACCGTGAGGGGGCTCACGATCTCAAGACCGTGAGGGGGCTCACGATCTCAAGTCCATGAGGAGCCTCGCGGTCTTGACCTACTTGGAGTGGGTGGAGATGGCTCGCGGTCTTGGAAGGGGTTGAGGGCTCGCGGTCTTAAAGTCAAAGGTGACTAAACGGTCAACTCATCTTCGCGGTCTTGAAAGACAAGTTGGACAAAAGGTCAACTCAACCAATGGGTCTCAAATCAATTGAAGGTTGACTTCATTCAATCAATTGATGAATGTAAATGGGTCAATGTTGCTCTAATCAAACCCTAATGACAATCTAGGATATTAAGGGGTTAATTGACTAAGGTTTTGACCATAATGATGATCAATGGGTGAATTACCAATATACCCCTGAAGGGTCAATTGAGTTATACCTTGCTCATTTCAACCCTAATTACATGAGAATGATGTTTTTAGTCATAATGACTCTAACTAACCTGATCTAGTCTAATGTTATCATCAACCATTAGTATGATGAAAGAGAAAGTACTCTAGAGAGAGAAAGTAACCTAGAGAGAGAAAGTAACTCTAATCACCTAATGGTGATGTCTTTGGCTATGTTAGCCTATAATGACTCAACCCAACCTGTTTTAGAGTGATGTTGACATCACCTAACCTTATGATGAGAGAGAAAGTACTTCTAGAGAGAGAGAGTACTTCTAGAGAGAGAAAGTACTTCTAGAGAGAGAAAGTACCTTTTTTTAAATGGAAACTCAATTGAAGCATCCCCAATACACAGAAATGAGCATAATTAGGGTATGATCCGCCTGTGTGAGATCATAGAAACCCTAATTATGATAAATGATGAATCTTTAACTAATCCAAGAGCATCAATGAAGATGTTACTCATACATGATGATGTTATGAGTTTAATTCACCTTGATGTGAATAGTAAACCCTAATTCAAGGGTAATGGCATGCTTTTGAGCAATAAACTCTATTTGAATAGAAGCAAAGATTTAACTCTTATGACCAAAGTAGGAAGTACATTCCTTATTGTTGCATTACCTTTATCAGATGTATTAACCATGCAGGTTCTGATATGAAGGTAATCATATCCAGGTATGGATGTTGATGTTATATTCATTGAAGGCATGTTGTTAGCCTTATGAATAAGTAAAGTAATCTGATGCCTTGCTAGTGGCATCCTATGCTGATAATGGGCTGTGAGAGCCATGAATACCATCAAGGTCATGCTTTAGAGATGACTTGTGATGAGGATAATGAGAAATGATGATTGATATGAGTTAGGCCTGTTACATTTAGTATTCTTCTTTTATAGCTGCTATGCTACTGTTATTGTTTGAAGAACAATGTATGCTGTTAAAGAATACTGAATGTACCCAACTAATCAAGTATAATGTAGAGCCCTGATCATAGATCCATCATTGTCAGAAATTAAGTGATGGTGAAACAGGTTTTCCTTAGGGAACTCCTGGAGCACATACTTTTGAGTATGTGGGGTACATGGATGTGTAGAACCTTACATCCTAGTGTAGGAAAGTGATGTAGATGTGGAATCCATCCATCCTTCACTATAGTTCCATACCGTATCAGTGGTAGGTAAACATGAAACCTCCTGATGACGAAGAAAGCACAGATATCCGTATCAGTGGTAGGTAAGTATGAAACCTCCTGATGACGAAGAGAGTACAGAACGCCACTGTGACTCTAGAATAGCAAAGGACCAGTTTACCCTGGTGAGCTATAGTAGTAGAGACACAAGATGTCCTACAAGTGATCCTCTTACTGACTGAGGAAGGTGAAGGTCATGAGAATCCGGCTCTCTTAATGACCTATGTATGATACTGATGCGACTTCTCAGCGATCAGTTGGAGTTTGAGTGGTAAGCCTCATCTCCACAGGGCATAATGTTGTTTGTAAAACATAATCAACCATGTAGTATAACTTGTTAGAGATGACTC
Organism: Alisma plantago-aquatica; assembly: GCA_963693085.1. Taxonomy (NCBI): domain Eukaryota; kingdom Viridiplantae; phylum Streptophyta; class Magnoliopsida; order Alismatales; family Alismataceae; genus Alisma; species Alisma plantago-aquatica. The sequence continues at coordinate 661,144,463 of OY856410.1, forward strand.
CAAGTTAGTTGATTGATGTTACATTGCAATAATGTTGATATTCTCCATATCTCCTAATTTGTAGAGATCTTGTTATATCTGCAACTGTTATAGAATGCTTTGAAGGCTTTACTGTTTAAAATAATCTTTGATGTTATAATAAAGCTTCTGGCGAAGAGTTATAACTCTCGCTGGGACAATTATGTATAATTGTCTCACCCCGTAGGCTTCAACTTTTTAGGTGGACGTCGGAGACGAAGGAACCAGCCTACAGGTGATCAGTCTCAGCAGCAGCAGCACCAGGGGCAGCACTAATCTCAGGTGGAGATTTGTCCTGCCATGTGGTGTAGTTAGAGTCAGTCCTATGTGTCCTCTGTACTCTCAGGTCTTGGAGTCTTGTGTTATGTGATCTTGAGATTTTGTATCTTGATGTATATAATTACTCAAGAAGTAATTATCCTGAGATGTAAACAGTTACCTCTCTTTATGAAAGGAGTTTTTATGGATACAAGTTCTTATCTCGAAAAGTTTTAATTTTCCGTGATTTTTGTCTTCCGCTGATTACCGATTCGCTTCCGCTAAGTTTTAATCGTGTTTATGTCATGGTTTGGAGATCAGAGCCCACATTTTTAGTCACCCTTTTGAGACCAATTCGATTCAATACTTTCAATTTCATCTCCTAAACCTCACAAAATGCATTTTTTCTTAATTGATTCAATTATTGAGATTATTAACTAGATTTATATTGATTTTACACAGGTCTTGATAAGGTTCAACCATCATATGGAATTCACTCAAGATCCTCTCAACTTTGATCCTGACCAATCGGTCTAGACCAAACGGTTTGCCCTAACGGTTTTGACCTCTCGGTCCTAGACATTCACCTAAACGGTATGAAGACCGTATGATGCCTAACGGATTCAAAACTGTTTGGACCAAGGAATGATTGGATGATCAAGACCGTTTCGATGACAAAGACCGCTTGGATCCAAGACCGTTTGGATGAAGATCGGTTGGCGCCTATCGGTTTCAAACCATTCGAAAGCAAAGTTCTAGGACCATATGGGCAGTTCCTTCCCAAGACCATTTGATCATTTGATCGATCTGCAAGACCGTTTGGATGACAAAGACCGTTTGGATCCAAAACCATTTGGATGAAGACCGTTTGGACACTCAAGCATAGACCAATCAAGAGCAAGACCATTTGGCTCTAAGACCGTTTGGAGGTCATCAGTCCCAAAACCATTGGGGATAGAGATTGTTCGGTCTCAAGACCGATTGGAACCCATCGGTCTTCAAGACCGTTTGCATCTCCAAACCGTTAGGAAGCAAGACCGGTTGGGGCGCAAAACTGATCAGATCCAAAACCATTTAGTACAGACTGATTTCCCAAGACCGTTTGGATCTGTTCGGTCTTCAAGACTGTTGGACAGAGGCAGAGACCAATAGAAGCCAAGACTGTTTGGTTGTCAAACGGTCTCCAAGACCAATTGCTCCAAACCATTCAAGCAAACTATTTGCTCCAAACCATTTGAAGAGAAATCACAGCAAAAATGTGAGGACCCCATCCAAGCCTATAAATAGGACCACAAGGGTCCTCATATGGGCATCAATCCCAAGACACCGAGAGGCTTCTTGAGCAAAGGATTGGTCTCCCTTTTACACCGTCGCTACTCCACCATCTTCACACCATTGTCAAGCTGCCCACACCTCCTCTTACTACGAGCAAGGTGTCCGAGAAGAGAGAGAAGGTGGAGAAGAAGGTCTGCCCAACCCTCCTTGGTGGTTCTTCCTCCTCGTCCAGATCTGCCCCGACGCGACGTAGAAGACCACATCATCTTCACCGAGTTGCGACTACCTTCTGCATCATGCTCATAGCAGAATCTTCCTTCTCTCTTGTTCTTCTTGTTTCTCACACCATGAGCGAGTAGTTCCTTTTCACTGGGGTGTGGGGACTAGCCCCGATGACCATGCTTTCATGTCTTTACATTTAACATTCCAAGGCAATGTATATAACTTTTCATTTCATTGTTAATTGATAATGTTTGTAGTTTGATTACCTACTTGCTTTCATCTTGTTCTTCCCTATGTTGTGAGAACTTCTATATTCAGGGTAGAATGTCGATTAATGAGGTAGACTCCCAAGCTAGAAATAGAATGGGATTTCTTGGAGTCGTAAGTGTGTGATCCGTGAGGGGACGAGCCATCTAGCCGACGGTGATGCTTCTGTGTGCCTACCTGTAAGGGGGGGCCCAACTTCAGTTGGATATTGTATCTTTTTTGTTTATTGTCGATGTTTTCTTGCATACTAATCACCTACCTACTTGTTGGTTAGCACGGTTGACTCCTTGACGAGACTTATAATAGGGTTCCTTGAGGTCGTAAGTGTGTGATCCGTGAGGGGACGAGCCATCTAGCCCATGGTGACGCTTATGTGTGTCTACCCATAAGGGGGGCCCTCAGCCTCAGTTGGATGTTGTATCTTCAGAGCTGTAAGTGAGTGATCTAGAGGGTGACGAGAAATTTGATGCCTAAGGTGACGCTTACGTGAGCCAATCCTCACGGGGGGTTCACAGCAGCTCCATTTGGATAGTTAGATTATTGCCTAGATGTTATGTGTTTGGATGTGTTTGCATGTGCAGTGGTGGTGAAACCCGGTACCATCCCAGTGATTCCATATCATTAATCTAGAACAAACTTCAATTCTGGTCTTTTACTTTCTTGCATTTAGTTTAATCAACCACAAACCAACCAATCATTCTAAATATTAGTCTTACTTGAGCTAGATTCGACTGACAAAGATTCTTAAAAATGTTGTCCTTTGGGATTTGATCCTTAACTATACTGCGATAAGATCCTTCCTCTTGCGGGTGGTTTTATTTCATAAGGTTTTGGTAAAAGCTCGGAGATTTCAACCCCGAGTGAATTTGTTAGTGTAATAATAATCCACGTCAGGACTTTGGGCACAAAAGGTCTTGAAATGAAGAAGGCACATCCAACGAAACCATTCCCTCACCTTATTCTCCTCTCCCTAGTTACTTTGTGGAAAGCCTTTCAAATGATGTGTCTTATATTAAAGGAGTAGCCTATCAAAAATGGGAGACATTTTGACTACAACCACAATGCAATGTCATATCTCAAGCAAAAGATGCAATCTTTGATTCCAAATACTCCTGACAACTATCCATATGCCTCATACCCTGGGAGTACCATTTCACCCATACATAAGCTACACTCAAGTCCCACCTCCACCATCCACCAACATTACCCATACTCAATACTCCACCATGCAACTCCAAGACATAGCTTCCCATTTTTATTTTGATAGAGAAACCACCATTCTTTAGGTGTGTGCTCCTACCAAGACTGGCACACTAGATAGGGGAGCTCCTGTGAAATACTATCACATTGAACCTTTCTTTGGGAAAGATTTGGAGGTGGATGTGATCCTTGATTCATTCAATTGACATCTTTTTGTAATCATATGGCTATCCTTATGTATTTTCTTTTGAGAAAAAAAGCTATGTAATGGTTTCTTTTATCAATGAATTGATATTACTTTGGTAATTGTTCATGACTATTGTGGATAAATTTGACACTTTTCTTTAAGCATCATATTAGGGGGGGTATTCAACTAAGGGGGAGTATTCTTTTACTTTTTAAGATGAGAAAAGGTGGAGAAATAATTTGAAAGCAATAATTAATTCCTTGGTTTTTATGATTTTGATTGAGTTTTTGAGTTGAGAGACACATTGCCATAAAGTAAATATTTCACTTTACTTTGAGAGTTAGATGATATATTTTGTATCTATCTAGTATAAGTGTGCATACATTTTTAAGACACTCAAGAAATATCACACTAGGATATGAAAATTTCATTTTAAGTTTTTACTTATGGAAATGTTAGTCATCTTCAAAAAGTGGGAGATTGTTGGCTAAATTGGACATTAGCTCATCTTATCTTTTGATGATGACAAACATTTGTTATTTATGGATTTAACATGCTATCTAAGTGTTTCGGGTAGCAAGTACATATTGAGAAAGATTGATCAAGATTGGAGTATCAAATGCTTGAATTTATGTGTATATGTGCTTATTTGTAGTACAAATGTACATGTATTTAGAACTCATGCAAAATCAAGATATGGACCAACCACAACTATCCCAAATAGATTCATATGTTAAAAATGAGTGTCTAGGGTAGGTAGGTCACATAGAAAAATTATTAGATTGGTTTTCTAAAAATTTGTAAACTTATTTATAGGGATTTTTTTATCGAGAAACTTGTCAACTGAGACACCCTTGGTCAATGAATTTGTCGATCAAGATCACCTCAATCAAGTATTTAGATTACCAAAAGAACTTTTACAAAACTGCTAGTTATGAATCATGATTGGTCAAAAATAATTTGACTAACATGAACTCATTCGAAGTTTTCTCAGACTAAGAAAAGACTATTAAACCCATTGACCAAGAAGTTAGAATGATACTTAGACGTTAAAACCAAGTTGTGCACTTAAATCAAACTCAGTCTAAGAATTTCTCAATCGAGATATATACACTCACAAAAATTTTCGATCAATAAGAGTTCTAGAATGCTAATTGTATTAATGACCAAATTAGTTGTTGCACCTACATTGACTCAACTATAATAGCTATTTCTCATCCTAGAACACTCTAGACACTTTCTAAATCTTCCCTAGCCATTTGCAAACCATTCCTATGAACTTGTACACTTTAGTACATGAAATCTTGAGCAATTTGATCTATAACCCCATACTTGCAATCATTCACAGCTACCATTTTTGTGTCCTTGTCTTATATTAGCTTACCACCACTCAAACTTGATATATCCTTTTTGGTTTGGTCCATAAGCTTGATTCATAAGGACATTGTTGAGTTTACTTGGTGTATTCCTTTCTCCTATTTTCATTCTGTTGTTGTGTAACTTGATTGGGCTACTCCTAGGAGAGTAGGTTGTCTAAGTCTTCAAAGAAGAAGGATTATTCTCTATGTGTTATACCATTGTCCATCAAAGAAGAGGTGGTGATGCAATGCACCTCCAAGTCTGTGAAAGAAGAATTATTGTGGTGTTCTTCCCACTCCATAAAAGAAGAGGTGTTCGGTGCTCTTCTATGTTTGTGAAAGAAGAGGCTTGGCTTGTGTTCTTTGATGGCTGGTAAATAAGAGGGTTTACTTACAACAACTATTTTATAATTTGTGCTAATAGATAAATTAATAAAATTGTTTGTCGCAAAACCTAGTTAGAAACAACTAGGTAATGGACTGACGTCACTGATGGAACCACTATAAATCATGTCCCACCTTTGGTTGCTTGCTCATCATTTTTATTTGTCTAAAATATTTTATAAATCTCTATTCACCCCCTATAGATCTTTTCACCTGATGCTATGCTCATTGAACTATGAGTTGTAGAGACTACATGAAATCATGGAATTCATTGAGATGGTAACACATCTCAAGCACATGTGTCATGACAAGGAAAGAAAACAGGGATATGACATTTCAAAGGTGTTGTTAGGGTGCAATATGGAAGAAAAGATCCAGTGGGGGCCCATGTGCTCAAGTTGATTGGATATGTAGAGAACATAATGAGACTGGGATTTCCCTTAGGCCAAGAGTTGGCCACAGATGTGATTCTTCCATCATTGTCAGAATCATATAGCATGTTTGTCATGAATTACAAAATGAACAATTTTGATAAGTTGTTGTCAGAATTGTTTGGTATGTAAAGAACTAATGAAGCACAAATGAAGAAAGACAATCATATATCTGTGATCATGATCATTAGAGGAAAGGGAAAGTCATTTTTGCATTTAAAGCAAAGGGAAGAGTGAATAAAGAAGGGAAGTGCCACCACTATTATCAGCCTAAGCACTGGAAAATTAACTTACCTCTTTATGTAGATGAACTGAAGAAGAATAAGAAGGAGATAGAGATCTCCACTTTAAGATTCAAGAAGAAGTAAGCTAGATAAGGTGGAACTACATGGAGATAGAGTAACTCCCACTATAGTTGGAACCTATCATTTATCTAAGCTCAGTGGGCATGTAATAGAATTAGTGAATTGCTATTATTTACCTGCCATTAATAGAAACATCATATATGTATCTTGTTTGGACAAGAGTATCATGAATGATTGATGTTTTTAAAGATAAGATCTTTTATGCCAGTGCTCCAATGCCTCATAGTCTATACTCAATAGTTCTAGAGACAAATATATTGAATGACCCAATAATAGAAATGATATATTCCCATATCATTGTCATACATGGCACATAAATAAAGAATGAATCTCTAGAATCCATGATGATGGTCATCTAGACTCTTTTGGTTTCGAACTAATAGAGACATGTGAGTCTAATTTGTTGGGCAAGATGACAAAAGCTACTTTCACTTGAAATAGTGAGAGAGTGAGTGATATATTAGGACTCATACATAATTATTTATGCAGACCTTTTGAAAAAAATTTAAATGTGGTTTCTAGTATTAAAACACGTCGATATGATAACTGAGAAGAACACTTGAACCAAGAGTTTGAGGACCTTTCGGGATACTTGATAATGTATCATAATGAACTCCACCTAAAAGCATAAAGATGTATCAGAATGAAGGAATCATACCCTATTATGATCATTGATAGTCTAGCAAATCTTCTGACTTCCTTCAAGGAATATGCTTTATGAACTGATGTTAACACTAAACTGCATATCGTCTAAATTGGTTCAAAAGACACCATATGAGATGTGGCATGGGAAGTGTCCAGATATGACTTTTATGAAGATTTGGAATGATAAGCTTGAATTGGAAAATAGTTTCTTGAAAATCTTGGGCCCAAATTAGATAAATGTTATTTTGTTGGAAATCCTGGGGAAACCAAAGGATACTACTTTTATATTCCATCCGACAACAATGTGTTTGTTGGTATGACAAATGTATTCCTAAAAGGAAACTTATTTCCAGAGGAATTAGTGGGATAAAAGTAGAGTTTGCAAAGTTTGAGACCAAAAAAAAAACCTTGAACCTATATAGGTACAATAGGAATAAGAAGAATCACAAATTGTTGTGGAATCTCAAGTTCCTCATGGAGCATATTAGCTCCACTAATGATGCCACTGAGCAAAGTTCTGATGATAATGAGCATAGAAACAGAGACCACAACAGCTAGCACAACAATGATAGAGGAGAACACAACACCTGGAGAAGCAACAGTGACATAGAAGGGGATATCGTCAGAGCTTGGGGGAAATTGAGATGAAATAGAGATTGGGGTAAATATTGTTTCGGGGGTGCTATTAAGTTACACATAGGCATTTGTTGTTGGAAAAAACTGACAACTAAGAGAATACTCATCAGTTGTTTGTATAAAACTATCACTAACCTAAGGATATAGATGTCAGTTTGGGTAAAATACATGGACAGAGGTCATTATCCAAAAACAAATCAGCCTCTTTAATGACTTAGTCATCAATTATGGACAGCCAAACTGACAACTAAAGAAGGACTTAGTCGTCAGTTTGTAGAAAGAAACCAATTCCAGAGGCCTTTATCCAAATGGAAAAAAGTCAACCTGAGCAATGACTTAGTCGTCAGTTTGACTAGGGAGAACTGACACTATAGATCAAATTAGGGGAAATAATATTTTTGTGGGTACGTTGCGCAAACCCTCTGTCGTCAATTTTTTGACATAAACCTAACAACATTTGTTATTTCTTGACATAAACCTGACATCATTCGTAAAAAAAACTATAGTTAATAAGATGTACAATGTCGATTTTGCTACTGCCCAACTGATGACAGAAGTATTTTGGAGGCAAAATTAATTTTTCAAGGTGTTTGTCGTCGATTATTAGGAAACTAATTCTAATCTCAAAATTTTGGAGACAAATTATTTTCCCTAAAAAATTGTATTTCGTGGTTTATCTAAGACATTGATTTCTTTAAAAGACAACCAACATTATAGAAAAAGTGATACATGTGTCTTTTCTAGATAGGTAGGACCTGACCAATGGTGGTGTGTGTGCTCAATAACTAACGTTGTTTATATTATAGTGTCATTTTTCCTTTGGAACCGATGTTAGGATTAGAGGTCAGAAATGTACAAGTGATATGACTCAATCTCTTTACAAAGAACGAACTCTAGTATGGGACATAAGATAAGGGTAAACTCTTGATATGGGTCAACCCGACATGGGAGAAGGTAAGAGTACGTAACCGCCAAAACATATGAAATTTTGAGTGTGTGGTTCCTTAATAATGTGTAACCAAATATCTCATATGAAAGGATTGAACCATACAGAAAGAGGCATTTGATATATGTATGTTTGACATGTAGGTGGGGGATATATCCCAAAACCCAAAGTTAATGTGTATGATGTGTGATGCCCATGATGAGCCTCATACTCAGTTTAATGGTTCTATGTGTAGGAATGTAGTGGTTAACCTTATTTTTGAAAGTTCAGTAGAAATTTTATTATGGGTAGATGGTTATGGTTAGCATGTCTTATTGGACATAGATAGGTCTTAGCTTGAGTGGTTCAAGCTTGGTGGAGCTCTTTCTAGATACAAGTGAGACAATAATGAAACCTTAATGTTGATGAATGTGACAATCTAACTTTTCTCGCTCCTCTTGTATACTCTTTGTCTCTCTTAAAGTGGACTTATTACTTAATAGGATATCGATTGTAAAGTTTGAGGCTTGCGATTCTTAAATAGGTTACATCAATGACCAATTTTACAATATGTGATATTATTCTACATATTAAATTAAGTACAATGCCATAATATGTCACCATATCACAACTAAAATTGAACCTCTTATGTATGATGATCTTGTTCTCCAATGTATATCAAGTTGTAGAGCTTCAAATAATGAACCCAATGGCACAAAATTGCCAAAATTGGAGCTATAAATCACAAGATACAGTCTTTTAAATTTCCCTATTCAACTAATATTAATAAAATTTGAGCCTTATTGGTCCCAAAGTTGGGGCACATACCAACAAGGAGGGAACCCCCTCACTACTAAGTCAGCAATTACGGCCTTCACATGGTCTAATCTGAGCCCTTGATTTTGTGCCTATAGATCCACCCATTTTGATCCAACAAATGGAAGATCTTCATCAACCTATATACACGTGATGATAGGCATGGTTCTTCCACCACCTACCCTCACCTTAGAACCAACCAATCCACTCTATTATTTCCCCTTTTGCTCACTTTGTTAAGCCAGTCACCCCCATGGATCATTCTATTTCATTTCCCCTTCTTTTCTCATGTTTTCTTATCTAGAAACCTCTCTTCTTCTTCTTCTTCTTCAACCTGTGAAGCCCTAAAACACCCCTTGGTGTTGCCATGATTAGGGTCTTAATATCCCCTTCTAGTGGTTGTTACTGGTCTCTATTCTGCCCCCATCACTCTAGCACCAACGGAGGCTTCACGATCCACGACGAACCCTCAAGCTCACAGCTATCCAAGCTCCAACAAGGTCCCAATGCAATATCGTCATTGTTATTTATAACATGCCATGCACATGAGCTCGAGGTTAGGGTCAAAGCCAACAAAAGGGAACACTTTATAGGCCTATCAGAAAAGGCCACGTCAACACAAGCCCCATCCCTTCCTCCTCTGCTTCTTGCTTAGTGTGAGCAAGGGAACCACATTACTAGATTGTGAGTCAATGGTCAAGATTGATTTGATGATAATAAGGTAATGCCCTTGTATTTCACTATAGTTTTGATATCGATGTTCTCAAATTCATATCTTTCACCCCCCTTGGAAAAATATATCATAAATGTATACAAAATTCATCATCTTGGCATGATCTGCACATTGGGCTTGTCCTAGATCCTAATTCCCTTTTTTGTTCCTCCCTTTTTTCCCTAAAAGTAGCTAACTTTGACCATATTATACTAATTAGTGCATGATTATGATAAAATTGGGATCTTGGATGCTCAATCTACCCTCGAATCCTTAAATCAATAACTTGGTTCTTCTTTGAGCCTAATCATGACCCTAAGAACCTTTATTTCTCTTGTGTAAACCTTAATGGACATATGTGAATTGTTGTGAAAAGATAATGATGGACAATGCCCTATTATACTGATCTTACATCTTAATGTTGACTAATTCTTAATCAACTTGAAAGTCAATAATTTATATCTCTCCATAACTTGAATACCAGCTGATGCAGGGATTTTGAGTCGCATTTATAGGCTAATTTTATACTTCTTTTGTGCCGTTATTTGTCATTTTGTGACTATAATAGCATGATTCATTTCCTTCAGCCTATAATCATTGTATGCATCAAATTTATCTTATTTTATCTTATGTAGTATGAATTATCAAATTTCTCAGATTTGATTTGTGTTTTTCTCTTGGTTTTAGGTACTTTACATTCCAGGACCCTTCGATACCATCGATGGATCCTTCTATGCTATCGAATCGGCAACAGTGACCAGGCTAGAGGGAAAGCATCCAGGTCGATACCATCGACCATACTACTGATAGTACCAAGATGCCAACAGGTGGATTCTAGAAATTGAAGAAAGTGCCAGTACCCTAGGGGGTCGATACCATCGACACCCCGTTGATGGTATCGACGCCGTCAGATCAAGAAATTGTTCAGAACGATCATGATCGAACGGTTGTGATATTTTGGTGGCCGTAAGTGGTACCTATACCTAGAAAAAGGCAGCCCAAAGCAAGGGATCACGTTCTATTCCATTGCATGAGTCCTAGAGAAGAGGAGAGCAAATAACAGAGCCCAGAGATATGCCCCGGACGTTTCCAGAGCCACAGAAAGATGATTTCACTACCAGAAGGCTGCAAATCATGCATCTCGCACCGAGGATCACCCAGATCTTCTCTGTTTTAGGGGTTACATCATATTTTCTCTCATTTCCCCATGTCTTCCTCTTTCTTCTCCATGTGTAATGTTGAGATGAACATCCGGGGCTAATCCCCTCTATCCTTAGGACCGGGAGTAGCCCGGGGAATTGTTGTATGACAATGTTATATTAATTATCATAATTTTTCTCACTTTCCCTTGATATGTTATCATGTTTCCATTGCAATTTACTATGATTGATCACCATAGTTGATTTCTAATACTGTTAATTACTTCTGACGGAGAATTAGTGGTTGAAAAGGCATGATTAACACATTAATCAATAAATTCCTTAGACAAGGTAATGTACGATTAATGGTGGATACTCAGAGAAATAATTAAAGCACCTAGATCTTGGGTATAAGTTACTACTGGCGTGGAACTAACCTAGAACTAAGTAGTGAATTGTATCGCGAAAGCGAGAAATTCTGACTACGGGCCATAAATAGGGAAAGAGAACAAATTATGTTAATTGTGTAGATTTCTTGCATGAGACCTCACAGTGAAACCTCAATCCTAATAATTCCCAATTAATTTGATTAAACTAAACATTTAATCATCGTTCGCTTTTGCTTTCTTTTAGTTTTGTTTTTTTTTCAAAATCAAACTCATTATTCCCATCGGCCTAGCTGATCATGACCAGTTAGTAGTAGTCTACTGAAATTTACATTTCTCTAAGTTCAACTCGGGCCTCACAAGGCCTATATTACATTGATACGTGCACTTGTGTTATACACATGATAAAATTGTGTCAAGTTTTTGGCGTCGTTGCCAGGGAAACGGTAAATTTCAGCACTACGAGTGCTGCAAGCGGCCACTCTCGGGCACTTTTTTTTTTGCAATTTTAATTATAGAGATTAATTGTCTATCTTTCATATTATTTATTCATCTAGAACTGTACTTATTCAATTTTCCACATTTCAGGTACTAGTGCATGGTGAAGACGCATAGTACAGACTACGCACAGTCGACACCTAAGGTTCTGCCTTTGGGATCTGAAGACGAGCGGACAAATACACCACCCGGAGACTTTAAAGAAGAATTTGAGGTTTTCATAATGGCCGAGGAACAGACTATATGGGAGAAGATTAAAGTTTCTTCTTCCTCTGCGCAGAAGGGGCCAATCAAGAAATAGGCTATCAACATACCTAGTTACACAATTGACCCAGGGTTGATCCAGTTGGTTAAGTCACAGGCTTTCCATGGGCTAAAGAATGAAGACCCAGTTACCCACATCAGCACCTTTATGGAACACTGTGATATGGTGAAAGTGGATAGATTTCCATAGGAGGCAATTTATATGAAATTGTTTCCATCTTCTCTAGCAGGAAATGCAAGGGAGTGGCTCTACAACCTAGATGATGAGTATGTGGAATCATGGGACATGATGATTGAAGTTTTCTTTGAACGATATTTCTCACCTGAGAAAACAAATGATCTCGTGAGGAGGATTCATAATTTCAAACAGTAGGCAGGTGAAACATACTCAGAGACATGGGAATGTTTCAACATCATGTTGTGGAAATGCCCACATCATGGGCTGGATTTAGAAACTCAGGCAAAGATCTTCTATTTTTCCCTTAATGAACACGACAGGAGTAATTTGGACTCAGTAGGGACAGGTTTCTTTCTGAACAATAAAGGCTCAAAGTGTAGAGAAATTTTAAAGAACATGGCTAAGAAGCAATCCAGGGGTGAAAGAGATGCACCAGGGCAGGTCAAAATTGCAGGGGAATCCAAGGCATTTAAAGAATTAAATGAGAAGATGGACCTGATAGCAAAGAGACTTCTAGCAAAAGATGATGAAGGATATGATGATGAGGCACATGATAAGTTCATGCGTCAACAGCAGGGCTACATGAATAATGATTGTTTATGGAGAAAAGACAAGAAATTCTCTTGGAAGAATCCAAATAACTTTTTGTAGGATCCGAATCAGAAACCACATCCCAGTGCAGAAGATAAGAGTAATGAGTTGCTCAACCAGGTGATAAAGCAAAATCAAGAGTTGATGAGCACTTTCGGCAAACAAATTAAATCCCAAGGAGAATTTATGAACCAATTCAGCCAGACTTTGTAGAGTCATGGGGCACAGATGAGGATGCTTGAGACGTCTATTGCACAGATGGCAGCCGAAATTGCAAGTTTGAAGAGACCAGCACAGTAGGGTTTTCTAGGGAATATTGATGTTCCAGGAGGAAACCACCAAGCTAAAGAATTTTTTTTGAGGAGTGGAAAGAAAATTTTAAACTCCAAGGCCGATGAACCAAGCACACCATAGCCAGAAGCCACAGGTGAGGCCTCAGAGGATGTCGTAGTCACAGAGACAGTGGACGATGAAGTAGAGAAGGCCACAAAGGATCCCATTGTAGAGAAAGAGACTGAGAAGAGGATGCCTTATGTTCCACCACATCAGAGGGCACAGACTGTCCATGTTCCTTATCCAAATAGTCTAAAAGCAAAGAAGGTGGATGCAAAGTTCAAGAAGTTCCTCGATAGCTTTAGGAAACTTTCGGTCAACATTCCTATGCTAGAGGCCATTGAACAGATACCCTCCTATGGTAATTTATTGAAGGATATAATTGCCAAGAAGAGAAAGATTCCTAACACAGAGGTGGTAGTGCTTAAGGAGTAGGTCAGCGCCTTAATTTTGGGAAAATCGCCACCAAAGTGACAAGATCCAGGCTATTTCAATATTTCATGCTACATTGGAAAGGTGAAATTTGGTGAAGCACTATGTGACTTGAGAGCGAGCATCAATTTTATGCCTCTCTCCACTTTCAAGAAACTTGGTCTTAAAGAATCTCGGAGGATTAACATGACAATCCAGCTTGCAGATAATTCTGTTGTAAGGCCTTATGGGATTTGTGAGGATGTTCTTGTCAAAGTGAACAGATTTGTATTTCTGGCAGATTTCATGGTGATGGAAATGCAAGATGAGCAAGGAAATGAGTTGCTTCTAGGTAGACCCTTCCATGCTACAGCTGACATGATTCTAGAAATGGGTAGAGGTCAGTTGACCATGGGCATAGCAGATGACATATTTGAAATAAAGATGCCAGCTGACTCATAATCATCATAGGAGCAAGGCCAGTGTAGAAAAATTAGACACTTTGATCACAACGTTTCCATTTGTCTAGGGAAATTGTTTCTTGATATGGCTCACGTCATGACAAAGGTAGATAAGGGAACACTTGTTGTGGACATCATGGAACAAACAAAGGTGGTTTCTCTTGTTAAAGCTATGGGTTATCACAATGATGAAGAAGAGGAAGTCCCACTGTCTACTGAGGACGATGTTATAGCTGTCTCCATGCTTGACTTGTACCCACAATTACCTCTTGAAGCTTGCTTATTCAACATCATGGATGATTGGATGAGAAGCATGTCACTGCAAGAATGTGTGAAGATGCTTCGAGTGCTTCCTTGTTACTATGCCAAGCACAATGAAGAACTAGGACCGCTGCCAACACCGCTTCAATCTTCTTTGGTCAGCCCGCCAGATTTAGAGCTAAAGTTGCTACCCCTCACTTGAAATATGCATTCTTAGCGGTTAATGCAAAGCTATCGGTGATTATTTCGGCATATCTGAGTGTCGCTGAGGAAGAGCAGTTGATGATTGTGTTGAAGAATCACTGTGGTGCATTTGGGTGGTCGGTTTCTAACATCAAGGGGATCGCTCCTACTCTTTGCCAACACAACATTCGACTCGTTGAAGGAGCCAAAATTGTGATTCAGCCACAACGTCGCCTCAACCCCATCATGATGGAGGTCGTCAAGAAGGAGGTGATCAAGCTTCTCTCTGTGGGAATCATCTATGTTATTTCAGACTCTACATGGGTGAGCCCAATACATGTAGTCCCTAAAAAGGGGGGAATCATGGTAACTCAAAATCTTTCAAACGAGCCTGTCACCACCCGATTGGTAACCGTGTGGCGTGTTTGCATTGATTACTGTCATTTAAATTCCACCACTTTGAAAGATCATTTTCCCCTGCCATTCATTGATTAGATTTTAGAATGGTTGGCTGACCCCTCTCATTTTTCTTTTTAGATGGCTATTTCGGCTATAACCAGATTTCCAAAGACCCTAAGGACCAAGAGAAGTCGACCTTCACTTGCCCATATGGGACTTTCGCATATCGCCGTATGTCGTTCAGTTTGTGCAACACACTGGCAACTTTTCAGCATTGCATGCTTGCTATCTTTTCGGATATGGTAGAGTGTTGTCTAAAGGTTTTTATGGAAGACTTTTCCATCTACGATGTGTCTTTTGATGAGTGCTTATATAATCTCGACAACGTTCTACAAAGACGCGAGGACACACATTTAGTCCTCAATTGGGAAAAATGCTACATGGTGGTTAGTGAAGGCATAGTGCTTGGACACAAGATGTCTAGCAAGGGACTGGAGGTAGATCAAGTGAAGGTTTAGGTTATTTCCAAACTACCCCCACCGAACTCGGTGAAAGGGGTGAGGAGCTTCCTTGGTCATGCAGGGTTTTATCAAGGATTTTTCTAAAATTGCTAAGCCATTATCGAAATTGCTTGAGAAGGATGTGGTTTTTGATTTCAATGACAAATGTATGCATGCCTTCGAGGTTATCAAGAAAAAGTTGATCATTGCACCGATTGTTCAAACATCAGATTGGAGTAAGACCTTTGAGCTTATGTGTGATGCATCAGATTTTGTTGTGGGGGCCGTTCTTGGGCAGCACCTTGAGAACAAACCCACAGTTATTTTCTATGCTTCTAAGACTTTGAATGATGCCCAACTTAATTACACCACCACAAAAAAAGAATTGCTTCCCATGGTTTTTGCATTCGAAAAATTTAGGCAATATTTAGTGGGGTCTAAAGTTGTGGTATGGATGGACCATGCCGCCATAAAGTACTTAATGGAAAAGAAAGATGCCAAGCCTAGACTCATTAGGTGGATCATATTCATGTAATATTTTGATATTGAGATTAAGGACAAGGTGGGCATTGAGAATGTGGTTGTGGACCACTTGTCTCAGTTAGACCGGGTAGATGAGAGAGATACTAATATACCCATTACCGAGACCTTCCCTTATGAGCAAATCCTTTCTATTCAATCTAAGGACCCATGGTTTTCACATATCGTGAATTATCTTGCATGCAAAGAACTCCCGGATGATTGGAATTACCAAGAGAAAAAGAGTTTTTTCCATTCTTTGATATATTATTTTTGGGATGACCCTATTCTTTTGAGACAGTGTAGGGATGGAATTTTATGCAGGTGTGTACCTGAGAGAGAATATGATAATGTGCTCTGTCACTTTCATACATTGCCCACCGGCGGTCATCATGCGAGCACGAGGACGGTGGCTAAGGTATTAGAGAGTGGCCTTTATTGGCCTACACTTTTTTGAGATGTCTATGATTATGTGAGGAGATGTGACTCATGTCAAAGGGTAGGTAACATCTCAAAACGGCAAGAAATTCCCCTCAATGTGTTTCAAGAAGTTGAGGTATTTGATTTGTGGGGCATTGATTTCATGGGACCCTTTGTGTCCTCCAATTCTAATTTATATATCTTTCTTGCTATTGATTATGTGTCAAAGTGGGTAGAGGCAATACCCAAAAGGACTAACGACGATGCAGTAGTGTGCGGGTTCGTGAAAGAGAATATCTTTTGTAGGTTTGGTGTGCCACGGATGATCATAAGTGATGGAGGCACCCACTTCACGAACAAGAAATTCGCTGCACTATTGAGTAAATATGGGGTCAAGCATAATGTAGGTACCCCATACCACCCATAGACGCAAGGCCAAGTGGAGGTGTCCAATAGGGAGATTAAGAAGATCTTGGAACGCATTGTGGCCTCTTCTAGGAAAAATTGGAGTGTACTACTACCGGATGCACTATGGGAATATAGGATCGCGTTTAAGACACCTATAGGAACCACGCCTTTTAGGTTGGCTTATGAGCGGTCTTGTCACTTTTCGGTGGAGTTAGAGCACAAGGCATACTGGGCACTAAGGAAGCTAAACATGAACATTGATGATGCAGGGAGAAAGCGGATTGTAACATCCCTAACGTGGGTTATGCTTTAACCCTAGGTGTTTTGATTAAGAAAGATGATTATATTTTTAATCTTATCTTGTGAAAAGTAATTAGGTCTCATGAGAAACTTATGTTTCAATTTTGGTCCTGTTTGAACAATGTTGAAGCAATGTTTGCTTATTTTGGACTAAAGTGCAAATTACCCAAGTTCAGGGGTTAAATTGCAAATTTTACATGATAATATGTTCCTCATGTGTTGAATCATCATGAGAATGAAGATGATACATAGGTATGGATTGTGGTAGCCTGAGTACCAAGGAAGAGATGATAAAGCAATGTTTGTGCATTAAAACCTAGTTTTGGTGTAAAGTGCAATTTACCCAAAACCTAGGGTTCAATATGCAAATTACCACTTCAATAAGGTCCCTAATGTTTCTTGGAATCATGTAGAGAAAATAAAATGAGATGGGCGCCTCATTTGAATTAAGTTGGGGGAGAGAGAACCTTGACATTAAAGTAATCAAGATTTAAGCACAAATGGCTCTTTAATATAATTTAGTGCAAAAAGACATATATTAATTAAGGAGCCCTTCAACCAAAAGTTGAGGTATGTGTTTGCAATAGTTTGTACGAGCTTTTTTCCATTCTTGGTCACAAAAAGATCTTTGTTGAGTGGAAGCCATTCACATTAATATAATATAAAGAAATATCCAATAAAAGGATGGATATTAATATAAAACTAATTAAGGTGCTTAGTTCCTTTTCCATTATTTCTTTGATAATGGAGAAAGTTTTTCAAGGAAATAGAGGGTGGCTTCGTGGCCAAGGAATGGAGGAGGATTTGGTGTAAATTAGTTGGAATTAAAGAAGATAATCCTTTTTTTCTATTTCCTTAAAAACACATATGCATATCTCTTATGTATATCTTTTGCAATACACATGAGAACCGTTTCCTTAGTTTTTTTCTCTTTTCACCTTGCTTCGGCCGACCAAAGGAGATCTCTGGAGTAGAGGAAGGACAACCAAACCTTTTGGTAAGTTTGGATCATCATCTACCTCAGATTCATGGTGGAAACCCTAAAATAAGGCTTGATTAATGGTTTTCTTCACACGATTTTCATTTCTAGCCATCTTGTTCATCCAAAAGTTCAAGGACGGACCTTGGACAACTGCTGGAGCTCCATCCACGTGGATCTTGGAGCTTGGTATCAGTTCTAGAGGCGGGTTTTATAACTCTAACCCTTAAGCATTAGTATTGCACTATTTTCTATAAGAATCGTTGGTTACTTTTCTTCCTTTGGTATCTTTTGAAGTTCTTGCTATAACTTATGTGAAGAATAGTAGCAGTTCTTGGTAGAACAGAGGAATACGAAGGTGACATCATCCTAGATAGATATCCAAAAAGTTACTTTACCAAACGGTTTGCTTTTGTTGCTCAAACGGTTTCCCAAACCGTTTGGGAGCAAACAGTTTCAAATCGTTTGAATGCAAACGGTTTCACCTAAACTGCATAGAAGCAAATGGTCCAAGACCGTTTGGTGTCTTTGAACAATCGTTGACCATTTGGAGACCTGTTGAAAATAATGTAGGTCAATTCTCCATCAATAATTATTAATTAACTTCAATTGGTTCACTAGTTGAAGATCCAACAATCACCAAAACCCTAATCAGGTTAGGTGCTGATTTGATAATTGAATAAGTTTGAAACTTGGGTTGAGTGACCCAAACGGTTTCAAAACTGTTTGGGGATCACCCAAACGGTCTCAAGACCATTTGGTGATCACCAAAGACCATTTGTAGGTCTAGGGTTAAGCATGGTTGACCAATTGAAGATCTAAAGGTACTAGGTGAAAGTATATTCAATTGTTGACTTAGTGATCAATCTAATGAGCCAAACCCTAATTGGTTGATTTGGATTTTGATGTTAACTTGGGAAAACAGTCTCAAGACCGTTTGGAGGTCATCCAAACGACCTCAAGACCGTTTGGGGTCAGGTCATGTTAAAATTGGATGAAGGTTCAATGGTTACAAAGTAATTAGACACACATTGGTTAATGTTGAAGGGTCATCGATTCTAAACCCTAATTCAAGTGATTCAAACCCTAATTGATGACCAATTGAGGGTTAATTGAGGGTCAAATTAGTTGAAGGTTGACCTAATTATCTCAATTGAAGTATGATGATAAGTCCAATTAATGATTGGTTACATGTATTCAATGGTTGAATGAACCAACATTGGAAACCCTAATTCAATTGAAGTGGTTGAGACCCTTTTTGGTCCTTGCGGTTTTGAGGGGGTTTGGATCAAATGGTCTCAAGACCGTTTGAGTCCAAATGGTCTCAAGACCGTTTGGGACCAAACGATCCCAAACCGTTTGGGTTCATGCATTTTCAAAAGTCTACTTTAGCAAATGGTTTTGGGGGTCTACTTTAGTAAACAGTTTCATGTGACCACCTTTAGCAAACGATCTCAGCAAACGATCTCAGAAGTCAACTTTGGCAAACGGTCTACACCACCTACTTTACTAAATGGTCTCAAGTGTGCAACTTTACCAAACGGTTTCATTGGTTGTGCAAGACCGTTTTAGGTCTATATGTTCAAGACCGTTTGGTGGATAATTAACCAAAACTGCATGGGTACTTAAAGTGGTCAAAGGACAAGTTGATCAATTGACTAATACATGATGTAATTAAAAGTGTTTATAGTGGTTGTATCCTAATAAGATAGGGTGATTAGTACCCTTTAAATAATCAAGCATTAATGATCATGGTGATGAAGACATAACCCATGAAGTCAACTCTTCTTCAAGATTGAGTTGACTTAGCCTAATCAAGGCTGAAGTAAACATCATCTTATAGAGGATGAGAGAGAAGACTCCCTACATGAATGTTAATTATGTTATGAACTCTCATTATGAATGAATGTCTAATTATGGTATGATCCATGTTAGTGAGATCATGAAACCCTAATTATGAAGTATAATGAATCACAACCCTAATTGAGGGTATTAATGGAAGTAATTCTAATATATGATAATAACATTATCTTAATTCATGGTAATGACATGAGAAACCCTAACTCAGGGTACTTTGATTTTCACTCCTACTTGGGGTGAACAGTAAACCCTAATCTAGGGTGATGCAATGTGAAACCCTAATCGAGGGTGATTCCATGTGAAACCCTAGTTGAGGGTGATTCCATGTGAAACCCTAGTTGAGGGTGATTCCATGTGAAACCCTAGTTGAGGGTGATTCCATGTGAAGCCCTAGTTAAGGGTGATTCCATGAGAAGCATTAGTTGAAAGTGATTCAATGAAAAACCCTGATTAAGAATTAACACCACATGAAGCCCTAATACTATGTTGTGGTAAGAGGCCCTAAGAAGGGTAAAGGTATGTGAGACTCTAATGTGGAGTCCTAACCCTGGGAAATATGTCAAGAAACCCTAATCCTGATTTTACTTAAGAGTATGAGGAGACCCTAATGATGAGATAGGAGGAATTACCTTATAAAGGTGAAATATGTCATGTTGTTGATTATAAGTAACCTTATTGTAGGCAATGCCTTAACCTGAAATGAGTCAATACCATTAAAGGTAGTTGGACCATTCTTGTGTGTGACCTATGCACTTCATGATGAGAGTGATAGGTTAATGGATGAAAGTATTAAGATGGGAAGTGCCTTAATACAAGATAATTTGATAACTCAAGGAAGTTAGAGGTGAGGAGCAAAGTGATATATCTTGATGCATTTCAAATTCCAATCTATTTGGGTAAGAAACATATGAAGTATGTTACGTAATTGTTACAATAAAATGTAATGAGTTTGATATACCTTAACAAGCATAGGCTAATATACCTTGAGAATAAGGGTAAGACAAAGTAATGAGTATGATGTAATCATACCATGATAAGGATGAGGAATGAACTCATACCTTGTACGGAGAATCATTTAATGATAAATGTTAAGAGTAATGAACATGACTGAATTCTAAAGATGTATATTGGCCTTATGAGCCATATGGATAGATGTTGCCTAGTGAGAGGTGACAAGATGTTCTATGGGCCTTATGAGCTATGAGGATGGTTGTTGCCTAGTTATAGGTAACAAAATGTTTTAAAGGTTACACAGGATTGACACAGTTCAATACCTGGAATAATATCACAAGATTGATATAGTTCAATACCTGGAATAGATGCACAGGATTAGCATAGTCTAATACCTGGAATAAAAACTGCACAGGATTGGTTAAATCCCAATACCTGGAATAATAACACAGAATTGGTTAAATCCCAAAACCTGGAATAATAACACGAGATTGGTTAAATCCTAATACCTGGAATAATAACACAGGATTGGTTAAATCCCAATACCTGGAATAATAACACAGGATTGGTTAAATCCCAATACCTGGAATAATAACATAGGATTGGTTAAATCCCAATACCTAGAATAATAACACATGATTGGTTAAATTCCAATACCTGGAATAATGTCACAAGATTGACTTAGTTCAATACCTGGAATGATAACACAGGATTGGTAATAACCCAATACCTGGAATAGTTGCACAGGATTAACATAGATCAATACCTGGAATAGTTGCACAGGATTGACATAGATCAATACCTGGAATAGTTGCACAGGATTGGCATATTTCAATACCTGGAATGGTTACACAAGATTGACATAGTTCAATACTTGGAATGGATACACAGGAGTAATATAAGTCTAATGCTCGTACTAGTTGCACAAGATTGGTGTAATCCAATGCCTGAATAAGACATGATGATGTACACTTTCATGTCTAATATAACCAAAATTTGTTTAGCAGATTGGCTAAGGCCAATAAGTTGAAACAAGAATGTATCATGGGTAACATATCAAGGTAATGAGTGTCACAAGAGAAGCTTGACATGATGGTATAATATGAAGGATAAATAATATACATGTTCTTCCTATTCCTTATTAAGAGAATAGTTGATCTATTGTTCTATCATAAATAGTTACAATGTTTCAAAATGAGAATGCTCTAAACTGCATATCCTCTGTCCAGTTTTATATATTTAACTACAATAATAATGTTTTAGCGGAGAGTTATATCTCCTGCTAGGACAATTTACAATTGTCTCACCCACGTGGGATCCAATGTTTTTAGGTGGATGCGAACAAGGAGCAAGGGAACCTTTAGCAGAGAAAGAACTACAGCAACATCAAGGGCAGCAATAATATCTCAGGTGGAGATATTGTCTGTCTAGTCTTATAGTTAGAAAGTCCTATGTGTCGTCTCTGTACTCTCAGGTCCTCAGAGTTAGTAGTCAGTGTTTTTATTGAATCGATCTAAGATTTTGGCTTGATGCCTCAAGGTTTTATGTTGTCTATATATAATGTAGAATAGGACAGATGATGTTGTAATCCTCGAGAAGAAATAGTACAGGTTGTGTACTTATGGAACAGAATGTAATTCTTATACTTTGGTTCTTGATGAAAAATATTTCCTATGTGTGGATCTCTTTGCAAAAAGTTTTAATTTTTAGTAATTTTCAGTAATCTGCTACAAACGATTCGCTTTCGCTTAAGTAAATCTCATTTTTATACGTTGGATACTACAATTAAGTGGTATCAGAGATCTAGGTTCGTTGAGTCTACAGAGACATAGGACTAATGTGTCGAGTCTGTTCTAAGTGTACTTCAGTATATCTTATAGTGTCTTCTGCTTATGCAGAAGAAGATTTATAACTTAAAGATGTCTGAAGGACATGAAGAATACATTGTTGAGAGCAATGTTGCTGCACCGGTGGGAGGTGCAAGGGATCAGGCAAGGGCGGAACCAATGCCTGAAAATCCTCATGTTGATGAAAACATGAGAGGAAACCCAGATGTTCATAATCTTTTTGGGCAACTCATGATTACAATGAGGTATATGGTAGATCGGATGCCAGCATCAACACCCAGGGCACCAACTCCCAACGAGGGATATGGGTCTGGTAAGACCTTTGAACGACTACGTTGTGTAGGAGCCATAGAATATGCTGGAACATATGATTCAGCAGATGTTGATCTTTGCCTCACTGAGTTAGAAAAAACCCTTAAGATCCTTAGTATCCCAGAGGCTGACAAAGTTAAACATGCGGTGTACCTTTTGAAAGGTAGTGTTGGACACTGGTGGGCTATAGAAGAAATAAAAAGAAATGATGAAGAGGTTGGATGGGAGGAATTCCGTCGAGAATTCATCAATAAGTATTTTCCAAAGACTTATTTAGATGAAAAGATCTCACAGTTTGAGAAAATACGACAGGGGGCCATGTCAATAAGTGAATATGAGGTTAAGTTCATGGAACTTTTACAATTTTGGCCCCAGATGGCTGCTACTGAGGAGGAAAAGATTCGATGTTTTGAGAAAGGATTGAATGCTGAGATGTCCATTCCGGCATCTGCCCTAGAAAGTAGGGAGAAGTTTGCCACATTTGTGGAGTCTATATGGAGGATAGAAAGATCTACAATAAAGAAACATGAGACAAACCTCAAAAGAAAATCTACACAGTCATAGGGACTAATGAGTAGTGGCAGCAGACAACTAAAATCTTCACCAGTCCAACCACAATATAGTACACCTATGCAGGGGTCATCAAGTTGGGGTCGAGCTTGTCATAAATTTGGACAACTAGGACATTTTAGACAACAATGTCCAAGGAGAAATAGTGAGATGACCCAACAGTCAAGGCATAATCTGCAAAACCCACAAGGACCTCAGTCCAGTGGAGCAGATGGTGGAGGACAAAGACAAGTGTCACAGTTTGGTCCATCTACTTCTGGTAGGAGAGGACAAAGGCAATAATAAATAACAACTAAGTTCATGTTTTGGGTTAGATAAGATGCTAGCTATCTTGTAAAAGGTAGACTTTTCAAGATAGAAGTTTCTATTTTGAGTTACCTTCTGTTTCCTACTATAAGAAAAGTAGTTTTTGTTTAGATCATCTGTATAATCCTTTAAGGATATGAGGAAGAGATAAGAAGGATGAAAACTTATGTTCAATTTAATATTTTCTTATATGTCTTTTTATGGTTTCCTAAAATAATTTGAGAAGGTAATTGATTGAGCTTTCTTTGATCAGTCCTATGCGAACTTATATTTTGCATAATAAACATTATAGATGTTTCATGTTGTTCTTACCTCTATGAGAAGAAGATGAGGTATTGAAGAGATGCCTGGATAAAATCCAATAATGATAAATTTAATACTTGTGATAATACGAAAAGCAAGGAATATGATAGTATAAAAAGTGCATACTACTTAATCTCAGTGTTTATATACCCTGGCCAGGTATACAACTATTGATGATAAAGTGAGTAAGGAAACTCTTAGATTGTAATCTTTTTTATTGCCCTGATCAAGCAATCATTCTGATACAATCTAATGAGTATCATGAAATAAGAAGTATGGAATGAATAAATGTGTTCTATCCTAAGCATAAGAAAAAGAAATATGAGATAACCTCAGATGAGCATGTTTGTATGAGGAATTAAAAGCATAATCCTCATCAGGTAAGAATGAGAATAAGGGAGATGAATCTTATACAATAAAGTTATAAGTATAATAAAGTTCTTTCCCATAATAAGGAAATGGGAAATGTGATGAGATCATGAGATGATCATAAACATGCTAGATAATAATAAAGAAAGGAATAATGTTATGTAATCATCCTTATGAATTCCTATGCTGAGGGCAAGGAACCTAGGATGAGATAAAGGAGTAATGATTTATGAATAGTTGAAAACACATGAAATAATAAGAAGAACATGATTCCTTGTTTTCTTTTCTCTCAGGGACATGGCAATCAAGTGGGTCATAGGAAACTTGATGTGCATAAAATAAAGATGTTTATTTGATGGATACTTAGAAAGGTATCAGTTTATCTTGGAATTTGGTTCCAAGGTAAAGATATATGTAACAAATAATGTCCCAAGATGAAAGGAAGATAAATATGTGATGTGTTTTCAACACATGCGATAGGTACCAAGGTAAGAAATCCTAATATCTAAAGAAATATCAGATGATCTATGTTGACTATCTAGAATGGTCAACCATGAAATCAGATTAATCATGTAAAATAATATGAACATCACTTGTTAGGGATTTATGTTTTGCATAAACATAACAATTGAAGATATCCTTGAGAAAAGTCCTTGGTTGATATGTAACCTCTTCTTATGGTAAGAAAATGCACAACTAATGAGATATTTAGTGCAGGTAATAAGGAAAGCTTGTGTTGTGTCATCAGGTAAGGTGACACAATCAAAGTATAAAAAGACTTATAGTCTCAAGTGGATGACAAAATATAATGGTGATCTTGAAAGTGAAATATTGAACCAACTAAGGAACATGAGAGTATGTGTCCCATGTGAATCATTCCATGATAAATTTGTGTGAAATAACTTTTTGTTGATCAAAGATCTATGGTGTCTCTATAATAATGAGATTTCATGTGATGATATGATGATATGATGCATGAATAATATTTGTTTTCCTTTATCTGGGATTTCGGGGACGAAATCCTCGTTAGGGGTTTATAATTTGTAACATCCCTAACCTGGGTTATGCTTTAACCCTAGGTGTTTTGATTAAGAAATATTATTATAATCTTAATATTATCTTGTGAAAAGTAATTAGGGCTCACGAGAAACTTATGTTTCAATTTTGGTCATGTTTGAACAATGTTGAAGCAATGTTTGCTTATTTTGGACTAAAGTGCAAATTACCCAAGTTTAAGGGTTAAATTGCAAATGTTGCATGATAAGATGTTCCTCATGTGTTGAATCATCATGATAATGAATATGATACACATGTATGGCTTGTGGTAGCTTGAGTACCAAGGAAGAGCTGATAAAGCAATGTTTGTGCATTAAAACCTAGTTTTGGTGTAAAGTGAAATTTACCCAAAACCTAGGGTTCAATATGCAAATTACCACTTCAATAAGGTCCCTAATGTTTCTTGTCATCATTTAGAGCAAATAAAATGAGAGGTGCACCTCATTTGAATTAAGTTGGGGGAGAGAGAATCTTGACATTAAAGTAATCAAGATTTAAGCACAAATGGCTCTTTAATATAATTTAGTGCAAAAAGAAATATATTAATTAAGGAGCCCTTCAACCAAAAGTTGAGGGATGTGTTTGCAATAGTTTGGATGAGCTTGTTCCATTCTTGGGCACAAAAAGATCTTGGTTGAGTGGAATCCATTCACATTAATATAATATAAAGCAATATCCAATAAAAGGATGGATATTAATATAAAACTAATTAAGGTGCTTAGTTCCTTTTCCATTATTTCTTTGATAATGGAGAAATTTTTGCAAGGCAATATAGGGTGGATTCGTGGCCAAGGAATGTAGGAGTCTTTGGTGAAAATTAGTTGGAATTAAATAAGATAATCCTCTTTTTCTATTTCCTTACAAACCCATATACATATCTCTTATGTATATCTTTTGCAATACACATTAGAATTGTTTCCTTAGTTTCTTTCTCTTTTCACCTTGCTTTGGCCGACCAAAGGAGATATCTGGAGCATAGGAAGGACGACCAAACATGTTGGTAAGTTTGGATCATCATCTACCTCAGATTCATGGTGGAAACCCTAAAACAAGGCTAGATTAATGGTTTTCTTCACACGATTTTCATTTCTAGCCATCTTGTTCATCCAAAAGTTGAAGGACGGACCTTGCACAACTTCTGGAGCTCCATCCACCATTAGAGCCGTGGACCTTGGAGCTTGGGATCAGTTCTAGAGGCGGGTTTTATAACTCTAACCGTTAAGCATTAGTATTGCATTCTTTTCTATAAGAACCGTTGGTTACTTTTCTTCCTTTGGTATCTTTTGAAGTTCTTGCTATAACTTATGTGAATAACAGTAGAAGTTCCTGGTAAAACATAGGAAGACAAAGGTGACATCATCCTAGATAAATATCCAAAAAGTTACTTTACCAAACGGTTTGCTTTTGTTGCTCAAACGGTTTCCCAAACCTTTGGGAGCAAACAGTTTCACCTAAACCGCATAGAAGCAAATGGTCCAAGACCGTTTGGTGGCTTTGACCAAGTGTTAACCATTTGCAGACCTGTTTAGAATAATTTAGGTCAATTCTCCATCAATAAATATTAATTAACTTCAATTGGTTCACTAGTTGAAGGTCCAACAATCACCAAAACCCTAATCGGGTTAGGTGCTGATTTGATAATTGAATAAGTTTGAAACTTGGGTTGAGTGACCCAAACGGTTTCAACACCATTTGGGGATCACCCAATCCGTCTCAAGACTGTTTGGTGATCACCCAAGACCATTTGGAGGTCTAGGTTTAAGCATGGTTGACCATTTGAAGATCTAAAGATACTAGGCTGAAGTATATTCAATTGTTGACTTAGTGATCAATCTAATGAGCCAAACCCTAATTTGTTGACTTGGATTTTGATGTTGACTTGGGAAAACAGTCTTAAGATCGTTTGGAGGTCATCAAAATGACCTCAAGACCGTTTGGGGTCAGGTCATGTTCAAATTGGATGAAGGTTCAATGGTTACAAAGTAATTAGACACACATTGGTTAATGTTGAAGGGTCATCGATTCTAAACCCTAATTCAAGTGATTCAAACCCTAATTGATGACCAATTGAGGGTCAATTGAGGGTCAAATCAGTTGAAGGTTGACCTAATTAGCTCAATTGAAGTATGATGATAAGTCCAATTAATGATTAGTAACATGTATTCAATGGTTGAAGGAACCAACATTGGAAACCCTAATTCAATTAAAGTGGTTGAGACCCTTTTTGGTCCTTGCGGTTTTGAGGGTGTTTGGACCAAGACCGTTTGAGTCCAAATGGTCTCAAGACCATTTGGGACCAAACAGTCTCAAGACTGTTTGGGACCAAACGATCCCAAACCGTTTGGGTTCATGCGTTTTCAAAAGTCTACTTTAGCAAACGGTTTTGGGGGTCTACTTTAGTAAACGGTTTCATGTGACCACCTTTAGCAAACGATCTCAGAAGTCAACTTTGGCAAACGGTCTACACCACCTACTTTACTAAATGGTCTCAAGTGTGCAACTTTACCAAACGGTTTCAATGGTTGTGCAAGACCGTTTGGGGTCTATATGTTCAAGACCGTTTGGTGGATAATTAACCAAAACCGCATGGGTACTTAAAGTGGTCAAAGGACAAGTTGATCAATTGACTAATACATGATGCAATTAAAAGTGGTTATAGTGGTTGTATACTAATAAGATAGGGTGATTAGTACCCTTTAAATTATCAAGCATTAATGATCATGGTGATGAAGACATAACCCATGATGTCAACTCTTCTTCAAGATTGAGTTGACTTAGCCTAATCAAGGCTGAAGTAAACATCATCTTATAGAGGATGAGAGAGAAGACTCCCTACATGAATGTTAATTATGTTATGAACTCTTATTATGAATGAATGTCTAATTATGGTATGATCCATGTTAGTGAGATCATGAAACCATAATTATGAAGGATAATGAATCACAACCCTAACTGAGGGTATTAATGGAAGTAATTCTAATATATGATAATAACATGATCTTAATTCATGGTAATGGCATGAGAAACCCTAACTCAAGGTACTTTGATGTTCAATCCTACTTGGGGTGAACAGTAAACCCTAATCTAGGGTGATGCAATGTGAAACCCTAGTTGAGGGTGATTCCATGTGAAACCCTAGTTGAGGGTGATTCCATGTGAAACCCTAGTTGAGGGTGATTCCATGTGAAGCCCTAGTTGAGGGTGATTCCATGAGAAGCATTAGTTGAAAGTTATTCCATGAAAAACCCAGATTAAGAATTAACATCACATGAAGCCCTAATACTATGTTGTGGTAAGAGGCCCTAAGAAGGGTGAAGGTATGTGAGACTCTAATGTGGAGTCATACAAACAGAAAGTCTTAACCCTGGGAAATATGTCAAGAAACCCTAATCCTGATTTTAAGTAAGAGTATGAGGAGACCCTAATGATGAGATAGGAGGAATTACCTTATAAAGGTGAAATATGTCATTATAAGTAACCTTATTGTAGGCAATGCCTTAACCTGAAATGAGTCAATACCATTAAAGGTATTTGGACCATTCTTGTGTGTGACCTATGCACTTCATGATGAGAGTGATAGGTTAATGGATGAAAGTATTAAGATGGGAAGTGCCTTAATACAAGATAAGCTGATAACTCAAGGAAGTTAGAGGTGAGGAGGAAAGTGATATATCTTGATGCATTTCAAATTCCAATATATTTGGGTAAGAAACATATGAAGTATGTTATGTAATTGTTACAATAAAATGTAATGAGTTTGATATACCTTAACAAGCATAGGCTAATATACCTTGAGAATAAGGGTAAGCCAAACTAATGAGTATGATATAATCATACCATGATAAGGATGAGGAATGAACTCATACCTTGTATTGAGAATCATTTAATGATAAATGTTAAGAGTAATGAACATGAATGAATTCTAAAGATGTATATTGGCCTTATGAGCCATATGGATAGATGTTGCCTAGTGAGAGGTGACAAGATGTTCTATGGGCCTTATGAGCTATGAGGATGGTTGTTGCCTAGTTAGAGGTAACAAAATGTTTTAAAGGTTACACAGGATTGACACAGTTCAATACCTGGAATAATATCACAGGATTGATATAGTTCAATACCTGGAATAGATGCACAGGATTAGCACAGTCTAATACCTGGAATAAAAACTACACAGGATTGGTTAAATCCCAATACCTAGAATAATAACACAGGATTGGTTAAATCCCAATACCTAGAATAATAACACAGGATTGGTTAAATCCCAATACCTGGAATAATAACACAGGATTGGTTAAATCCCAATACCTAGAATAATAACACAGGATTGGTTAAATCACAATACCTGGAATAATAACATAGGATTGGTTAAATCCCAATACCTGGAATAATAACACAGGATTGGTTAAATTCCAATACATAGAATAATGTCACAGGATTGACTTAGTTCAATACCTGGAATGATAACACAGGATTGGTAATAACCCAATACCTGGAATAGTTGCACAGGATTGACATAGATCAATACCTGGAATAGTTGCACATGATTGACATAGATCAATACCTGGAATAGTTGCACAGGATTGGCATAGTTCAATACCTTGAATGGTTACACAAGATTGACATAGTTCAATACTTGGAATGGATACATCGTAGTAATATAAGTCTAATGCTTGTACTAGTTGCAAAAGATTGGTGTAATCCAATGCCTGAATAAGACATGATGATGTATACTCTCATGTCCAATATAACCAAAATCTGTTTAGCAGATTGGCTAAGGCCAATAAGTTGAAACAAGAATGTCTCATGGGTGACATATCAAGGTAATGAGTGCCACAAGAGAAGCTTGACATGATAGTATAATATGAAGGATAAATAATATACAAGTTCTTCCTATTCCTTATTAAGAGAATAGTTGATCTATTGTTCTATCATAAATAGTTACAATGTTTCAAAATGAGAATGCTTTAAACTGCATATCCTCTGTCCAGTTTTAAATATTTAACTACAATAATAATGTTTTGGCGGAGAGTTATATCTCCTGCTGGGACAATTTACAATTGTCTCACCCCCGTGGGATCCAATTTTTTAGGTGGACGCGGACAAGGAGGCAGGAAACTTTAGCAGGGAAAGAACAACAGTAGCATCAAGGACAGCAATAATATCTCAGGTGGAGATACTGCCTGTCTAGTCTTATAGTTAGAAAGTCCTATGTGTCGTCTCTGTACTCTCAGGTCCTCGGAGTCAGTAGTCAGTGTTTTTATTGAATCGATCTGAGATTTTAGCTTGATGCCTCGAGGTTTTATGTTGTCTATATATAATGTGGAATAGGATAACTGATGTTGTAATCCTCGAGAAGAAATAGTACATGTTGTGTACTTATGGAACAGAATGTAATTATTATACTTTGGTTCTTGATGAAAAAGATTTCCTATGTGTGGATCTCTTTGCAAATTTTTTTAATTTTTAGTGATTTTCAGTAATCCTCTATAAACGATTCACTTCTTCTTAAGTAAATCTCATTTTTATAAGTTGGATGCCACATGGATGGTAGAGCTCAATGAGTTGGATGAGCTAAGGATGAATGCATACGAGAACTCGAGGATCTACAAGGAGAAGACAAAGCAAATACACGATCGCCATATTCAATAGTGAGTTTTCAAGAAGGGTGATAGTATGCTATTGTTCAATTCGAGATTGAAGTTGCATCCCGAGAAATTGAAATCCCGGTGGAGTGGACCCTTTGTGGTTGAGGAGGTGCGACCCCATGGTGCTGTCATGGTGAGAGATGGTGTGAGAACATTCTTGGTGAATGGTCAATGGCTGAAGCACTACTATGGGGAAGACTACGCAAGTAAAGTGTCACGCCCCAATCTCACATTAACCACAAACCACAAGATTAGGACGCAACAGGATGGGATTTACACATAAACCAACCACTCTTCACTTTTAAAAACATTTTAAAGATATTAATAGGAAAATCTGATTTATGTTGTCAAATGAAACTAAACAAACTGCGGAAGCATCTTTATTAACTGACTAGTAATATAAACAGAGTCTACAACATATTACATTGTTTGACATAAAAATAAAGCATAACAGATAATTTACATCTTTATACACATTCATTCTCTCACTCACACCTCATCCCAAAGATCGAGGGGAAAGGACTAAGAGACCTCTAACTACTAACTACGAACCTTCTATCGACTAGGTGTAAGGATAAATCGATCCTTCTGATTTCCTGCTGCTGACGATAACCTGAAAATGTTTTGAGTAGAGGTATGAGCCTACTCGCTCAGTGAATAGTATTTCACTTAGCTATCACTAAACAACTCATCAGGTTTTTAAACTGAAATTAAACATAAATGCAGAACTAAACAAGGCAGTTCTAATAACATAGCAGATATACAGATATTAATCACATTTCTAAGCATCAACAGATATTTCAGGTAAATAAACAGTTATATAAATTTACTGTGATCCTACTTGATTACTTATTCTTTTTATTATGCCCTAATCATATGCAGTGTACTCTGCATATAAAGATCCGTAACAAGTTCATGCTACGACCCCACCGTACAAGACTTAGCGACACACCCGGGAAATGCTAAGTCTGACGCCAGCCCTGCTCTGCTACAGGACCCCTGGCTCTCCGGCCAGAAACATAGGCTCTACGGCCTCAATGCACAACCACGTGTGCTCTCGACTCCTCCTTTAACCTGAGTACACCGGCGGAGGGTCTCACAAGGTTACCTTCGTGACACAAGCACGAATGGTGTTAGATAACCGAGATTTCTCTTTCCTCGTTTGTCCGTGACACAAGCACGGATGATGTTGCAACACGAGTTTCACCCCTAAGAAACAGACCTTCTTTTAGGGGTTGTACGGTGTTAGGGCACCTAGGTATATTAACTGATTAACAAATAGACATTAATACAGGAATATCACATTTCATGCATATTAAATTCTTAAATAAGCATTTAAACAGGATTATCACATTTCATGCATATTAAATTCTTAAATAAGCATTTAAACAGGAATATCACATTTCATGCATATTAAATTCTTAAATAAGCATTTAAACAGGAATATCACCTTTCATGCATATAGCACAATCTAAATATCACATGAAGCAAATATATATCCTTTATCATCATTAAACATGATTCAATCTCATTTATTCACTTTCGATGCTAAACATCTATTTTTAATTCAGCAAATACATTGCAAATATAATACAGGAAATTTCATCATTTTCAGTAAGCATATTAGGTATTTCAAGTTCCAATGAAACTAACATACTCTATTGTATGTACTACGCTGTTTAGAAGTTATACTAACTGATACAGAAGTAATTGAGCATTCAAATTGAGTTAAATAATGATTTCTAAATGAACTGCTACTCACCCACTTCGGTGTGTTTGTATACACCGAAAAATGTCCACAACTACGCCTAATTCTGCCCTTTACAGCAGCGTGCACGCCGTGCACCTTCAGTGCACCCTTGTTCTACTTTTCTGCCACTTTCCACGCCGTGCAAACTGATTTGCACGCCGTGCAACCTGGGCAGAAACTCATTCCACTTTCTGTAACTTTGCACGTCGTGCAAACTGATTTGCACGCCGTGCACCTGCGCAGAAACGGAAAACTCATTGAAGATGAACTCGATTAAAAACTAAGTCTTGGCTTAAGCTACGGAATCTAATTCTATCCTCAAAACCGAACTGCGTGCTGGTCTTACCTTGCTCTATTATGCCCAATCGAGTTCCAATTCGGACCCGTTCAAACCTATCACAAACAGTAGAGTATCTTCTTCACACGTACAGGTTGACGAGGGGCTGGGCTAGCCACTAGCCATTAGCTGCAAATTCGAACTTCATTCCTCAAGGGCGGAGTCAGGGTGGCCATTAGAGCTGCTTGCTTGCTCCAAACCTTCCTTTGGCTGGCGGCTTGCTGCATCTGTAGCTTGGGTGGCCGGCGCCCTTGCAGGTCTGGCGCTGCTGCTGGGTGCTGCTTGAGCAAGCTGGAGGAAGAAGGAAGGAACTACCTAGCTAGCTTGTGGTTTTGGGAGCCTACAAACCGCCCCGCCACTCCCCCTATTCCGCTCAATCGGCCGCGGCTGCTACTGCTGCTTCTTGCTGGGGCACCGCCCAGCAGGTCAGTAGCTGTTGGGCGCCACTAGGGCATGGAGGACGAGGAAGAAGAGAAGAAGGGGAGTGGGCGGAGGTAGAGGAGAGGTGGGCGTAGCCGAAATCAAGGTTGGGAGCAAGAATCGCCACTCAATCGCCCCTGTTCTCCCTTTCTCTCTGTCGCTCAGTCGGCTACTGTTCCATCGGCCGACTGAAGGAGAAGATAAGCGAGAATGGTTGTGGAGGGGGCCGGCTACAATTTTCCCAATTATTTCCGATATTTACAACTAGGTCCCTAAACATTCAAAAGCCCGTATCTTTTAACTCGGAAGTCGGTTTCGAGTGATTTTTCTTGCAACGGTTTAAGCTCGGAATTCTCTATAACCTCAAAGTGCAAAACATGCTAAAAGGACAATTCTACTGGATCAAATCTCTAATTACAACTGTGATTGCTTGATTCAACTTTAATGTACTAAATAATCAACATTGTCATCGTTACTTACCTCAGATGATTCAATCTCAGTTATTAATTCACATCTTAGCGTATCTTGATTATCTATGATGTTTAATTTGATACTCAACACTAATTGAGGTGTTTTACGTAATTTGAGGTATTTATCGACTAAGCAAGGAGTGGGCCATAACAACCTTTTCCCCTTAAAAGAATTTCGTCCCGAAATTCCTAAAAGAGAAAGGAAACGTGTTACTCACTTCTGACTCGTGTTCCCACGTGGCTTCTTCTAAGTTATGGTTCCTTCATAAAACCCTCACTAATGGTATCTCGCGAATTCCTGAACTTTTTGATCCACTGATCAACTATCGGCATAGGTCCCTTAACCTAGGACACATCTGATTGAAAAACTACTAGAGGGGGGTGAATAGAGTTTTTGAATTATTTTAACAATTTATTGAATTCAAACAACCACAATTGAAATTAGAAGAAAGAGACAGGTGTTTAGAGTGGTTCCAACTATAGCAAATACTATAGTTGTCAGTCCACTACCCGGTTGCTTACCCAACCGGGATTTGAAAGTATTTATTTTATTACCTCTCGAGGATTTATACAAAATACAATACTTTCCTTTACACCCTTTGAACAACCTTCACCCTGAAGTAGGTGCACCAACTTTGAGGTAGCCTTCTATGAAGTAACTCCAAGCTCCCCCTTGAAGTAGCCTTCCTCTCTAGAAGTAACCTCCCGTTGCACCAGCCTTCTGAAGTAGCTCAAAGTCTCCTTCTTCGCCAAGAAGATCTTCACCCTCTCCAATCCGCAACCTCCAACCTAGGAGTAGCAAGGAGAGTACAAACAATAATAGGGAACAAGAAAGGAAATAGAAATTACAACTTATCCTTTAGAGCCCAAGGCTTGATTTTCCTAGATCAAGCGTATAGATCTCCTAACCAAGTATGTGAACTTGTGATTGCAGTGGGTAGGAGATACTAGCCTATAGGACACGAATTATGAGCTATGGAATGAAATGGCCAATTGTCACAATGCTCAAATTGCTCACAAACAGATTGCACAAAGTATACTCAAAGGTTTCTCAAGTGTAGCAAGTAAAAACAAGTGAGTTTAGGTGTCCTATGGCTTGTCCTATTTATAGGAATGGCCTAAGGATGCTTAAGGACGTTCTAGACAACTTCTAGTGGTTTATAAGTGCTTAACTAGCCGTTAGGTACAAAGTTGTTGCTTTAACAACGGCTAATTAATTAATTCTGCAGTTGCTGTCAGAGACCATCTCGGTCGACAAATGGTCGACCGAGACACCTACTCGGTCGAACTTTTGTCGACCGACAGGCTCTCTGGAACAAGTGATTTGCAACGTCTTTCATCAACTGCCAACTAACTTGTCTGTTGTGTCTAACGGCTACTTTGGATCTTTCTCGGTCGAGAAGATTGTGGACCGAGAGTGTCTCGGTCGAGGAGTTTGTCGACCGAGATTGACCCTGTTTCAAGGTTTCAATTTAGGCACTAATTATGTGTGTAAGTGTGCATAAGTAATCCTATTTGAATGGAATGACTTGTCTAACTGTGGTGTTTAGCTAGGGAGAATCTAACGCTTGATTTACATGCAATTCTAAGTACTTGTACATTATATTTTTGTACAAGTTTTTACAAAAGTGATTACATTGCATGAAATTATAAATATGTAAGCTTGTAGATTTTCCCTTGTTGCTTTGTCATCCTGCACACTCAAGTAGCTCGTTAGATTAATAAGAATGAAATGTTTGTCATAATCAAAACAAAGGGATTTATAGATGTCCATTTAGCCAACAATCTCCCCCTTTTTGAAGATGACAAACATTTCCAAAATATAAATAAAGGAAATATAAAACATATGAGTTTCATACCTTTAGATTACCTTTTGTAGCTTTTTCTCTTGTGTATAAAATGTGTGCTTATTATTCCCCATGAATTATGGAACATGAAATCCAGATCATTTGGGAATATAGCAACTTTCAATGTAAAGCCATGAGTTTATTTATGAAACTCATTAATTGAGTTTTACATAATTACTAAATTTTAGTTTTATATTTATCTCTCCCCCTTTGTCATTTCAAAAAGATAACCGTTAAGAATAAAAACTCCCCCTTAATTAGATATCCCGTCAAATCTAATGAAAAAAATGTCCATTTAAAAGCCAAAAATATAAACAAGAGTTTTTGTTTAAGTAGCACAAATATCAAAGAAAACATCCTCCAAAGGAGTGATAAGCAATTGCTTCCTAATGTTGTTAAATTGATCTAGTGGAAGTAGTTTTGTAAAAATATCAGCCAATTGATCTTCCGTATCAACATGATGAAGGGAAACATGATTTTTGGAGATGTGATCCCTTAAAAAATGATGACGGATTTCAATATATTTAGCTCGGCTGTGTAAAATAGGATTGTGTGCTAAGTTTATGGCGCTTGTGTTGTCACAAAAAATAGGCGTAGATGAAAGATTAAAACCATAATCGCTTAACACTTGTTGCATATAAAGCACTTGAGCACAACAAGACCCAGCTGCCATATATTCAGCTTCAGTTGTAGATAGGGCAACCGTATTTTGTTTCTTGCTAAACCAAGAAACTAAAGCTCTCCCTAATAATAAACAGCCACCACTAGTACTCTTGCGATCAAGTCGACAACCAGCATAATCCGCATCAGTATAAGCTTTGAAATCCAAGGATTGTCCTTTTGGATACCATAAACCAAAGCAAGTAGTACCGGCTAGGTAACGAAGAATTCGTTTAACTGCTAGAAAATGAGAATGCATAGGTTGTGATTGAAATCGAGCACAAAGACCAACAGAAAACATAATGTCCGGTCTAGAAGCCGTTAAGTAAAGCAAACTACCAATCATGGCTCTATATAAGGAATCATCAATAGGTTCACCATTTTCATCCTTATCAATTTTGACAGAAGTAGCCATAGGAGTAGTAGCATGTTTGCATTGATCCATCCCAAAACGTTTTAAGAGTTCTTTAGTATATTTTTCTTGGCTTATGAATATTCCGGCAGATGTTTGCTTAATTTGAAAACCAAGAAAGAAAGTTAGTTCACCCATGAGGCTCATTTCAAATTCTTTTTGCATAGTATCACTAAATTGTGTGCACAATGAATCATTTGAAGCTCCAAAAATAATGTCATCAACATATATTTGCACAACTAGGAAATCAGATGTATATGTTTTGAAAAATAAAGTAGAATCTGAATTTCCAATAGAAAAACCATTATCAAAAAGATATGTTTTGAGCCTTTCATACCAATTTCTAGGTGCTTGTTTTAAACCATAAAGTGCTTTCTTAAGTTTATAAACATAGTCACCTTTTTCTGGAATTTCAAACCCAGGTGGTTGGGAAATCATAAACTTCTTCTTGAATGATGCCATTTAGAAAAGCACTTTTGACATCCATTTGATAGAGTTTGATGTTTTTATGGGCAGCAATAGCTAGTAACATTCTAATGGCTTCAAGTCTAGCTACGGGTGCATATGTTTCATCAAAATCTATTCCTTCTTGTTGATTATATCCTTGTGCTACTAACCGAGCTTTATTCCTTATTACTTCTCCTGACTCATTTAGCTTGTTCCTAAAAACCCATTTAGTTCCTATTATGGTTTTATCTTGTGGTTTAGGAACTAAATCCCATACATCATTTTTAGTGAATTGATTCAATTCTTCTTGCATGGCTATTATCCAATAGTCATCTTTAAGAGCTTCAGATATCTTTTTAGGTTCAATGATAGAAACAAAAGCCATGTTTGCAACATCTTTAAAGGAAGAACGAGTTTTGACTTTATCATTAGGATCTCCAATAATTAATTCTTGAGGATGATCTTTAATAAGTCTAGGTGTAGGTTGTGGTTCAGTTTGGTGATTATTTGTAGCACCTTTCTCACTATCGTTTGGTATGTTTAAATTTTCGAATTGATTAGTGAGATCTATGATTTCTAGATTTTCAGATGGGGATTCTTCATGAAAAGAAACATGAATAGATTCCTCAACTTTTCTAGATATAGTGTTATATACTCTAAAAGCTTTGCTAGAAGTGGAATATCCCAAAAAGAATGCTTTGTGTGATTTTGAGTCAAACTTATCTCTATCGTCTTTGGTATTTAAGATATAACATGTGGAGCCAAAGGTATGAAAATAGTCAACTCTAGGTTTCTTAGAATGTATTAGTTCATATGGAGTTTTCTTTAAATGAGAGTGAACAGTTACTCTATTTAGCACATAGCATGCAGTGTTTACATCTTCAGCCCAAAAGGTTTTGGGTGTGTTATGTTCAAGCATCATAGTTCTAGCCATTTCTTGTAGTGATCGATTTTTCCTTTCAACTATACCATTTTGCTGTGGGGTGCGTGGAGCAAAAAAATTATGAGTGTATCCTTGAGATGTACAAAACTCTTCAAATGTATGATTTTCAAATTCCCCACCATGATCACTTCTAATGGTACATATTTTATTTTGTAAGAGATTTTCAATCTTGGAACAGAATTGCATAAAAACATGAATAGTATCATCTTTAGTTGCAATAAAATGTACCCATGTATATCTACTATAATCATCAACAATAACAAAACAGTATCTCTTACCACAGATTGATTGTGTCCTCATTGGTCCAAATAAATCCATATGAATTAATTCTAATGATCTATTGGTGCTAAGTACATGTTTTGATTTGAAAGATGTTTTGGTTTGCTTTCCCATTGTGTATGGTTCACAGTTTTCAACTTGATCAAAAGATAAAGTAGGCAATCCACGAACAAGATCATATTTCACTAACTTTTTGATAACATGTGAACTAGCATGTCCTAGCTTTTTATGCCATATTTGTAAGGTATTGTCATTTGCAAGCAAGCATTTTCCCACTACTGTTTTCATAGAGTTAGGTTTAAGAATATAAAGATTTCCAACTCTATTTCCTTCATAAACAACATTTGTAGTATTTTCTATTAATAACTTGCAGTAGGTTTTGTTAAATAAAACATCATAACCACTATCACATAATTGGCTAACACTTATCAAGTTATGGTGCAAACCATCAACAAGTAGAACATTCTTAATTTCGAGGTTTGTACCAACATTACCTATTCCAATGATTTTGCCCTTACCATTGTCTCCAAAAGTGACTGTTCCACTTTTCTTTTCTTCAAAAGTTTGGAATGCATCCTTGTTTCCGGTCATATGTTTGGAACATCCACTGTCAACCACCCATTCCTACATTAAAATGTAGATTTTGGTACCCATGTGATGGTCCGATATGGTTAGAATCATTTAAATACAGATTTGTATAAAAGTTCTGAATCAGAAGTCCAGTCGGTCGACAATTGTTCGACCGACATATGTCTCGGTCGACAATTTGTCGATCGAGAAGATTACTGTATTACAAAACCAGAAAACACATAAATGTAGCTCGGTTGAACAATTTTCG
This sequence comes from Alisma plantago-aquatica, assembly GCA_963693085.1. Taxonomy (NCBI): domain Eukaryota; kingdom Viridiplantae; phylum Streptophyta; class Magnoliopsida; order Alismatales; family Alismataceae; genus Alisma; species Alisma plantago-aquatica. The sequence continues at coordinate 661,184,014 of OY856410.1, forward strand.
ACCGAAATAATTGCTATAAATTTTGATATGTTACAGACATTCGTTCGGTCGACAATACTTCGACCGATTAATGGTTCGGTCAAAAATTTTTCGACCGACTAAGTTTCTGTTTTAGTACAATAAAGCAGAAAATTACCAATGAGCATAAAATCTTTTGTTTAGTTGAGATAAGACAATATAAATAGCAAGATTGAGCTTTTTGGTCATATCTCAACTAAATTTTATTTGACTCTACTAAGTTTGAGGTCTTGGGACCCAAACTAATTCGGAATCCTTAGTTTTATAAGGGCATGAAAAGGAATAGTGTCCAAGACGTAAACAAAAATGGCAGGTAATAGAGTCAACTTCATTTCTCTTTCTAGCCATTGTGTTCTTGGGTACAAACCTAGTTTGAGTTCTTTTAGGTTGATTTTTCTTTGGAGCATATCCCAAACCTTTTCTTCCATTGAAAACAGTACCAATACTTAGAATGTTATCAAGTATATCTTTTCTTCTTAACTCATGAAGTTCTCTTTGCAGCTGAGCAATATTATTCATTTTCTTGTGTAAATCTTTTCTTGCTTGATCTAAATTAGATAGCAATGAATCTCTTTCTTTTATAACATTTTCATAGTCTAGATGGTTACACAAAATAGGTTGAGTCTGAAAATCTTTTAGTTTAGCTAACAAATCAGTCTTTTCTTTATAAAGGAGATCAACATTTGTTTCTAAAGTGAGTAGCTTTCTAGTGTAATCATCTAAAGATGTTTTTAAAGATAAATTCTCAAGATCAATGTTATTCTTTTCAGAAGAAAGATTTTCTAATTTAGCAATTTGCTCATCATTTGATTTTATAGCCTTCTTTAGTTTCTTCTTGACATCAACATACTTGTCATGAATTTCTTGTAGACTAGTGACTAACTCTTCTTTAGAAAGATCAAGTAGGCTTACCTCTTGAGAGTTTTCATCATCTTCTCTTGCCATTAGACAATCCACGGTTTCTTCTCCGCTTTCACTATCACTTGATTCGTCCCATGCAGCTTTATAGGCTTTTTCTCCCTTCTTCTTGTGTGAGCTTTTCTTTCCTTTCTTTGCTTTAGGACATTCATTCTTGAAATGCCCTTTCTTTCCACATTCAAAACACCTAGGAGGGGTAGAAGAAGAGCTGGAAATTTTGTTAGATTTAAATCTTTTGTATTTCTTACCATTTACTATCAAGGCTTCTTCTCCCTCTTCTTCACTTGACTCCTCACTTTCTTGTGTGACAGCTTTTGAAGCTTTTAGAGCCACATCCTTCTTTTTTCCTTGCTGAAGTTCACGTGCTCTTCTTTCTTCCTCTTCTAGAGTTGCTTCATGAGCTTCTAAGTTGCCAATAAGTTGCTCCATTTTCAGTTGAGTGAGGTCGTTTGCTTCTTCAATGGCTGTCACCTTTGGCTTATATTTTGGAGGAAGTGAACGAAGGATCTTTGATACCTGATCTTCTTCAGGAATAGGTTTTCCTAATGCACTCAAACCATTAACAATAGTAGAGAATTTTGCAAACATTTCACTAATTGACTCATTAGTATCCATACGAAAGTGTTCAAATTTTTGTTTAAACATGCTAATCTTGGAATTTTTGACTTGGACTGTACCTTCATAGGTTATGGACAGTCTATGCCAAATATCATATGTTGTGTCACAATTAGATATTCTATTAAATTCTCCTACCGAAATAGAACAATATAAAATGCTTACAGCTATTGCATTCATTTGGGCCAGCTTTACCGTGTTTGCATCCCATTCCGCAAATTCATTTTGAGGAAGCATATATGGAGTAGACACCATTCTCCATAAATCCCAGTTGATGCCTTGGAAGTAGAATTGCATCCTTCTCTTCCAATACTGGTAGTTTGTTCCATCGAACGCTGGGGGCCTAGCAACAAGTGTCCCTTCAATGTTGAGGTTGTTGAGTACTCTGTCACCCATTTCTTCAAGACCTTGTTAGGGTTCCTTGAAGCCTGCTCTGATACCAATTGAAAAACTACTAGAGGGGGGGTGAATAGAGTTTTTGAATTATTTTAACAATTTATTGAATTCAAACAACCACAATTGAAATTAGAAGAAAGAGACAGGTGTTTAGAGCGGTTCCAACTATAGCAAATACTATAGTTGTCAGTCCACTACCCGGTTGCTTACCCAACCGGGATTTGAAAGTATTTATTTTATTACCTCTCGAGGATTTATACAAAATACAATACTTTCCTTTACACCCTTTGAACAGCCTTCACCCTGAAGTAGGTGCACCAACTTTGAGGTAGCCTTCTATGAAGTAACTCCAAGCTCCCCCTTGAAGTAGCCTTCCTCTCTAGAAGTAACCTCCCGTTGCACCAGCCTTCTGAAGTAGCTCAAAGTCTCCTTCTTCGCCAAGAAGATCTTCACCCTCTCCAATCCGCAACCTCCAACCTAGGAGTAGCAAGGAGAGTACAAACAATAATAGGGAACAAGAAAGGAAATAGAAATTACAACTTATCCTTTAGAGCCCAAGGCTTGATTTGCCTAGATCAAGCGTATAGATCTCCTAACCAAGTATGTGAACTTGTGATTGCAGTGGGTAGGAGATACTAGCCTATAGGACACGAATTATGAGCTAAGGAATGAAATGGCCAATTGTCACAATGCTCAAATTGCTCACAAATAGATTGCACAAAGTATACTCAAAGGTTTCTCAAGTGTAGAGAGTAAAAACAAGTGAGTTTAGGTGTCCTATGGCTTGTCCTATTTATAGGAATGGCCTAAGGATGCTTAAGGACGTTCTAGACAACTTCTAGGGGTTTCTAAGTGCTTAACTAGCCGTTAGGTACAAAGTTGTTGCTTTAACAACGGCTAATTAATTAATTCTGCAGTTGCTGTCAGAGACCATCTCGGTCGACAAATGGTCGACCGAGACACCTACTCGGTCGAACTTTTGTCGACCGACAGGCTCTCTGGAACAAGTGATTTGCAACGTCTTTCATCAACTGCCAACTAACTTGTCTGTTGTGTCTAACGGCTACTTTGGATCTTTCTCGGTCGAGAAGATTGTCGACCGAGAGTGTCTCGGTCGAGGAGTTTGTCGACCGATATTGACCCTGTTTCAAGGTTTCAATTTAGGCACTAATTATGTGTGTAAGTGTGCATAAGTAATCCTATTTGAATGGGATGACTTGTCTAACTGTGGTGTTTAGCTAGGGAGAATCTAACGCTTGATTTACATGCAATTCTAAGTACTTGTACATTATATTTTTGTACAAGTTTTTACAACAGTGATTACATTGCATGAAATTATAAATATGTAAGCTTGTAGATTTTCCCTTGTTGCTTTGTCATCCTGCACACTCAAGTAGCTCGTTAGATTAATAAGAATGAAATGTTTGTCATAATCAAAACAAAGGGATTTATAGATGTCCATTTAGCCAACACTGATCTGATTCCAGATCAACCCACAAAACATCGTCTTTCCAAAACTGTTATAATAGTACCTCACTTTATGGTAATTACCAAGAAATTATCATATTCTACATGCAGACAAACTAAAATTCTTAAATTAAACAGAATGCATGTCAATCTGGTACTAAATTAAAATCATGCAATTTAACTGTTAAACATCATCACATCTCATAATAAAAATTGATATCAATATTCTTGATTCATCGTACACCCTATCCTTAGGGTTTCATTTGCCTTATTCATTCATCACATGCCAACACCCTACTCTTAGGGTTATCTCATTTATTAATCACATGGCAACACCCTATTCTTAGGGTTTCCCTTATCTCATCTGTTTGATTGCAATTCAAATCACAATACAGTATCATTCTGGAACTAGCAGAGCAGTATATATCAAATCATTGTAATTACTGAGTAATGTTTATATCATGCAAAAAAAAAATTTCATAAATATTCCAAACTCAATCCAATTTTTGGCACATACATACTGGATTCATGTAATTGAACATCTTATTACACCAATAGGAGTTATTTACTTCACACGTAAGAAACCATCTGTACTATTTATCAATTATCTGAAATTTCTCGAAGTACGTGCATATTAACCAAATTCCTGGTTTATGCACCACATAACTCAATTAAGAGTTATTTACGCATCATATCACAATTATTTACTAGTACTTGAGAATTTCTGATAATATCTCAGAGAAATGTGTCAATTCATGTAAATGTCAGGTCACACACATTAATCATAACAGGAACCCTGCAATTAGATTTATTTACATATTTTAATGCTGTCTTACTAGCTTGAAATCATGCATCTAATGGTTTACCAAATCTGTGTTTTCTGGGTTCATACTCAAACCGTACCATTATCAGTTGTGTATTTTCAAACTCAACATTCACACTAAGAAAACTCTATAAGACTTAAATGTTCTTCCCAACTTTCACTGAGACGCATAACATATGCTCTCAGCATGTCCTTAAGAGTCTGAATGGTTCTCTCAGACTGACCATCCGTATGCGGGTAAAAAGGTTGTACTGAATCTTATCTTTGTGCCCGAAGCACGATGCAACTGTTTCCACAACCTAGATGTGAACTTACGATCTCAATAAGATATGATTGAAACTGGATTACCAGGCAATCTAACTATTTCATCCATGTATATCTTAGTCATGTATCAAGACATCAAAGGTTGACTTAATATGAAGAAAGTAAGTAGACTAAATTAGTCTATCCACAATCATTCATATCGAGTCATAACCTCTAGGTGTCCTGGGTAACCTTACCACAAAATCCATTGTGATATATTCCCATTTCTATTCAGGCACAGAAAAAGATTAGAAGGTAGCTGTAGATTTCTAGGGTTCAGTCTTAACCTACTGGCACACACTACTTTTAACCACGTACTCAGCTACATTCTTCTGCTTATCTAACCATCCGTTTCAACTACTTGAGTTTCATATACATCTTAGTGTTTCCTGAAAGCATAGCATACATCAATACATACACTTCCATAAGAATCTTTTCTTTCAGGCTTTTCCCCTTAAAAGAATTTTACTCTATCACGAGGTACACACAGCATGTCATGCTAATACAACACCTTATCATCATAAAAACTTAAACTCTAGTCTCTTTTCCTTCTATCATGTCATACATGGTCTGGTTTATCTCACTATCACCCTATTGTAGTTTCTTGATCTGATCATAAAAAGTAAGCTTAACTTACATCTGTACAATCAAATCACTTTGTGCTATCACTCCTAAGTCTAGGTTCAACTCCCACACTTCTACTAACAGGTCTCTATTGAAACCTGCCATAGAGAATGCATTGGCTGTTGAACTTGACTTTCTACTGAAAACATCGTCCACCACATTCTCCTTACCAGGGTGATAATCTATTATCACATCATGAAGATAGTGACACCATGTCTTAAAAACATGAACTACATCAGCTATCTTTAGATCGTGTATCGGATAATACTCCGCATTCTATGTTACTTACTTATTGTTACATTTTAGGTTTATGTCTTACTCTTTCCTCTAAATCATTTCATGTTGTTCATGTACCGTTCAGATTATCTACTTTAAAACCCGAGATCACTATCAAGCCAGTTTACTTTTCATAGAACAAATTTCAAGATCTTATTTTACAAAGATACTAGTATTCGAGGTTACATCACTAATGATATCCCTTAAACTACTACAATTTTAATCATTCTAGGGTTTTGGTCCATATCAGTAATATAGCATTATTGTGTGTGTGTGTGGTCGATCGTATTGATCAATTTGAGTTGTTTGAGTCAATAACATATTAACCCAGCACTCAACTTTAATTACATTAGCTGAAAATTCAGTTTTCATAATAGTTTCTGTAATTCGTTTATTAAACAGCTAACAGAAGTTCCAAAAATTCTGGAAATTTTATATGTTATTCCTAATGAAGTTTTAGACCTCCAGTAAAAATTTGAGATCATTTCTAATTACCAATAAATAAATAAAAATCAAATAGTGCGCTGCTATATAGCAGTCTGCAGCAGATTCGGTCGAGTTGTAACTCGACCGACACCTTACTGTAGAGATCAAAAGTCATCCAAAAATTACGCCAATTTAATAGAGTGTCTAAAATTTGTGATTTTCAAACCCAGTTAAAATTTGAGATCAATTGGATGTACCAATAAAAAGATAAAATTCAATTACCACACTGCTATATCATTCAGAAAATGTGATCGATCGAGTTTGAAACTCGGCCGATAAACAGGTTAGGACATTCTTCAAAAATTCTGATATTTTGCCATGTTGTTTATATTTTATATATCCAAATTATATCCAAATTGGAGCTAAATCAAAGTTACACATAAAATACTAAAAATCATTTAGTGAGACATTCTATTTATCAAATTCTGTATTCATGTCATTAAAATTCCAATTTTTGGACCAATTAGGGTCTATGCTTCTCAAACCCTAAATCTCAAGACAAAAGAACGTTTAGACTTCTTATCATAGTTAAAACATCCTAGTGTATAAACATTCTCACTATGTTACGGGTCTAAATCATCCAGAGTCTATTCTTATTTTACTGTTAATAGGAGTCATTAATTCCCAGTAACGCATCCTACCAGCCGGACCAGGCCGAACCTGTAGTCCTGAAGCCAAGAGCTACTCGAGATTAATCAACCCCTATTAACCTTAAACATGTGGAAATAATATCCACTTAGAGCAAACTCATATAAACATAATTTCGGATCTGCATTAATACAAAGGAAACAAATACTAAACAATTCACTTCATGACACAACAATATAAAAGAATCATACTTTTTGTACAAATTGAAAGTCTAAATTCATGCATATAAGAGCGTTTCTAATGATATTTAATCAATAAGCAATATAAAGTAGGAGTTATATCACATCCTTTATTTAACCTCTTACTCCTACATAAATTCCTGATTTCTTAATCCTAAGATTTTTAGGGTTTTCTCTCTAGCCTATCCTTCCTCTGCATACCTGGCCAGGGCATCCAGAGAAGAACAAATAGAGTAACTTGATACTGGTCAATCTAAGTATTCAGACACCTGGCCAGGGTATCTAAACACTCAGACTTTCCAGAGCTAAAACACATCAACTATTATTTGCCTCACTTATAACTTTATCTTTTGACCTTAATTGTTCTTAACGACTCAACTTAAACTCTTTACTTGGTTCTCGTGACCACATCCTCTTCCTGCTATCTGCAATAATATAACAGAACACTTCCTGTTAGAAAATTACAGATAGAAGAAAGACACCTAAACCTTAATCCTATTGGTCTCTTATCGTCCCCTGACCTTGAGTAACTATGTACTCAAACCTCGCTCTGATACTAAAAATTGTCACGCCCCAATCTCACATTAACCACAAACCACAAGATTAGGACGCAACAGGATGGGATTTACACATAAACCAACCACTCTTCACTTTTAAAAACATTTTAAAGATATTAATAGGAAAATCTGATTTATGTTGTCAAATGAAACTAAACAAACTGCGGAAGCATCTTTATTAACTGACTAGTAATATAAACAGAGTCTACAACATATTACATTGTTTGACATAAAAATAAAGCATAACAGATAATTTACATCTTTATACACATTCACTCTCTCACTCACACCTCGTCCCAAAGATCGAGGGGAAAGGACTAAGAGACCTCTAACTACTAACTACGAACCTTCTATCGACTAGGTGTAAGGATAAATCGATCCTTCTGATTTCGTGCTGCTGACGATAACCTGAAAATGTTTTGAGTAGAGGTATGAGCCTACTCGCTCAGTGAATAGTATTTCACTTAGCTATCACTAAACAACTCATCAGGTTTTTAAACTGAAATTAAACATAAATGCAGAACTAAACAAGGCAGTTCTAATAACATAGCAGATATACAGATATTAATCACATTTCTAAGCATCAACAGATATTTCAGGTAAATAAACAGTTATATAAATTTACTGTGATCCTACTTGATTACTTATTCTTTTTATTATGCCCTAATCATATGCAGTGTACTCTGCATATAAAGATCCGTAACAAGTTCATGCTACGACCCCACCGTACAAGACTTAGGGACACACCCGGGAAATGCTAAGTCTGACGCCAGCCCTGCTCTACTACAGGACCCCTGGCTCTCCGGCCAGAAACATAGGCTCTACGGCCTCAATGCACAACCACGTGTGCTCTCGACTCCTCCTTTAACCTGAGTACACCGGCGGAGGGTCTCACAAGGTTACCTTCGTGACACAAGCACGAATGGTGTTAGATAACCGAGATTTCTCTTTCCTCATTTGTCCGTGACACAAGCACGGATGATGTTGCAACACGAGTTTCACCCCTAAGAAACAGACCTTCTTTTAGGGGTTCTACGGTGTTAGGGCACCTAGGTATATTAACTGATTAACAAATAGACATTAATACAGGAATATCACATTTCATGCATATTAAATTCTTAAATAAGCATTTAAACAGGAATATCACATTTCATGCATATTAAATTCTTAAATAAGCATTTAAACAGGAATATCACATTTCATGCATATTAAATTCTTAAATAAGCATTTAAACAGGAATATCACCTTTCATGCATATAGCACAATCTAAATATCACATGAAGCAAATATATATCCTTTATCATCATTAAACATGATTCAATCTCATTTATTCACTTTCGATGCTAAACATCTATTTTTAATTCAGCAAATACATTGCAAATATAATACAGGAAATTTCATCATTTTCAGTAAGCATATTAGGTATTTCAAGTTCCAATGAAACTAACATACTCTATTGTATGTACTACGCTGTTTAGAAGTTATACTAACTGATACAGAAGTAATTGAGCATTTAAATTGAGTTAAATAATGATTTCTAAATGAACTGCTACTCACCCACTTCGGTGTGTTCGTATACACCGAAAAACGTCCACAACTACGCCTAATTCTGCCCTTTACAGCAGCGTGCACGCCGTGCACCTTCAGTGCACCCTTGTTCTACTTTTCTGCCACTTTGCACGCCGTGCAAACTGATTTGTACGCCGTGCAACCTGGGCAGAAACTCGTTCCACTTTCTGTAACTTTGCACGCCGTGCAAACTGATTTGCACGCCGTGCACCTGCGCAGAAACGGAAAACTCATTGAAGATGAACTCGATTAAAAACTAAGTCTTGGCTTAAGCTACGAAATCTAATTCTATCCTCAAAACCGAACTGCGTGCTGGTCTTACCTTGCTCTATTATGCCCAATCGAGTTCCAATTCGGACCCGTTCAAACCTATCACAAACAGTAGAGTATCTTCTTCACACGTACAGGTTGACGAGGGGCTGGGCTAGCCACTAGCCATTAGCTGCAAATTCGAACTTCATTCCTCAAGGGCGGAGTCAGGGCGGCCATTAGAGCTGCTTGCTTGCTCCAAACCTTCCTTTGGCTGGCGGCTTGCTGCATATGCAACTTGGGTGGCCGGCGCCCTTGCAGGTCTGGCGCTGCTGCTGGGTGCTGCTTGAGCAAGTTGGAGGAAGAAGGAAGGAACTACCTAGCTAGCTTGTGGTTTTGGGAGCCTAGAAACCGCCCCGCCACTCCCCCTATTCCGCTCAATCGGTCGTGGCTGCTACTGCTGCTTCTTGCTGGGGCGCCGCCCAGCAGGTCAGTAGCTGTTGGGCGCCACTAGGGCATGGAGGATGAGGAAGAAGAGAAGAAGGGGAGTGGGCGGAGGTAGAGGAGAGGTGGGCGTAGCCGAAATCAAGGTTGGGAGCAAGAATCGCCCCTCAATCGCCCCTGTTCTCCCTTTCTCACTGTCGCTCAGTCGGCTACTGTTCCATCGGCCGACTGAAGGAGAAGATAAGCGAGAATGGTTGCGGAGGGGGCCGGCTACAATTTGCGTAATTATTTCCGATATTTACAACTAGGTCCCTAAACATTCAAAAGCATGTATCTTTTAACTCGGAAGTCGGTTTCGAGTGATTTTTCTTGCAACGGTTTAAGATCGGAATTCTATATAACCTCAAAGTGCAAAACATGCTAAAAGGACAATTCTACTGGATCAAAGCTCTAATTACAACTGTGATTGCTTGATTCAACTTTAATGTACTAAATAATCAACATTGTCATCGTTACTTACCTCAGATGATTCAATCTTAGTTATTAATTCACATCTTAGCGTATCTTGATTATCTATGATGTTTAATTTGATACTCAACACTAATTGAGGTGTTTTACGTAATTCGAGGTATTTATCGACTAAGCAAGGAGTGGGTCATAACATAAAGTGCATGAGATCAAACTCATGGAACTAAAAGAGGAATGAGTAGCATGATTGCATCTAGCCCAAGACGTTAAATGAGGTGCTTGTTGGGAGGCAATCCAACCTTGGTAGATTACATGGTTATCTTTTTAAATTTTTCATATTCCTAGGTAGTTTTCATAAATTTAGCACTTAGTCTCTAAAAATGATACTTTGATATGTTTGTTGAGTGTGTAGGCTGGGAAACGGTTGATACCATCGATGCCTAGGTTGATGGTATCGAATTTGGAATAGAAACAATTTCTATTGAGACTTCATCCCGTTGATACTATCGATGGCCTCGTCGATGTTATTGACACGAGAACAGGTAGAAAGATGGTCGTGAGTCGATGGTATCAACAAGTCATCGATGGTAGTGAAATGTCTGGAGATATTCATACCAGATGTTCTCTGTAATCTCGATACCATCGACACATTGGTCGATGGTATCCACACATCAACAACGTAGTTGTAGGGTCAGACCTCACGATGATCAAAGGAACAACCAGGCATCGCTACTATTGACGCAACGTCGATAGTATCGACGGACATGTCAGTGATCCGCAGTCTTCATCGAGCGGTCCACAACGCCTATCCATTGACAGTGTCAATGGTATCGACACTCTGTCACTACCATCGACACGTAGACGATCTGGGCCCCCACATCAAGCCATCAACAGCCGTCAATTGCAGCGAGCTGTGAATTACAACAGTTGTTGATACCATTGACGGACCTATCGATGGTATCGTCCGTCGATGGTATCGACACACCGACAGCAGACCTGGCTGGCCCTTATAAAAAGGGAGGCAATTCTTCAATCTAACATCACCTCCTCAGTGCCTATCCTCCACAACCGAGCCCAAGCACCTCTGAGCACCCGGGAACAACCGAGATCACCACTTACGATCGTCTCCGAGCATCTTCTTTGGCTCCGCAGATCTCCATCTTATCCGAGTGCCTCGACCATCTTCTCTGAGCTCCATTCTTCTTTCTCTCTCACTCATTTCTCATGCAACAATGGTGAGAACGAGAGCGTCATCAACCAGGGCTACCCCACCTGCCCTACCTACGCTGTCAGAAAGATTAGTCCCTCGCCCAAGGCTAGTCTACCCATCCACATAGGTTAAAAAGGTGTACGAGGAGCTATGGAAGCACTCCATCGAGCCGACCTGGTATGGGGACCGGTAGTTGATCAAGGATCTGGGTTTTGAGGCCAATATGGCCTATGTGCTGCAGAGATAATTGAGCGAGTCCCCTAGGTTGTGCCGTAACCACACCGACGGTCATCCATTCTTCAGCGGGTGGCCCACTTACAAGGAGATCTTCATCGAGTTCATGGCATCTCTGGACATTTGTGTCATTCCCAATGAATTAGTACCAGCGCGAATAGAGTGGAAAGAGGGGTGTGTTTCTTTCTGCCTCTACAAAAAGGACTATACAGTGACCCTTCGCGAGTTCAACACGATTTATGGGTGGGCCCATAATGACCTCCGCCAGCCAGTGCACAATGCGGATTACGACGCCATGATTGCAAAGCTAGTTACTATACCGGTGGGGTACTCGATCAGCTGGCACAATGCCTCCATAGCTGATTTTGACCATCCATTTGTCAAGATCTTGCACCGGATTCTCTCCAACACCTTATTTGCAAGATCGAAGCTGTCTCAAAGCAAATTTTAGGAGATATACATGTTCTTCCTTTATAGTCTGCTGGAGAGGATGCCCATCAATTTTAGAGCCTTCTTCCTCATGCGCGTAATGGAAGTTAAGAGGAACACTTCTAGTCGGGCCCCCATTTATTTTGGGGGTCTAATTATGCTGATTGCAATGTACCTGGGCTTGGATCTGTCCGGGCTACCCAAGCTGGAGTGCAAGAACATGCTCAATTTGAGCCATTTTGTGAATGTGGGCCTCGTTGAAGCCCATCATGGCACCATTTACGCCACCTTCCATGTGGTAGGAGTCTTTCACAGGAGGGAATTGTCGGATCCTACTTTCAACATCAGGCCTGGCCAAAGCTACAGATGGCCTATCATTGATGTTGATGAGGATGAGGAAGAACAAGTTGTAGAAGTGGAAGTTCAAGATGGCGACGATGATGAAGAAGAGGAGGAGGAATCCACCATTCCTCTTCGACGACGAGTTGCTCCGCGAAAGCATCCATGACCCTATGGAGCCTCCTCTTCTTCCCAGCCACCGCCACCACAACCCTCTCAAGGTAGAGAGGATGTCTACTCAATGGAGGGGATGTATACAATGTTGCAGGATATTCAGCAGACGCAGCACCAGCATACTGCCTCTTTTATGGGAATTCAAGAAACAACAAACCAGTTGTTTGAGAATCAACAAGCAATCTACGAGAATGAGCGCCTCCTCTTCACCAACCAAGAAACCATCCACAACAGGTTGCATAGGATGGAGATGCAGTAGTAGCCGTTTTATGACCACTACTGGATCCAGAACTTTTTTGGAGGATACCCACAACCACCACTAATGCCCCCATCTGATATGTCATTCCAGGGGCATTATCCTTCTTGGGATCCTAGCAGCCACCAGTACCTGCCACACCCACTACCGAGGCAATAAAGGGGTATCGGTGTTCCACCTCTTAAGTTAGGATTTCGACTATGAGGCCATAGTCGAGTTCAATATTGGGGGGTGCTGGAACATCATCTATCTAGTTTTTTTTATTTTATTTGATCTTTTATTTGTTTTTGTAATTTTCATCTTTCTTTATCTTAGTTTTCTCAATTGCTAGGTTTACTATTTTCTAGGATCCACTATCTATCTAGTGTAATCAGTATAATTTAATTACATGTCATCTTGTTTTCACTTGGGGCTTTGTGAGAAAATGATTTTTAATGAAAAATCCTTAAGAAATTGTAAGTTTGCCTTGTGAGAACTTGAGGACATTGCTTATGAAACTCATTGGGTAGGTCAACTTAAAAACATATGAACATAATTATGTTTTTGTATGGTTCATGTTAAGAGGATTGATATGGATGTTGAGCCTAAACCAACCAAATGATAACGTGACTTTAATTTGAAGTGAGAGAGAGAAAACCCTTGATTAATTGGTACACAAGTCAGTAAGGAGGGACATATAATTCTATCTGAAGGTTCTGTCAATTAGTCTTGTGATCAGATCCACCAAAATTTCATTCCTACTCCACCATAATAACTGGAGCACATTACTATCTTTCACTCTTTGATTGTATCCCACGTAGATAGGTCATGCATTATAGTTATTTTTGCATGTTTTGCATACAAATGGAAAAAGACAGATATAGAGTAGTTATACATGCACATTATCCTTAGGTGCATGTCATTTAGTTGCATAATTGTCATAATGAAGTGCATTCGCATCTTTTGAGCATATAGTTGTACATCATGTGTTGTATGTTCTTCTGAAAAATTAAAGGTGTTGAACTTGTTCTATACCCTCTGAATAGAATGCATCAAATGGGTTAGTTAGAAAAAAAGAGAAGGAAGCCCAACAAGTAATCCATTACCATTTATGGAAATGAGGGCTTGAAAAAATGAATAAAAAAAAAGAAAAAAAAAGTATGAATAAGAGGGAGAAAGGAACATGTTCTCACCCGCATTTTAGGAAGAACAAGCACATGGTGTAGTTACTTAGATATTCCATCTCACTTTGAGACGGAATGATAGTGCATGCATCATTTCACAGAGAAAAAAATGTAGCATTAGGGCATTTTCATTTGCATTTGCATCATGATAGGTCATTCATTTTTGTTTTTGCATGATAGACTGTACTGTGCTTCCATTTCTTCCATAGCCACCCATTCCATCCACTCATTGCTCTAAGTTGTAGGACACCCATGATATTCTCCTCATTCATGTATATCAGGAGATCTTCTTCCATTTAGATGGTAGTTAGGAAATGAGCGACGTAGATAGGAGATCACAAGATACACCAAGCCTGAACTTGAATATTTTATTATATTAACTACTTTACTTGATAGTGTTCATGATTTTGGGATGGACATATCTCATGAATGATTATTGTCGCCTGAAGGGTAGTTATCGTTCCATGGTTGGTAAGGATCGGTATGCGAAATGCAGGCGGGAATCATATTAAGATATCAATTATGTGATTATGATCTTTAGTTGACCCCCTCAATTAGATTTTAAAAAAATTTTGCTCGAGGGCGAGCAAGACTTAAGCTTAGGGGAGTTTGATGCAGGGATTTTGATTCGCATTTATAGGCTATTTTTATACTTGTTTTGTGTTGTTATTTGTCATTTTGTGACTATAATAGCATGATTCATTTCCTTCAACCTATAATCATTGTATGCATCAAATTTATCTTATTTTATCTTATGCCGTATGAATTATCAAATTTCTCAGATTTGATTTGTGTTTTTATCTTGGTTTTAGGTACTTTACATTCCAGGACCCGTCGATACCATCGATGGATCCGTCGATGCTATCGACTCGGCAACAGTGACCAGGCCGGAGGGAAAGCATCCAGGTTGATAACATCGACCATACTGTCGATAGTATCGAGATGCCAATAGGCGGATTCCATAAATTGAAGGAAGTGTTGGTACCCTAGGGGGTCGATACCATCGACACCCCGTCGATGGTATTGACGCCGTCAGATCAAGAAATTGTTCTGAACGATCACAATCGAACGACAGTGATATTTTGGCGGCCGTAAGTGGTACCTATACCTAGAAAAAGTCAGCCCAAAGCGAGGGATCACGTTTTATTCCATTGCATGAGTCCCAGAAAAGAGGAGAGCGAAGAACGGAGCCTAGAGCTATGCCCTAGACATTTACAGAGTCGTAGACGGACAATTTCACTGCCGGAAGGTTGCAGATCGTGGATCTCACACCGAGGATCATCCGGATCTTCTCCGTTTTAGGGGTTACATCATATTTTCTCTCATTTCCCATGTCTCCCTCTTTCTTCTCCATGTGTACTGTTGAGATGAACATGCGGGGCTAATACCCTCTATCCTTAGGACCGGGAGTAGCCTAGGGAATCACTGTATGATAATGTTATATTGATTATCATAATTTGTCTCACTTTCCCTTGATATGTTATCATGTTTCCATTACAATTTACTATGCTTGATCACCATAGTCGATTTCTAATACCATTAATTACTTCTGACAGAGAATTAGTGGTTCAAAAGGCACGATTAACACATTAATCAATAAATTCCTTAGACAAGGTAATGTACGATTAATGGTGGATACTCAGAGAAATAATTAAAGCACCTAGATCTAGGGTATAAGTTACTACTGGCATGGAACTGACCTAGAACTAAGTAGTGAATTGTATCGTGGAAGCGAGCAATTCTGACTACGAGCCATAATCAGGGAAAAAGAACAAATTATGTTAATTGTGTAGATTTGCATGTAGGGAGACCTTGCGGTGAAACCGCAATTCTAAGGATTCCCGATTAATTTGATTAAAATAAACATTTAATCATCGTTCTCTTTTGCTTTCTTTTAGTTTTATTTTATTTTTCAAAATCAAACTCATTTTTTCCATCATTCTAGCTGATCACGACTAGTTAGTATTAGTCTACTGAAATTTACATTTCCCTGAGTTCGAATCGGGCCTCACAAGGCTTATATTACATTGATACGTGCACTTGTGTTATACGCATGGTAAAATCATGTCACCAGACCCTAAATCACCTTTGTCTATGTTGACCCCTTTGATTTTATGCATGTATGTGACTTCTTATGATGATGCATCATTATACTATCGATTCAAATGTGGTGTTTTACATATGTTATGCGTCCATTCCCTTCACATTATTGATATTAGTATCCTTATGACTTCATGAGATGTTAATGATCTTGGTGTGTTAATGTTACATGTAACTAAGAAAGACCTTATTGGACCTAATATAACTTGTGTGGTCTACTTGTCTTGCTTATTCCCTAATAATGAGATAAGTCCCATATTTCATTTCTTATGTCTCAGTAACGTACTCAAAATTTAAGTAAGTTTTGTCTTGTAAACCTCTTTACTATAATCTTTTACTTTGAATTCTTCCTAATAAATTGGTGTGTACTAGGAAGTTAATAACCTTCAACCATACAAGTTTTAAACAAAAATGAAATATTTAAGGCTTTTATACTAGAAATATAAGATATTCTCTAGTTTGGGATAATTTGTGTAAAATTGAAAAATTAAGGGATTTAGATCCAAAAATATCCTTCTAGATTTTTCATGTGGATAGGTCTGGTTAAGAGAGACTTACATACAAAACTTGGTTAATAAATGATAAATAAATGAATTAATATGAAGAAAATATACTTTCCCTTAAATTGTGTGTTTCACATATCACAATTTATGAAAATGCAAAATTGACTTCAAAATAGGATTCTTAGGGTCCTTATTACCTTACCCATGAAGTTTCACTTTATTTGAATGGTGTTTATTCATCCAATTTGATTGGGAAAGAAAAGAAATTAACTCATGTCACTTTATTTGAATTTGATTTGGAATGAAATTAATGTTACGTTATGATCTGACATTGTTGGATATGTGCCCTTTTCTCAATCATTAGATGCAGATTGGATGAATGAGGTATCATCTCCTACCTTGCACTATTTTTGGAAACAACCACATAAAACCCAACAGAGTATTTTTGGGATTTCTCCTTCTCTAGCCCACAAAAGTTTGAGATTTTTCCTCCATTATGTTCCTCTTTGAAATATGAAATTATTGATATATTACTCGATCGATGTTTACTTGTTTTGGGTAGTTTCCCAAATCTACTCCTAGATCTTCTTGAAGCTCCTATGGGTTGAAGCCCTAAAACCAAACCCTAATAGTATATGACTTTATCCCTAGTTCTGCGGCATCCCAAACGGCCATTCTTCCTTTCCAATTTCTTTTGAGGGTTTGTGCTATGTCACTGATAACTTGTAGTTCGATAGACCAGTTCTTCATATTGTGTCTCGTTATCTAACTACCCTGGTCAATTTTTTGACCCCGATAAGAAGCTAAGCTCCTATCGGTCTTTTTGTATGCCATGATCGTCGATCGAGCCTTCCTATAGTTTTCCCCAATTTTGCCAAAAATTGCTCGGTGCCCAGTTGTTGTCATGGCATGTGAGAGGTAGCGGGGAGGGTGACCTGGGGCAAACTTATTTTTCTACCCTCCCCTCATTTCTTCTGATGTTGTTTTCCCCAGGGGCAAAGTTTCCTTTTTTGCCAATGCTTTGTTGAGTTCCTCATTGGGTGATGACTAGGTCAATTACCCAACAATGATTAGGCCACTTCAGCAGGCTTAATCCCACACACATTAATGCTTTCAATTGCGTGGATTTTTTTATTTTTCTGATTGGTCATAACTTTAAATAATCATAACTTTTTATTGGGAACTCTAAAAATTTAAAAGAAATATATTTTGGAATCGTGATAATTTTTCTCAACAATATGTTATAGATTCCACTACCCAATTCTCTAGTTTAAAAGATTTGTTTTATAGGATTTTAAACATTCATAATACCATATTAATAACTAAATAGAGTTTGTAAAGGATAAAGTTGAGGTCATGGAGCCAAATCCATGATCAATAACCTAAGAGCCTCTCTCTAAGATAAAATCATGTGCCAATTTAGGTTTTTTCCAAAGATTTAGATTTTTTAGAGTTTTGTTTTGACTGATGATCTTAATAATAACTAAAGACAACATAATGATTAGTAAATTTGTGATTTTGAGTTCAAGATATCATTAAGAAACCGTGAACTCAATGTTAGGTCAAAAACAAGATCTGACCTAGGGTTCTACCGATGGATTTGGATTTCTAGGGTTTTTCCAATATATATATATATATATATATATATATATATATATATATATATATGTATATATATATTATATATATTAGAACATAAACCCTAATTGATGGACCTAATCCTATATGTAGGTTGACTTGACTTTAGACTTGGAGGGTTAGGATTCAATCTCTGACTTAACAGCTCAGGTTGAGGTATGTGCATCTTTCCTGATTATTAAGGCAATAATATGTAAATAAATTTTCCCATATAAGGAATTATTGGTTAAATCTTGTTCATTTTATAATATACCTTCCTATTTCCTTGATACTTCTTGATTTATTATTGGTACCATGACATTCTACTATTGAAGGTCATTTGGCCTATTTATTGAGATAATCTCTTTCTATTATTTGAATCATGTTGATGATGGTTGAAATTATATCTTGCTTTTATATCCTATGAGTCTACAAATATACTATGTTTGTTTATAGTTATGTACATCTATACTTACCATAATAATTGGGTGCACCTTTCCACACCGAGTGCGCCTTTCCACTCATGTTATATGTATTGGGCGCGCCTTTCTACCCACGGTGTGCCTTACCACCCGACTTAGGCTTGAGATTTATGGGTCTTGGTCCTGTCTAAATATAAGTGGTATAATTGTTTACATGTACTATTTATGAATTATTTTTGTTATTATATGGCAAGATTTTGTTTCAGTTAATCACTTCTTTTATTATAATGCCTCATTGTTTAGCCTGTTAAATCCTCTTGGAACTTTTTCTTTTGAACTTTTTCTTTATTTGATACCATGCATTGCCTTTCCAAATATCTTTAGTATTTCCTAGTTGTATTTTTTCACATACTAAGCATTCACTAACATCTTTGCTTTTTCTTCTCCATCCTGGGTGTTTCCTTCACCCCACCCAGAGGTTGCACAATTAAGAATCAGGAGATAGGTGGTGACACCCAGATTTAGTTGTTGATGACTTTTGAGATTGAAAAGTTACTTACCACAAACTGATCTGAGTAGTATAGCTTTTAAATTTCATTAAAAGCCATCTGTGGCTCATAAATTGAACTTTGATAATAAAAATCTTGTAATATTTCGATTTTTTTCACTGCAACAAACTATGTTCCTGTAATCATTTTGTTTGAAGAAAAATCATGGAGCCCAATTATTTGAATTGTTGCAGTTTGATGGATATGATCTAGTGGGGTATTTTGCAATTATTTCCTTAAATTAAGTAAGGAGTGGTCCATCCCATGCCGCACTCCGTAGAAGAATGGTATCAAAGCATGTTTTTGCTCAGTACTCTAACTATTTCAGAAGTACTTACTTAGTATGTATACCTCACCCGTTAAATCTATATTTCAAGAGATTTAACCTATTTGGAAAACCTCAGTATGACGTTTCAGACAGATTATCTAGACTGGAGAGCCCTCATTTGTCGCAGATCTCCCTCCTAGGAAAAGCTCTGCTCATGGGGTTGGAAACACCCCTGCATGTTCTTCAACTAGTATCACCTCTAAGATGAAGTTATCCTTCTTGTAATAGTTTCTCACCACTGCTATGGTGGGGAAGTTGAACACCCCTTCTATGCCTGATAAGAGGAAGGAGTACACACTGGCCAATTTCATGAAAATGTAGCCATCCTACTTCGAGGGTGAAGGGGGACTGTAAATGTTCAATAAGACCAAGGATCAGGTCTTAGCCATAGAGCAGGCTTTTGGGGTATGGCCTTACCTATGCTTCAAAAGGTCAAGTTTGCTACCTATGTACTGGATGGACCGCACTAGAGTCATCATTGGTTCTCTTTCTCTTGGATATAGTTTTTGGAGGCATCTGCAAGTTTGTAAATCAAGAGATGATTTAGTTGATTATTTGAGGTACATCATAATGCAATCAACAATGTTTTATTGAACATAATGATATTTTTTTTCAATTCTTCATGTCTTTTAGTTGTTCTCATTTCTCCTAATCTACCCACATAATAGAGAGAGTACTTCATTGATCATGGCGAGAGAGAGAATGGACATGAGAAGCCTAGTGTGTATCATTTGATAATTAGGTGGTTGGGTAGTCCTTAATTGAGAAAAGATGAGAAGATGGATTTCTGAAGGGTGACGAGTACCCACTTTAACAATAGTTGTGTTAGCCAGGAAGATTACTTGCAGTGGGTAACCCTAACCACCATGAAAATAGATTGAGGATTTTATTCCAGAACCTTCCACAAGTATCCTTCTAGACACCTCAGCAATATAATGCTAAATATGGATTACCTCAGGTTTAAATAAGGTTGCTAGGTATTTAATGCACATACATTGACATATGTACATGGCTCTGATACCATCTGTCATGAGTTAACAATCTAACCCCAATGCACACTTTAGACCTAAAAGAGAATGGTGTACAAAGGGGTTAAAATTGCTCGTCCCTGAGTAGATCAATAGCACAAGTATATACATTCACCAAATAACAAAGCTTCCTTAAATAAACCAAGTGTTTTATTACATAGGGGCCTGAAGTCATAGGAGTACTACATAAGAAAAACTTAATATATGAGAGAACTACTTTGCAGAAGAAAAAGGAGCTTAAGTAAGGAGTTCCATTTAACTTTAGCATCCCCATGAAAGATCTGATTTTGTTGAGCCATCATATTGTGTTGCATCATCATCATCATCATAAGAAAGAGTACCTAAACTCATTTCAAATTGGTACACATCAACACAATATAATAATATATTGTACTGTCTATGCCTACATGTCTTTAAATATACCTCTCATTATATCTTTCCAATAAGATAAAACTAATACTTGGCAATAATATGAATAACAAAAGCATTTTACAAGAAATGTTTATTAACAAAAAGGAACTCATATTTTAAATGTATTTTTCCATTGTATCATACATGCATTTCCTACCTAAGAGTTGAATGCATTAAGGCCTTATGATCTATTACCAAAGAGTTGGATCATTTTACAATGTGATCTACTACCAGAGAGTTGGATCACTTTCAAGTACTGTACTACCAAAGAGTTGAAGTACTTTATTTTTCCAACACTTTACTACCAAAGAGTTTAAGTGAATCTAACTCAAACCCTAATAAGACCATGGTTGTAGGTGAATGGGAGGAACAATAGAAGATGATGTTGGAATGCATGCATGCCCTAGCCCTAAAGGAAATCAATAACATAGCTTCCTCATCTAGGACCAACCCTAAAACTACCATTAGTGATTTCCTCAAACTCAAACCTGAAGCATTTCATGGAGAAGATTTATATGAAGTCCTAGATAAAGTTGATGCATGGATCCTATTTGTTGAAAATGCCTTTAGATCCCTTAAAAATGTGCTGAGGAAGATAAAGTCACTTTTGCAACCTATCAATTCGGGGGGTCTGTGAAGTTGTGGTGGAAAAAGTATTACCATACATGAGAACTTCCAAATGTACCTATGAGTTGGGAGGAGTTTAAGGTTATTTTTACTACTCAGTTCATGCCCATATGTACCAGAAACGAGAAGAGGAAGGAGTTCAATAACCTCACCCAAGGAAACTTATTTGTTGCTGACTATGTTAGG
This sequence comes from Alisma plantago-aquatica, assembly GCA_963693085.1. NCBI lineage: Eukaryota > Viridiplantae > Streptophyta > Magnoliopsida > Alismatales > Alismataceae > Alisma > Alisma plantago-aquatica. Next base: position 661,205,629 of record OY856410.1, read on the forward strand.
GACTTTAGACTCCTAGAGCGTCATTCTCATCACCTTGATGAAGATGAAAAGATTGAACACTTCATTGATTGCCTTAACCATGAACTGAAAGTTTACCTATGCACATCCAACCACACTACCTTTGAATCCACCATCAATAGTGCCCTTACCTAAGAAAGAACCTTAGGCAAGAATAAAGCACCAAGTTAGGGATACTTATGCTTGACTGATGCATCCATCACCAAGGACAATGAAAGGGGGAAAGATAAGAAGAAGCCTCATAGCCATGGCATGGAAAGAGGAGGAGGAAATTACCATAGAGATCAATCATACTGAGGAGGACCAAACAGGAGAGGCCGAGGCCGAGGTGGGTCACACTGAGGGCCACTACCTAAGACTGTCAAATGCGAGAACTATGGAGGTATGCACAGGGATAAATGCAAGTTTGAGAGGCCAATCTATTTCTATTGCAAGAAGGAAGGACATATAAAGTTCTATTGCCCAAGTCTGGTTCAAGGGGAACCTCATAACCACCCTTCCCCAATATCTTAGCCTGGAGCTCCACCTATTCAACCAGCTGCACCACTAGCTCAAGCTCAGCTAGAACAATGTTAGGGCCAAGTTTTCACAATTGATGCAGAGGAAGCTAAGGTTGATGACAACAATCGTTTGAAGGTAAAAATGTTAATAAAATTTTGGTTCCTTATATAAACCATGTATAAATCATAATCTCATTTGGAAATCCTAATGTAGGTATGACATATATCCAAGATCATCCTATTGTGGACCTATTTGATTCAAGATCAACACATACCTTCATCTTCAAAAATCTTGCCTCTATGATCAAATTAGAGATTCCCAGTGGCAAAATCTATACCTCTCTTTAGAAAACTACAATCTTGCCTATTTCTTTTGTTGGTCATAAATTTCATTTTGACTTTATTCTCCTTGATATGGAATATTTTGACCTAATTTTGGAGATGTATTGGCTTTTTTCCAACTATACCATGCTTGATTGTCGAGCCAAGAAAGTAATCATTTCTGTACCCAATTCTAAACCTTTGATAATACCCAGGAGAAAAGAAAGAAACTGAAACATGATTATCTCTTCTATTAAAGTTGATACCTTGATAGCCAAAGGATGTAGAGCCTATCTTGCAGTTGTATCTGTGTTTGATTCTAAGGTGAGACCTTTAGAAAGCTTGGATGTGGTGAGAGATTACCCGGATGTTTTTTTGAGGAGCTCCCAAGGCTTCCTCTAGTACATGTGATTGAGTTCTCAATTGATTTAGCACCAGGCACTACTCTAGTCTCAAAGGAACCTTATAGAATGGCACATGTTGAGCTTGTAGAGATCAAGAAACAATTAGAAGAACTGCTTGATAAGGGCTTCATCCGTCCTAGTACATCTCCTTAGGGTGCTCCAGTCCTTTTTGTTAAAAAGAAAGATGGGTCAATGTGAATGTGAATTGATTATTGCATGATCAATCAAGACACCATAAAAAATAAATGTCCCCTCCCAAGAATTAATGACTTATTTGACCAGATACGTACTACCACTGTGTTCTCCAAGATTGACCTTAGATTGGGCTATCATCAATTACAAGTGAAGGATTGTGATATTCCTAAGACAGATTTCAGAACTAGATATGGATATTATGAATTTGTGGTGATGCCTTTTGTGATGACTGATGCTCCTGGACCTGATGAATATTGTCTCCAGCCTTTTCTAGACAATTTTGTTGTGGTCTTCATTGATGACATTCTCATAGATTCAAACTCTATTGATCAACATCGTGAGCATCTCTAGAAAGTACTTGATGTGTTGAGAGCCCAAAAATTGTATGCTAAACTATCCAAATGTGAGTTCTAGATTGACTAAGTCATGTTTCTTGGCCATGTCATTTCGAGTGGGAAAATTTTTGTAGATCCTGCCAAAGTCTTAGTCATCCTTGATTGAAAAGCTCCTACCAATGCTTCTGAAATTTGTACCTTCCTTGGTATAGCAGGTTATTACCGTCATTACATCCTTAATTTTAGCAAAATAGCTCTACAGATGACTAAACTTACCTTAAAAGATGACAAATTCATTTGGACCCATAAGTGTGAATCTAGCTTCCAAGAATTGAAATCATGTTTGACTTCTATCCCTATCTTGACCTTACCTTCTAGAAATGATGTGTTTGTAAAATTTTCTGATGCTTCTAAAATGGGTTTGGGTTGTGTCCTAATGCAAGATAGTAAAGTTTTTGCCTATGCCTCTAGATAATTGAAACATAATGAGGTCAATTATTCAAATCCCGATTTGGAGTTAGCTACTATTGTCTATGCTCTCAAAATCTAGAGATATTATTTGTATGGACCTACCTTTGATATATTCACAGATCACAAAAGCCTCAAATATCTCTTGACTCAAAAGAATCTCAATCTTAGACAAAGAAGATGGTTATTATGATTTAACTATTTCTTATCACCCAGGTAAGGCCAATGTTTTAGTTGATGCTCTTAGTCGTAAAAGGTCAATATGTGCATCTTTACTTCTGAACCAATGAGTCTAGAACCTTCAAATTTTGGGTCACCTCAAGAAGAAGATGGCAGTGTCATTCTGGCAAACATCAATGTTATTCCTAGACTTCTTTCTAAACTTCTGATGTCCCAGAAGAATAGCCCTAGTTTGGAGGAGATGACATGTCTTTTGGCTAAACCCCAGACACATCTATCAGTTGGTATGGATAGTGGACTAAGGTACAAGAATCGGATGTGGGTACCTGAGGAGTCAGAGATTAAGAAGTGTATTCTGCAAGAATCACATGGATCTAAGTATTCAATACATCCTCGATCCGTGAATATGTACAAGGATCTACAGAGACATTTTTGGTGGAGGGGTATGAAGAATGATACATCAGAGTTCGTCCCTAAGTGCCTCACCTGTCAGTAGATTAAGGCTGAACATCAATGAACAGGCAGTTTATTGCAACCTTTACCAATTCCGGAATGGAAATGGGAAAACATAACCAAGCATTTTGTGGTGGGATTACCCAATACTAGGAAAGGATATGATGTGGTATGGGTCATAGTAGATCGTTTGACCAAGTTTGCATATTTCTTACCTATGCAGACTACAACCAAGGTTCCTGAGATTGTTGAGTTGTATATCAAGGAGATCATACGACTGCATGGAGTACCAATATCTATTGTCTCAGGTCGGGATCCAAAGTCCACATCACACATGTAGAAGCAAGTATAGAATGAGTTGGTCACACAGTTGAATTTCAGCACAACTTAACATCCCCAAACCGATGGTCAGTCAGAGCGTACTATCCAAATCATGGATGATCTTCTTAGAGCATGTGTTCTAGATTGGGGCGGATCTTGTGATTACTACATTCCATTAGCAGAGTTTGCATATAGCAATAGTTATCAATCAAGTATTAATATGCCACCTTATGAAGATCTTTATGGTATGCCATGTAGATCCCCTCTCCATTGGGATGAATTTGGAGAAAATAGAATGTTGAAGTCTGAGGAATTACAACTCTATGTTGATAAGGTGTCATTGATCAAGCAAAGGTTGAAACGGGCTCAGGATCGTCAGAAATCATATGCATATGCACATGCACACAGGTCAGACAAGCAGTTCAAGGCTGGTGAGTATGCTTTCTTGAAGATTAGACCCATCCGTGCTATAGCCAAGAATAGAGGGAAACTTAGCTCTAGATATGTGGGTCCCTTTAAGGTTCTGGAGCACATTGGGGAATGTTCTTAGAGGCTTTCTCTCCCTCTACAATATAGCATGATGCATAATGTTTTTCATGTATCCAATCTGAAGCACTATGTGAAGGATGATAGCCATGTGTTGAATCACGAGCCTCTTGAGTTACGGGAGAATTTCTCTTATCCAGAAAATCCTACTAAGATTCTTGATTACAAAGTCAAAGAACTCAGGAACAAGTAGATTCAGATGGTGAAGGTGCAATGGAATGATCATGGTACAAAGGATGCAACTTAAGAACTACATGTGGATATGGAGCAACATTTCCCTCACCTCTTTCAACAAGTTTAATTTTGAGGACAAAATTTATTTTAAGATGAGTAGGATGTGATAAGGTGAATTTTCTATATTTCTTTTGTATCTTTCTTTTATAATATCTTCACCCTAAACCCTAGTTTCAAACAATGATAACTTTACCAATCAAAGATTTGATTATCATGCTCAAACTTTACCAACACCTAGGGTTTTCCATGATGAAGCTATGGTTCAAATTTTTTATCAATCCATTACTCCTAGCTCTCTCTATGATTTTTCATAGATTAATACAATGTTTTCCTCTTTAATTATATTCATTTGATGCAACACCAGAGTTTTTTATCATCATTGAGGCATTTAACCCTGTCACGTGGGTCTGACTCAGTGATCCGTGGATATCCCCCCAGGGTCTCCTCGTGACCATACGATGGCGCAACCACAGATCTGGGGTGGATCAGATGGCAGAAGGGTCATCCTCAACCTCTGATCAGCCTGTAAGAATGTTGCTACAGTGAGGGGCCACGAACTCCAACCCCCACTCCCCTCTCTGACCCACCTCACAAGAAACCAACCAAGGCACTGCCTCCACCTCATCTCCACAGACCCATCAACCTCTCACACGACCCTCAATAATGATCAAAGCCTAAAACCATGACCACCTCCTTCAATTGCTCCCTCCAGCACACCAACTTCAATTTGAGCTTCTCACGTTCAACTCTCCTCCCACCTATTTAACCCCTCTGACACCTCCTCCTGGGCTCTACCCTCAACCAAACCTTCACTGACATGTTCTTCCTCGGCATATCTCCTACTCAGGATACATCTTCTCCCATCACCTCCAATTAAACCATCCACAAGCCTCACGACATTGAGAGGAACCTCAGTAGCTCATCTCTAGGTCTCTGTGCCACCTACTTCTCTCTCCCTCCTCCTTCCTCTTGGAGGAAGGTGAGATATTCTAGTTACCTCAGTGGCGCACTACTTCAGAGGGATCCATGACCCAAAACCCTGCCACACTGACCTGGATCACCATCATGAAGGTGAAGCTGATCCCAGTCGCACACAAGAAGCTCCTTGCTGCCTTCCCAAGCTCACCGGAGTTTGCAACTAAGCTTGCAAGCAAACGAGAAGTGAGGAGATACGAGTGGACCTCTCACTGACTAGATCCTACATGGACCAATAAGGTATATCCACCTCATCTTCCTCTTTCTTTTATTTGTGGTTGTGTGTTTTATACTGATCGTCGGATCTGAGCATCAAATGGCCCATATTTTCCCCTTTTCTTTTGTTTATCCTTGATTTTGAATAATCGCCAATTAATGCTCTGATCTTGGAAAATTCACCATAAATAGTAGGATTATCTGAAAAATACAAAATAGTACTCCTTTTTTATCAAAAAAATATGAGGATCGTGAATCTGCCATCATTTAACCCTAAATCTGACTCGTATTGATACTCATGCTCAAATATGATTCTACCTTGTTTAATTACTCAAAAAATACTCGAGCCAGAATAAATCACCAAATTCCTATGATTGTCTTCTTTTTGTGCCTAGATAATTATGAGACACTCATTTCTAATTTATGTGACTCAAATATCAGCAAAGATGATTTATTACTCTTTTTCCCTATTTTTGTTACCAAAATTGTTATTATTATCCATCATGCACCAAAATGATTTAGAAATCCCACTCTAACATGACACTTCCAAATATGGACTCAAATCCGAACTACATGACTCATATTATACTCCCATGACCCTAACCAAGGGAAAAGGCCACTTTTCTACTCTTTTAGAATTAAATAATGATTTTTTCAATGTATCTAATTAGTACCAAATCTCTTATAACTTTAGGAATACTAAGGCACTAGTGAGGAGAATCTATGGACTCCCCACTTCTATGTAGAAGGTATACCCTTACCTATTACTTGGCCCTACTAAGTAATATGGTTGTAATATGAGTGTAGAAGACTTGGCTTATGGTATTGTTTGAAATTGATATTTATGTATGATCAACTTCAATGATGTTTCCTCTATATGTATATTGCAAAACCTAAACATAAATAATCTTATCCATTATATCAAAAGCACTTCAACTCTGTGGTAGTAAAGTGTTGGAAAAATAGAGTACTTCAACTCTTTGGTAGTAAAATACTTGAAAGTGATCCAACTCTTTAGTAGTAGATCACATTGTAAAATGATTCAACTCTTTGGTAGTAGATCATAAGGCCTTAATGCATTCATCTCTTAGGTAGTAAATGCATGGATGATATAATGGAAAAATACATTTAAAATGTGAGTTCCTTTTTGGTAATGAACATTTCTTGTAAAATGCTTTCGTTATTTATATTACTACCAAGTATTAGTTCTATCTTGTTGCCAAGATACAATAAGAGGTATATTTAATCGCATGTAGGCATACTCAGTACAATATATTATTATATTGTGTTGACGTGAACCAATTTGAAATGCTTTTTATGTACTCTTGTTTATGATGATGATGATGCAAGACAATATGATGGCTCAACAAAGTCAAATCCTTTGTGGGTATGCTAAAGTTAAATGGGACTTCTAGTTTAAGCTCCTTTTTCTTCTGCAAAGTAGTTCTCTAATCTATTAAGTTTTTATTCTATAGTACTCCTATGCCCTTCGGGCCCCTATGTAGTTAACACTTGGTTTATTTAAGGAAGCTTTGTTATTTGGTGCATGTATATACTTGTGTGTTTGATCAATATTTGGAAGAAAAAAGGATATTTTGCCGCGATTAAAGCTTTTTCCATAGTTAAATCAGTTTCAATGGGGAATTCAAAAAGTTTTTCAGGGATGGGAAATTTTAACCCCTTTGTACACCATTCCCTTTTGGGTCTAAAGTGTGGATTGGGGTTAGATTGTTAACCCGTGACATGTTGAATCACATCATAGTTTTCTAACCCCCTATAGAGCAATAAGAGAAAGAACTCTAACCAGGAACAACATTGAGATAAATGTAAGCATTCCTCTCAACGTCATCCTCTGAGGAAGTGCTTTGGTGACCTATCCTTGCATAGAGAGGGTATACTAGTAGTATTGCATGAGTGTGGCTAGAATGAACACTTCAAGCTCCAGTGCCCTCGACTGTAGCAATTTCATGTTCCCTCCCATAAGCCTTCTCAACAACATGCCAATCAGCCTCAGCCTCATCCTCATTCTAACTTGCCTCTAAGAAAAAACAACAACAACACTCCAAAGGGTCAACATTCTCCAGTAGAGAGTCACATCGAACTTGTTTTTTCTATGGATGTTTTTGATTCCATGACAACAATGAAGTAATAGAAGGTATCGTACATCTCCACCTACAACCTATGAAAGCTCTATTCAATTTTGGTTATTCAAATACCTTTATATCTTCTAAGCTTGCTAAAATGTTAGACATAGAACTTGCGTATATGGACTATATTCTTGATAGACCCCTAATGGTAGGATATGCTCTTCTTATCTTTAAACCCCACCCATGGAATTATCTATATATGGCAAGATGTTTACAACTGAGTTCATCCTCTTGAACATGACTCTTTCGACCTCATCTTGGGTATGGATTGGTTGAAAAAGTTTAAGACAGACTTGTTTTGTGATGATAAAAGGGTTATCCTACTTCACCCGGTTGGTGAACAGCTTTGTATAAAGGGCAGAAAATGTGAGGATAGACAACTGATCATCTCAGACATAAAAGATGAAAAGCTTATCTCTCATGGATTTTGAGATTATTTGTCCTCCATTGTCTTGGACCATTCACCACCTCAGTTGGAAAAAATTAAAGTATTTTGAGATTTCCCTAATGTTTTTGATGAAGAGCGACATGGTAATCCACCTTCTTGATAGGTTGAATTCAACATCAATCTCGTACCAGGTACAACCCTAATACCAAAACCTCCATTGTATGGCACCTGCAGAACTTAAGAAGAAACTACAAGAATTTCTCGACATGGGGTTTGTTCATCCCAGTGTCTCTCCATGGGGAGATCATGTTCTATTTGTGAAGAAGAAAAATGGTTCTCTCAGGATATGTATGGATTATAGAAAGTTGAATAAAGTGATAGTGAAGAACCAATATCCTCTAGCATGCATCGATGATTTATTTAATCAATTAAAATCAGCTACAACTTTCTCTAAGATGGATTTTTGATATGGTTACTATCAATTGTGGGTAAAAGATGAGGATATAATGAAGATGGTCTTCTATAGTTGTTATGGGCATTATGAGTTTCTAGTTATGCCTTTCAGGCTGACTAATGCTCATGTCACTTTTATGGACTTGATGAATAGGGTTTTCTCTCCATATATGGATGACTTCATGGTAGTGCTCATCGATGATGTTCTCATCTACTACAGGACAATAGATGAACATTGAGAACATCTACAAATTGTCTTGTAGACACTTGATGAAAACCAACTTTATGCCAAATTTTCAAAGTGTGAATTATGGATAAGTGATGTTTCTAGGTCACATGTTATTTATTGGACACATAGATGTAGATCCGTGTAAAGTTGAAGTCGTGACCAAGTGGCAACCTTCACAGAATCCTTCTAAGATACAAAGTTTCTTGGTTCTTGAGGGTTACTAGATGGTTAATTAAGAACTTTATGGAGTTGTCTCATCCTCTAACCAAGTTGAATCACAAGGACATCAAGTTTATCTAGTCCCTGAAATGTGAACAGAGTTTTCCAATGTTGGAGTGTTGTTTGACATCTACTGCTATTTTGGCCTTACTCGTAGAAGGAAATCCTTAAGTTATCTTTACTGATGGATCCAGACAAGGCATGGGTTGAGTTCTTATGTAGTAAGGACAAATTATATCCTATGCCTCCTGATTGAAGTCCAATGAAGAAAATTGGCTGACCCATGACCTTGAACTCGCGTCTATCCTATGTTCACACTCGGCATTATTAGTATGGTGTGCAATTTGAAGTTTTCTCTGATCATAAGAGTGTTCACTATCGTTTGACACAAAAGGACTTGAATCTGATAGAAAGGCATTGGATGGAATTTGTGAATGATTATGATTTCACAATCACATATCATCATCTACAAAGCCATGTAGTTGATGATGCTCTTACTTGTAAGAAGTATGTAATTGGTGTATCTCTTTGTATTTTTGTGTGGAAATCATGGAGCACGTTTCTAGTTGGAGATGTGAGTTAAAGGATGATGTAGATGATGTTGTTGTGGAAAAAATGTGTGTGCACATGGAAAATATCTCCATTACCCTATCTTGGATCTTTGGTTATGACGACACAAGAAGCTAGCCCCGACCTTGGTGAAATGAAGACTTTGACTGAGAGGTCCCAATCTGATTTCTCTGTTGGTGTTGGTGGTTGCATTTTTGTCACCGATTGTGGATATTAGATGTGGATTATTTGAGATAGAAGGTGATGACTGAGGCTCATGGTTCAAACTATACAATTCACCCTGGAACCACAAAGATGTACAAAGCTCTATAGAGATGCTTCTAGTGAAGAAATATGAAGAAGCACACCACTACTTTTGTTTTGAAATATTTGACCTATCAACAGGTAAAGATTGAACATCAAAGACTCGATGGACTTCTAAAACCTCTCAAACTACCTGAGTCAAAGTGGTAAAATATTATGATGAATTTCGTGATGATATTTCCAAAATATAGAGGTGGTTATGATCTTGTTAGGGTTGTGATAGATTGACTTACTAAGTCTACTCATATCTTACATTATAAGACTACATATAAGGTTCTGGACATGGCATAAATCAACATGGATTGGATAGTTTAACTGCATGGTGTAATAAATTCTACTATCTCTGATAGAGACCTTAAGTTTACTTCTCTCCTATGGTGGCAAATTTAAGAAGAGATGGGATTCGATTTGTATTTCAGTGCCTCCTACCATCCTCAGACCGATGAGCAATTTGAAAGTACTATTCAGCTTGTGTGATGGACTGGGGAGGTGCTTGGGATAAATATCTCCCTTTGGATGAGTTTTCTTACAATAACAATTACCAAGTGAGCATAGGTATGCCACTCTTTGAAGTTCTATATTCCAAACATTGTCATTCACCATTACATTGGGATGATGTAAGTGAGCATACTCTGGTAAAGACTGATGACATGCAATTAATAAAGGACAAGACTATTCTGATAAAGAAACAAATGAAAACCTCAGGATCATTAGAAAATGTATGTAAATAAGAAGAGGATGGATGTTAAGTTGTTGGTTGGAGACTATGTTTTCTTAAAAAAGAAAATCCAGTCTATTGAATAATCTAAGGTGAAAGGAAAGATCAGACCTCATTGTGTGGCACCCTTATAATTTTTGGATAAGATTGAGGAGTGTGCATATTTCATGGCATTACCACCTTCTTAAGATAAGATTCATAATGTTTTTCATGTGTCAGTGCTGAAGAAATATGTGAAAGATCCATGTCATGTGTTATCTACCGAACCCATAGAGATTCGTGGAGATCTGACCTATGAATAATATCCTATGAGGACTCTTGACTCTTGAGTGAAGCAACTAAAGCACATGGAGATTGAATTAGTAAAATCTCTATGGAAGTATCATGGTCTAAAGTAAATAACTTGGGATCTCAAAGAAGAAATTATGAAAACTCACCCCTCCCTCTTTGCTTGAATTTTGGGAACGAAATCCTTTTAAGGAGAGGAGAGTTGTAATGTACTCAAATTAGGTAAATTTTGTCTTCTAACCCTCTTTACTATAATCTTTTAATTTGAACTCTTATTAATAGATCGGTGTGTACTAGGAAGTTAATAACCTTAAACATAAGATTTTAAATGAAAAATAATGATTTAAGGATTTTATACAAGAAATAGAGGATATTCTCTAGTTCGGGGTAAGTTGTGAAAAAATGACAAAATAAGGATTTAGATCCAAAATTATCCTTCTAGATTTTTCACATGGATAGGTTTTGTTAAGAGAGACAGTTACATATAAAATATGGTTAATAAATAATAAATGAAGCATTCATATGAAGAAAATATAATTTCCCTCAAATTTTGTGTTTCATTTATTAAAGTTTACCAAAAGGCAAATTTGACTCCAAAATTGGATTCTTTGGGTCCTTATTAACTTACCCACCAAGTTTCACTTTATTCAAATGGTATTTACTCATCCAATTTGATTGGAAAAAAAAGAAGTTGGTTCATGTCACTATATTCGAACCTGATTTGGAAAGCAATTAATGTCACGCTATGATGCAACATTGTTGGATGCGCACCCATTTCTTAGCTGTTAGATGTGGAGTGGGAGACTGAGGTATTATCTCCTACCTTGTGCCATTTTTTTGGAAACAGTCGCATAAAATGCAATGGAGTATTTTTGGGATTTCTCCTTCTCTGGTCCACGAAAGTTTGAGATTTTTCCTCCATTATGTTCCTCTTTGAAATCTCAATCTATTGATATATTGCTTCATCCATGTTTCCTTTTTTAAGGATTAGCCAAAATCCAATCCTAGAGCTTCTCAAAGCTGCTATGGGATGAATCCCTAAGACTGGACCCTAAAAGTATATGACCTTATCCCTAGTTCAGAGGCATCCCGAATGGCCTATCACCCCTTCCAATTTCTTGTGAGGCTTCCTTCTATGTCGCCAATAACTTGTAGGTTGGCATAACAGTTCTTGGTATCATGCCTCATTCTCTCACTTCCCCAACCAATTTTCTGACCCCGGTAAGAAGCAAAGCCCCTATCAGTCATGTTTTTTATGCCAAAAATTGATCAGGCCTTCCTGGTGTTTTCCCTAATTTTCCCTTAACATGCTCAATGCCCAGTGGCTGCCATCATGTGTGAGAGGTAGCACGGAGGGTGAATGGTGGAAAACTTACTTACTTTCCCTCCCTCGCTTCTTCTGATGATGTTTCCCTTAGGGCTAAAGTTGCCTTTTGTTGATTCTTTATTGAGTTCCTCATTGGGCACTGGCCGGGACAATTGCTCAATGACAATTGAGCCACCTCAACGGGCCACCTCAGTAGGCTCAATCTTGATGGATTCTTGCTTTGATTACATGGATTTTTCTATTTTTTGGATTGGTCATAAATTTAAAAATTTATAACTTTTTTCTGGGAACTCTAAAATTTCACAACACATGTTTTAGAATCATGAGAATTTTCTCTACATTTTGGTGTAGTTTTCATAGCATGATTCTCCAATTTTAAGATTGAATTTTTAGGTTTTTAAACATTCATAATATGAAATTAATAATTAAATAGAGGTTTTAAAGGATAAAGTTGAGATCTTGTAGTCAAATCCTTGATGAGTAATCTTGGACCCTCTTTCTAAGATAAAATCATGTGCTAATTTAGGTTTTCAAAGATTTGGATTTTTCAGAGTTTTCTCTTCACATGTGATCTTAGTAATAACTAAAGACGACATCATGATTAGTAATGTTGTGATTTTATGTTCAAGATATTATTAAGAAAATATGCACTCAATGTTAGGTCAAAAAAGAGCCGACCTAGGGTTTTACTGATGGATTTGGATTTCTAGCGTTTTTTCCATACATATACATATCAGAACATAAACCTTAACTGATGAACCTAATACTATATATAGGTTGAATTGACTTTATACTTGGAGGGTTAGGATTCAATCATTGACTTAACAACTCAAGTTGGTTTATGTGCATCTTTCCCGAATGTCAAGGGAATACGATGTTCACCAACAAATTTCCCCATGTGAGGCATTCTTGGTTAAATCTTGTTCATATTTTCATATACCTTCCTATTTACTTGCTACTATCGATACAATGAGATTCTACTGTTGAAGGTCATCTGGCCTATTTATTGAGATAATTTCTTTCTCTTATTTGAATCATGTTGATGTTGACTAAAATTATATCTTACATTTATATCATGTGTGTGTGCAAATAGACTAGGTTTATTTATAGTAGCTTGTACATTTGTACTTACCATAAATTTTTGGGTCTACCTTTCCACCCCGAGTGTGTCTTTCTACTCATGTTATATGTATCGGGCGCACCTTCCTGCCCAAGATGTACCTTTCCGTCTGAATTAGGCTTGAGATTTATGGGACTCAGCCCTACATAAATAAAAGTGGTCTAATTGTTTATATGCATATGAATTATTATTGTTTTTATATGGCAAGATTTTCTTTCAGTTAATCGTCTCTTTTTTATAATGCCTCATCTTTTGTCATGTTAAATCCTCTAGGAACTTTTTCTTTTGAAATTTTCCTTTATTTGATACAATGCATTACCTTTCCAAATATCTTAAGTATTGCCTAGTTGTATTGTCTACATGTACTCAGTGTTTTCTAACGTCCTCGCTTTTGCTTCTCCCTCCTGAGTGTTTCCTTCACCCCATCCAGAGGTTGCATAGTCTGAGGACTAGGAGACAGGTGGTGACACCCAAATCTAGTTGTTGAGGACTTCTGAGATGGAAAGGTTACTCAATACAAAGTGATTTGAGTAGTATAGGTTTTGAATTCCATTAGAAGACATATATGGCTCATTAGTTGAACTTTGATAAGAAAAATCTTATAATAGTTAGATTTATTTTCCACTAAAACAAACTAAGTTCCAGTTATCATTTTATTTAAAGAAAATTTGTGGACTCTAATCATTTGAATGGCTGCATTTTGATGGATATGATCTATTGGGATATTTTGAAATTATTTCTTTAAATTAAGTAAGCAGTGGTCCATCCCACACCCCCACTCCTTATAATTTCTCCACTCCTAAATCAGGGTGGATTCTAATGTTCTTGGCCCATTTGATGTGTGATACGGGTAACTACATGTTGAATGCAAGCATATGTATCAATGTAATTCATGCCTTAAGAGGCCCGAATATTGAACTCAATGAAACGTTCTCCAAAAACTACTACTAACTACAATGTGATCAGCTAAGCTGATGGAAACTTTGGTTGAATGCTTAATTATTGAAAATGTAGAAAATAGAGCTAAAATAATTGGTTTTGATCTCCATTGGAGTGATTTCCTTAGGATTGTCATTTCACCACAGTTAACATTGCAATTAACATTATAATATTAATAAACATCTCTAATAATCGTGCACGAAGAAACATGTAGCAAGAATTACCTAATCTCATGGCTTAATTCACTACCTAATCTAATATCAATTCCACTCTCACAATGGTTGTATTATCAGTTAGGTACTTTATCAAAGACTTTGGGTAATCTCTTCACATTTGTAAGCCTCCTTTCTCAAAGGGCGATATAAAACATGTACTTCTATCAATTTCCAACCTTTATTCCCTTTTTCAAAGCAATTAAAGATCTAATTAACTACCTATGGTGATCAAACATGGATAGTTTTTTATGTTTTCATAGAAATAAGTCCAGAAATTAAGAATAATAGATATATTAGTGTGTAAAAGTCAATTACAATGCATAATTGGTATACTCATGGGTCCTAAGGAACAAGGGGTTTAGCCCCGCACGATTTCTATTGTCAAGTACATAGGAGAGAAGAAGAAAAATGTGGCAAACATTAGTAAAACTAAAGAACACCTGAAGAAGATGGTATGGATGACTCCCTCACATGCACACGTTGATTTGCTAACCTCAGGCTACAAATCCGTCCACTGGAGTTGCCTGAATCATCCACAACATCACTTTCTTTTCCTCTTTATCCTCTCCTTGCTCTCGGTTGACGTCCAACGGAATAGAACGAGATTCCTAGGTTTTTCCAAAATTCCTGTATGTCATAGAAGTGACTTAGGACATCATTAAATATCAATCATTGGATTTAACATGATTTTTAGATATGCCTGATGTTGTCATGTCGGTATTATTGACTGGGTGTCAGTACTACTAATGCTTTTGATGCTTATGGCTGCATGGCCAGTTGTCGATACTACCGAGCTAATGTCAATACTACTGAGATTTCTCATAAAATTCTAATTCATCCCTATAAGGTTTTCGGTAGTATCAACTTCTTTGGTTGGTACTACCAAGTTTTCTCAATTCCTTAAGATCCTATTCTGAGCAAGTGTCAGTACTATCGACAACAAAGTCGGTAGTACCGAGCTATTTAGAGTCTTGTAGATTTCCCTAAAAGTCCAAAAAAAACTAACATAAGCTCTCAGATAATATTAAATCATTTAGTAACATTGAAATTACATTTATTTGATGCAATTAAGTATCATAGGCTAATGATAAAAAAGCATACACAAATTAATATGAAAATGAACAATATGTGTACAAAAATACTAACAAATAGCATGTGAAAATGACAATTATCGATGCACCAAAATCCCCTAATCTTAAATGTTACTCGTCCTCGAGCAACACACCCTCAGATTTGTTTGTGACAAGTCATCAAAAGGGCATACAATATGAATTTCATTTCTCAACTATCCCCACCTGGCGGTCCCAAATCGGCCCTCATTACCACTGAACAATCAACTACTCTCAAGTGACAAAAAATATCTAAGAAAGACGTCCACCCTAAGATCAGTGAACACTATCAAGAGAGAAGTTAATATCATAGTCAATCAGGAATTTCGTAGGTGTGTCATGTGATTCCCTACTCTACATTGCTCTTTTCCTAACTACCAACTAATTGAAAGCAGTTCTCCTTAAAAGAATGAATGAGGAGAATAATCATTTAAGTGGTTGACCGATAAGAGCAATGGATGAAACGAATTAGGTGGCTAATGAAGAATCACAAATAATATCTAAATTTTATATGCAAAAATAAAACATGATGAACCTATATGGTGAAGATAATGAGAAATGCATGAATCTTAATGCCTAATATCATGGGTAAAATGATGCATGTATTGAAAATCTTATCAAATAGATGAGAATTAAGTAAAGGAATACATCATGTAAATGGTTCCATCTCTTTAGGAAGAGTTTTGGGCATCCTTTCTCCCTCTTTATTCTAGATACTAAACAAACATTTCCTTTTTTCTCTTTTTTTATTAGCCCATTATTTTAGCAAGATGGAAAGTTATGCTTGGGATTTACTAACATATCTCATTCATTTTTTTCATTTCAACTCCTTTCTGTGGGTATGGATGTGTATCCCTACATTCTTACTGTAAAGCTCGGGCCCACTGCCCAAGGCTCTAGTAGAGTTTCAAGAATGACGACTGGCCCCACAGACCACCACTAGCCTTAACTACATGTTTTTTCCTCACTCATGTGCAAACCAGGATAAACTTCATGACTGGTCACCCATCTTAGTACTACTCCAAGTTGAGCATGCTTAACTATGGAGCTCTTTAGTGATGGGCTCCCAGAAAAGGAGGTGCACCTTGGTGATATGGGTAGTCCGATCATTCCTTATAAGATCATTTTATTTGAGGCCTCAAATACTGGTACATTACAATCTCCCCCACATGGAATCTTGACGTCATCGTCAAGGCTCGACTATATGGCCTCATAATATTTCCCCAATTCAGTGCAGACCCAACATGGCTCATGGACACCCAGCTCCCAATTACGGAATACCAACACAAGGGTGGCTATATCACCATGGATAGCCCTTTCCTACATGCCTGGATTGTACGGCTCAAGATTGGCATGCCACATGCCCATGTGAGCCCCACCTACTAGAGGAGTTATGGCTCTGATACCATTTGTAAAGAGGTGAGATCACCCCCTCGCTAAAATTTAATAGAAAATACAAAACATCCCTCTTTATATAAAATTTGATGATGAATGATGCATGCATAATAATTCCATTTAAATAAGTATTAACCAAATACAAAATTGTCAATAGTAGCAATGGAAGAAAAAGATAAGAAACATATGCTATTACATAGCTTTATTACAAAGGTTTACATAATATTGAACATGATCTAGCAATAGTAACCTAGCCATCTTGGTAGTCTCACTCGTGGTCATCTATTCCTTGTTCTGGTTCTATCCCTTGTCCTGGCTCTTGGTAGTTGGGGTCACCCAACAAAAGGAGATAAAATGTATGTGTCAATTATGGAATAAGGACCTTTTAACAGTTTATAAAATGGCAAGATAAAAGTTCACTAACTATGAGAGTTCAAGAGTATGAGGCAAGTAACACAATAAAGAATTATGCCAGTTTAAATAATAATAAGAGAGAGAGAGAGAGCATGCATGATTAAGTAAGACTACATTAAGCTAACATAGGGCTGAGGCACCTACCTAACCTCAAACTCTAGGTGAGGGAGAATTTACACATTCTTAAGCACCAGAAAATATTTATAAAGTGGGGAGAATTATCACATTCCCCTGGGCGAATTTACACATGCCCACTACGGGTGGTTGTACAGATGTACACCATATTAGTTAATTAGTCATTTTCATCATCATGCTAAAGTATTTCAATGGCATATATAAGAATTTTAACAACATTGCAAGTGGGGTCCAAGGCCCTAGAACAATTTATGCAATAATCAAAAAATAAATTAAAATAGGCTCATACCTCATTGGGAAAATAGGTTTGGATAAGTAATGCCCAACTTTAGGGTTAGAATGCACATACTTGATTTTAGATTTCTAGATAGGATTTTTCCACCAATTGATTTAATCCAAGTTACTTTAACCCTAGGTACAAGTGTTTATCACATATATTAGAGATTTGTAGTAATTAAGTGTAAAATACCCAAATTTGATCCTTCCAAACAAACCATCGATTTTGGGCTTGAAAACTTGACCATTATAATATCAAAATAGGACATAGAATTAGTATTCAAAAACTTAAAAATAAAATTCTACTAGAAATAAACTTTCTAATGAGTATTTATTTGCATTTTTCTGATAAAGCATCGATTTTATACGAATTAAATAAATTGGACCAATCAAAAAATGAGAAAATGCCACATAGGCATAATTGCTAGCGAGAGAACGGGCCACGCGGTCAGGCCCACGTGTGACTTGGGCCAATAGTGAGTGGTCCAGTCAGTGGTCCGCGCTCGCGTGGCTTCAGTCAAGGCCGAGCAATTGAAGGGCGGAAAGTCGATAACCACATGATATAAAGACAAATGATGAAATATGCATGCACTCTACTGCTCTACATGTAGTTGTTATGCAACTAAAATGATATTTACAAAAATTGTTAATGTACATTTTTTTAACTAATACAATAAAAATAATTAACTATCATGCCACCTATTATGTCATACAATGCAAACAAGAGGGAATAATTTGGATTACTTGATCATCTTAAGGTGGTGAATCAAAATGAGTGGAAAATGGATAGAATTACATAATTAAGAGATAATGCCTTTTATGAACTATGATATGTCCCTCCCTAATAACCTATGTATATTGTAACCTTAGGATTTCTTTCTTAAACTTCAATTTAAGATATGTTAATTATTTTATCAATTTAGGCTCAAACCCCATCTTCATCCACATTTCATGAATAATTAAGATGTCCATTCATATTAATTGTCCTTAAGCTGACTAACCCATACACTTCCTCTAGGTGGTGCAACTCAAGAAATTTGCAACTAAGCCAAAAAAAAATTATTTTAATTTCCATTACAAACACCCAAAAGCACATGACTATGATAGGAATCATGAATTAAGATCCACTATTACACTAGATAGATTGTGGATCCTACAACTTGAAAAATAAAAGCTAAAAAACAAATAAAGACTAAAAGAAAAATAAAAATTAAAGGATAGAGTTGTTCCATCACCCCCCCAAGCTTGAACTTGACTATGTCTGCATAGTCAAAATCTCACTTAGGAGGTGGAATAGTGGTACCGATCACATGGGTGGTGGTGGTGGCTATGGCGGCTAAAATGCTCCCTTTGAATTTTGTGGATCAAATTCTATTAGTTCTCTCCCTCGATGTTAGTGTCATCAACTTGAGTGTCGGCGGTATCAGATATGGCAATTGTCATCCTCCTTTGATCCCTATGAGTCGGTACCACCGACATGTGTGTCAGTGGTATCGAAAGCCTTCTCTATAGCTCTATTAATTTTTTTCTAAGAAAATTCCATACTACAAACTTTGGTGTCAGTAGTACTGAGTCACTTAAAATTCTTGATGCTTTTGAGCATGATCTCGGTGTTTCAAATCTAGAGCTTGTGATTCCATTGGTACTGCCAACTTCATATCAGTTGTACTGAGTCTTTATCAGTTAATTCAGCTCCTTTTCTACAAAACGTTGGTGCTACCAAGCCCATGGCCGGTAGTATTAAGTTTCTTTGTATTTTTATTCACCCCTCCCCTATAATGTCGTGGTACTACTGACTCGGTGGTCGTTAGTATGGACTTATCTTCATTCTGCACACTACAAAAAAATGATCAAGGCACTTTTTTATATAAAAACTAATGTAATGCAACTAAAGATATAAAACTACAAACTCGAATGTAAAGAAAAAAGATAGTTGGGTTGTATCCCAACAAGCACCCTTGTTTTATGTCATAGGCTCGACGAGGTGTGTTTTCTTTAGCCTAGGCTGTCATGGGATGGTTGTAAAGATCCATTTGGAATTCTGAACTCCACTCTATCATTGTCTATCATGATCGTCAAGTAACATCTACCAATGGTAGTGATCACGTTAGCCATAGATTGGAATGGCCTTCCTAAAAACATTTGTGATCCTCGAATCTCGGCCATTTCCATAACCACAAAATCAACAGGAAAGATGAATCTGTCGAATTTGACTAGAACATTATTTCATATCCCATATGGCCTCACAATTGATCCATCTGCCAACTTGATTTTCATGGATGTTTTCGTCAGCTTCTTCAATCCCAGCTTTTGAAAAGTAGCAAGAGGCATGAGATTTAAGCTCGCTCCAGAATCACACTGTGCTTGTTGGAAATATTGATTATCTATGGAACAAGGGATTTAGAAACATACTAGATCTTTTCTCTTCCTTGGAAGTCTTCCTTGGATTATGGAACTGACCACTCCATCAGCACAAAAGACATCTATATCTTTGATCCTTCTTTTCTTGTTGATGATATCCTTCAAGAATCTTCCATATGCAGGAATTTTTTCTATCGCCTCCACAAGCGGAATATTGATGTGGAGATTTTGGAAGATGTCTAGGAACTTTTGAACTACTTTTGCATTTTACTCAGCTTTAGACTATCTGAGTATGGAACATGTGGGTTCTTTGCAGGCTTTTGTGGTGGAATATATGGCACATTAGGGATCCCCTCCCCAAATCTTGCTTCAACTCCACCTTCTAGAATAGAATTTGGAATGTCTCTCGTGGGTGGAATGACATGTGGTGGCTCCTTCTGAATTGTGGGTGCCTCCTTATTAATTATGACAATTCCACTGTGGAGTAGAACCTTCGCCTATTATGCTTGCACATGTATCTTTTATTGAACTATAGGCAATGACATTACAGTGGTGGAACTTTGAAGTTGGTTACCATGCGTGTTGCATCCTCTTGGTCATCCATATAGACTGTGGGAAAATGGAACCTTAGGCACATACGCTGAATCCGTCTTTGGATTATGCTGCTCGAGTGACTCCTCAATATGATGTTTTGGCTCCTTAACCACATAGATAAACTTTGCTTGGTGATGTTGATGGGTTGTCTATGTGTTCCCAGGAAATCCCTAGTGAATAGGCTTCTTTAGGGAAGCCACCTCTGCTGCTAGCTGAAAAATCTATTTCTATGTGTTGGGAATTTGTGCTCCTTAGTTTTGTAGTTCCCTCTGATTCTGGCCAACGATCATTTCATTTTGAATGACCAGCTTACCTAGCATGTCTTCAATGTAGTCTATTTTGTTGGGGGCCCTATCCTATTGATATTGTTGTTGTGCACCAACTTGTTGTGGCTTAGCTTGTTGTTCTTGGGATGGGTCCTGCTCAAAGTAATTTGGACCCTTCCAAGAGAATTTAGGATCCTACCTTCAAGAATAATCATTGCCCCTATAATTCTACTGATGTGCAAACATGCACTCTTCTTCCTCTCCTCCAGTTGTCACATATTTTCTTAGCAGTCAAGTCCAACTTCTCATTCAATGTTGATATCACCTTAGACTCTCTAACACTTTTAAGGGTTGCGGGGTGTTCTCTTTCTTCTCCCCAGGACTGGTTTTCAGCATATTTTTTAAAATCTCATGACACCTAGATGGCTTTTTGTTGAGGAAGAAACTTGTTCATGCACTTTCAGGTGTGGTCCTCTTCCCTTCATGCACACCATAATCAAATATCTTTTCTTGGCCATACAAATCGATCCCATAATAAGGGACCTTCCTCAGTATCTTTTGATATATCTCCCATGCTTCAGAGTAAGATTTTTCTGCATGCTGAATAGACAAGCTCGTTTTTCTTCTAAGGTAGGAAGTAACATTCAAAGAAATCATCTATCATTTCCTCCCATGTTTCGATCGACTTGGGCAGGAAATTGTTGAGCCACGACTTCGCATTGTCTTCCAGTGACGATGGAAAAAGCTTCAGATAGATCATTGTCACCGACACTCTGTCTATCTTTACCATATCGCAACTTTCTACAAAATTTCTTAGCGTCATTGGATCTTTAGTGTTGTTGCCATAAAAAGATTGTGACTTGACCAATGCCACCAACCCATGATCAGCCTTGTAGCTGCCCAAATTTATGGCTTGTCTTTCGACTGGCCCTAGTTGCGTTGTTGAGGAAGACGTCTTGATCTTTTCTCAAATGGTTTTCACTTCTTATGGTTTAGCTATCTGAGCTCATTTTGATTCCTCTAGTGGAGGTTTCAGAGTTAGTGTGGAGTAAGAATGAGATCTCCTATGGAGTCACAATATTCATGTGCTAGGCGAGGAATGTCTTTTGCAGTGACGTTTTGTGGTGTCAACTCTCTATGATTATTTTCTCTTGTCTGAACCATACACTAGTACCTAAAATTTTTGGAAACAACGTGACAACACAGTGATAATGATGGGATGAATATTTGGAATTTAACTCAAAATTGTAAAAGAAAAAAAATTGGCCTAGAGTGGCCGATCACGACACTCGTAGTGTTGGAGTTGTCATTTCCCGACAAAGGTACCAAAATCTTGATACAAGTAAACTACATGCTAAATGCAAGTATACGTATCAATGTAATATAGGCCTTAAGAGGAAAGGATATCGAATGCAGGGAAACATTCTTCAGAAACTACTACTAACTGTGATGCAATCAAATAAGCCGATGAAAACTTTGAGTGAATGTTTAATTATCTAAAATGCAATCAATATAGCTAAAATTACTGGTTTTGATCTCGATTGGATTGAATTCCCTAGGATTACGGTTTGACCACAATTAATATTGCAATTAACATCATAACATTAATAAACATCTCTCTTAACCCTGGCCCAAGAGACATGTAGCAAGAATTACCCGCTCTCATGGTGTAATTCACTACCTAATATAATATCAATCACACTCGCGTAACGATTGTGTTATCACTTAGGTTCTTTATCAAAGACTTTGGATAATCTCTTCATGTTTGGAAGACTCCTTTCTCAAATGATGATATAAAACATGCACTTTAATGAATTTCCAACTTTTAATCCTTTTTTCAAAGCAATTAATGATCTAATTAACTACCTATGGTGATCAAGCATGGATATTTCATGATGCTTTCATACAAATAAGTCAAGAAATTAAGAGAAATAAATGTATTAATACATAAAAATAAATAACAATGTAACCAGGCTACTAACGGGTCCTAAGAAAGAAGAGATTTACCCCTACATGATTTCCATGGTCAAATACATAGCAGAGAAGAAGAAAAACATCAGAATAATTAGTAAAATTAAAGAACCCTTGAAGAAGATGGTCTGGATGACTCCCTCATATGCACGTGCCCATTTGCTAACCTCGGGCTGCAAATTCATCCATTGGAGGTGTCTGAATCGTCTAGAATGTGGATTTATTCTCTACTTTCTCCTCCCCTTGCTCTCAACGGTCGTCCAATTGAATAGACGAGATTTCTAGGTTTTGACGAAATCCCCCTAAGTCATAGAAGTGACTTAGGGTGTCATTAAATGCCAACCATTGGATTAAACATGATTTTCATATCTGCCTGATCTCGTCGTGTCAGTACTACTGACACCTTTGATACTTACGGTCTCCCGACCTTGTTGTCGGTACTACCAAGATGATGTTCGTACTATTGATATTTCTCACAAAATATTGATTCATCCTTGTAAGGTTGTCAGTAGTATCGAATTCTTTCACCAGTACTGTCGAGTTCTCTCGATTCCTCAAGTTCCTATTTTGAGCAAATGTCGATACCACCGATAGCAAAGTCGGTAGTACTGAGTTGTGTAGATTCTTGTAGATTTACCTAAAAATCTACAAAAAATGAGCATAAGCTCTCAGAAAATATTAAATCATTCAGGAACATTACAATTATATTTATTTGATGAAATTAAGTATCACGGGATAATAATAATAAATCATGCACAAATTAATATGCAAATGAATAATATGTGTACAAAAATCACTAATAAATAGCCTGTGAAAATGACAATTATCCGGTGCATCAATCTGGATGTCCACCTAAGTCATATATTGAACCTTAATGGCATATGTGAATTGTAATGATGTTTGAATATATATATTGATATGATGATACCCAGCTTGTACATTAATACCTACACCCTAGAGGACGTCAACCCACCTTTGAGCATGCTTCTTATATCCTTAACTTGCTTATATAAACCACCTAGCTTGTTTGTATCTCATGACTTGATGAATCATCACATAGTTTGCCCTATTATGAGTCTTTTAACACTAAGGTGTACATTAGTAACCTAAACCTTAAACTTATCATAGAAAATATATGGAACTTTTAAATGACATGAAACTTGAAACATACCTTCATGATGACTTCTAAATCGTTAAAAGATCATCATATGAGTACTAATCAACTTTGGAGTTAACTTGGCCAATATCCTAAAAATGGAACGAATTAGAGTTAATTATGAGAATCTAATACATGAATGTAATTTTATTTTTAATCATGTGTTGTTCGAGAGCTATATGGTCAAGGTTAGCTAAGTTAAGAAACTCTAAATCATGTATGGGTTGTAAATAATTATATGATTATGGCTTTCTTGTTTGCAACTCGATTGTGTATTTGCTTGTTTACTTGGACAGTTGTCATATAGTATTGCAATATTGTACTTGATGATTTGTCCATTGATTTTATAACTTAAATACATAATATAAAACTCCATTATACAAATCTTGTGTACCTACCAGTATACTCGGGGTAAAAACACAAGGTTGGGCATTCTACTTGAGTATCAAGATAGGGAAGACCATATGGATAAATAGGGATAGCTAATTGCATTGAGACTTGAACACCCTCACGAACCTTTCCAATATGAAGTGGCCGCATGCCTTATGATACATGATAATGTGGTATAATTTGAGTAAAATGACATAAAACGTGGACTCTCATTTTTATTAAGTACTTAACTTGTTTATTCGTGTTTGTTTACTACTAAAAATCTTTCAAATCATGTCAACCTTATGTATTTGTGTATCGATCTACCATATATTCAATACCTTGTGTGTTGACCCACTTGTTTCTCATATATTTTAGGTTCAGAGATAGCTTGGAAGTTAGTGGTTTGTGAGCTTGTGCTCATGTCTACTTTCTTTAAGATCAGAGTTGTTGAATTGGGTCTTAACTTGTAATTGAAATCTTGTAATAAATTATGTTGTATAAGATACTTGTGGATTGTTGAGAACACGTTGGTGATTGTATCTTATTATTTTTTCATGTATGATAAGTTTTTATGCTTTTGTATTTGTGCATTGTTATTAGAATACTAGGGACGGATGCTCGGGTCTCTTAGCCATTGACTTTCTAGTCACTTGTAGATTAGATTTGAGTAATAAATAGTTTCTTGATAGTATTACTTTAGATACTAGACAACTTGGATTTTATACGCTTAACCATTTGTAATTTTTCAATGCTATATCTCCGACCACTTTTCCTCAGTGTGGAGACAACCTAACAACTATACGACATAGTCTTATGTCTTATTGTAGCTGACATTGTGTGTCTATTTATCTTAATCAAAAGTTCCTCATGATTTGACACAATACCCTTACTTCTCGCTATGATTACTTAGAAGTCAATGGTGTTATATGTATCAAATAACGAATTCCAAATGTTTGTTGTTACACAGGGTTGTGAACATTGAGAACATAGCTTCTAAATGCTTGTACTCAATTAAACCAATATGCACGAGTTTTTATGTAGAACGACAAATACTAAGCATTTCACTAGATAAACGAAAACAAATATTATATTCTCTATCACATGTGATCTAGCCTTAATATCTTGTATACTGATAATTAGAGCACCATTACAATTATCAAAAGTAAGCCCTGATTCTCTTTTCTAGAAAGTTTATCGTTGGCAGTGTATCATGTTTCCTATGTTCTAGAATATCGAGGCACTCATTACTCTTACACTCTTGCTTCTAGTATGGGAGAAAGAAAAAAAAACATGCACTGTTACACACACGGGTAGTACTTCGACCCACCACATCTAAAATGAAGTTGTAAAAGAATTAGTGTTTCTATTAGTGACAAATTACCCTTCTAACAGGATTTGCAAAGTTAATAGCATCTTTAGCTGAATCGTATAGTATGCATGTATGTCATAGAGTGCGGATGTTCACAAAGCACAGATTTGTCTGCATTCCGTAGCCTACTTTTGTGGTATTCTCACGGGGAGTATGCAACAACACTTGTTATTTGGATTTTTACTTGCAAGAGAATGTGCGTTGTGCCTTAAATGTAACAGAAACTCTTTCCTAGAAAGAAACATAACAATAACGTGACTCTCCATGGCAACATAAACTCGGCGATTATACTGTACAGCATCGGGTAAAAACTAATCACAAGAGATCTAGCACAATGAAGATACTCAGCAAATTTTGGTAGAAGGTGGTGGCTAGCAGTCTGCATCTGTCCATGTGTTGGAGCTGGGATCGGAGGTAATCCTACTCAGGCGGGTCGGTGGCAGCTTTTAGATGTCTCCTCTCATTGTGACGGCGGGAATGCGGAGTACTAGGCACCTGCTGCTTGGCGAGCTTGGCCTTCCTTCTGATTTTCCCACGTAGGGTTTCCTTCCTGTCACGGTCGATCTCACCGTCCTCCCGCGCCGCCCCTTGCTCTTTCTTGGTCAAGATCACCATCTCCTTCCTCGGCGCCCGAACTGCGGCTGGCATCCTCTTCTCTGGGCCACGATCAACAGCAATTCCAGCTTTTAGCATCTCGACGACCTCACGCATGGTAGGTCTGTTCTCAGGGCTCGCATCAGTGCAGACCAACCCAACCTCAACGATCCTTCTGAACTCGCCTTCGTCATATACACCCGCCAATCTCGGATCCGCCACGGCGTCCAACCTCCCAGCCTCAACGAGCGGCACAGCCCACTGCCGTATCTCACGCTTAGCACCCGTACCGGGAACCTTCTGTATAGGCTTCCGGCCAGACGCAAGCGCGAGCAGCATCACGCCGAAGCTGAACACGTCACAGCTCTCAGACACCTTCCCCCACATGGCATACTCTGGTGCAAGGTACCCTAGCGTGCCTTTAACTCGCGTCGTCATGTGTGTGGCGCCCTCAGGCACCAGCTTCGCGAAACCGAAGTCGGCGACTTTTGGTATGAATGACGCGTCCAAGAGGACGTTGCTTGCCTTGACGTCTCGGTGGATGATGTGGGGCTTGACCTCGTGGTGAAGGTACGCGAGCCCCTCGGCGGACCCGATGGCTATGCGAAGCCGGAGTGGCCATGGGAGGGTTGTGGCGGCGGCGGATTTGCTGGTGGAAGTGAGATGGCCGTAGAGGTGCGTGTGGAGGCTGTGGTTGGGCATGTAGTCGTACACGATGAGCCGCTCCTGGCCGCCGGCGTAGAATCCACGGAGGCTGAGGAGGTTCTCGTGCCGGACGCGAGCGAGGATCTCGACTTCGACGGCGAACTCCCATTCTGCCTTGTCCGTCATGGATTTGAGACGCTTCACTGCAATCTACACATATATAACAACAACAAAAACTGGCCGTTACTGAGGAGCGTCGTGTGTTTATTAGTTATATACATATGTAGCTCGGTGGTCAGATCTAAGAATGCTTGCCTCTGCGCCTTGGCTGGTTCTTCCGCGGTAGACGCTTCCGAATCCGCCCTCGCCAATCTTGTTGACCTCGTGGAAGTTGTTGGTGGCCTGGAGCAGCTCCTTGAGCGTGTATTTGTCCCACTGCTGCTGGACTGTGCTCTGCTTGCTGGTTCTTCCGGTTCTACGTAACAAGATCCAGATCGACGATCATACTCATGAGTAATTGAAGTCGATCTATTCTCTAAACCGGCATGTTCATGTAACTCATAATTGATTCTAAACAGACATCACCGGATCCTATACCCTATGTTGGTCATGATACAAAATTAAGGATTATAGCTGGTGTACCTTCCATTGTCCGATCCATTGGATCCGCACGAACAGCATAAGCACCTCACAATCGACTGCATCGCCGTGCTCGTCTGCACAAGAACAACCCTTTACTTGCCTACAGTTCGATCCAATTAACAAGACGAGATTACAACCAGCTTACCTGCCGGCCGGCCGGCCGGCGCGATGGCGAAGCCCAAGGAAAAGTCGTTTGCCGTCCTACTTTGACTATCAGCGGGATCAGTAGTCAGCAGTGGAATGATTAAGACTATGGACCGTCTCACGTACGCAATCACGGACCCGCAGTGGTGGTCAAGCTTCAGTTGCGAAAAGAGGAAATGGCCCCTCCTCAAGTATTCAAGGCGGACTTACAAGTAGAACAGGACGAAGATGTGCGGTGACGACAGAGGCCAAGTTCGCACAATTGACTGCTTCTATGGAAGCAGAATAGGCCGGGACAAGTAAATCCGAAATTTTGCTCTTGTTGCTATTGTTACCTTCAAGGGTGTCAACCTCACTTTCAAGGTGGAAATGAACGTCATCCACGAATATAGAAACACTGTGTTATGGATTACTTTCCATATATATATCCGGCCCGATTGAGCACTACCATTTTATATCACAAAAATACTCAGAACTTTAGTGCGTCGTGTTTTTATGCATCACAGATGGGGTTGGCTGACTACTTTTTTCGATTATCTTTACACTTGTTCTCTTCTTCAGTTTTTCAGCACCGGAGGGCAAGTCCAAATTTGTGCCCTGGACGTTTGTCCCTCAGGTCGTCCCTTCAACCAGTGTGTGCCCCATGCATAGCGCCCCGCATATTTTGAGCTACTTATACATATGTGAAGGGACAAAGATGGAGGACGCAGATTTGGTTGACCGCAGAGGAAGTGTGTTGTAGTCAAATTTCACATTCTGGTTTTTTTTAGCACAGCCACCACCTTCATCAAAATAATTGATTTTTTTCTTTATTTCCGTGTTATTTGATGGTTTTACTATGACCATTTTGAATTTCCATCTAGTTGCTCACCTCCTAACCTATCTTAATAACTCACACAATCATTCCTTGTTAGCCATTGAACTATATAACTAGACCAGACCTTTGTCTTTTTGTGCCATGACAACATCATAGGTCTGGATTTGTAAGATATAGTATTTATCTGGACTTAATTCTAATTCCCCTTCTTTAAATTGAGATTTTTACACCTTATCAATAGATTACCCGGTTAAATTATCTTGAATATACTATTATTCCATTACAAATTATGTGGGATATTTAGTTGCCATTATCCTAATGAAAAATACAGATGTTTTGCTAAAGAAAGACTCAGACAGCCAATTAAATATCTCTTATTCATTTCAGTCTAATCAAATATAACTCAATCCAACGATCCAAACGGTTTTTATTCAAGAAATCTCTAAAACCTTCCCAGAAGATCCAAAAACTCCATTAGAAAAATCATTTTTTCTTACCTGGGGACAATCGATAAAATCTTGTGTTCTGCTAGGACGCCACGTAGTATAATCCTATGATCCACCGGCCGATGGCCCCACTAACACATCATTTTCTAGGTCTATTCCAGAACCTTCTATTTGAAACCCTAGACCATGAACCCGACTATAAATACCTCCATATATCCACCATCTGTCGTTTCCCTTTTCCACACTCTTGAAGCCAAAGAGTGAGTTATCCTTGTCTTTTACTTTTAGCTACCCAAGTGATTAGAAGATCCTTCTTGTCGCACAGTAATTCCCCTATGGCAAAAGGTTGTTGAGACGGTAAGGAGGCAACAAGGTCGCATAGTGATTTGTCTATTGATATGGTCTGAACTGATATACCTATAATTTCTAACTACTGTCATGAATTGCATGTTCTACAACTAATATTCTATGATGAAATGTTCTACAATTGCTTGCCATAAACAATCAATTGAATATTTCTCTCAACAATCTTTTGATTCCTCAATCATAATTTCTACATCTAGATCAACTTAGATGTAATCTACTTGTTCTCTTTATATGTTGTTTGATTAACTTGATAACTCTTGTTTTTGTTTAAACCCTCATCTCTCCCTCTTATCCACCCTTTTCATCACAATTATCCATGATGGATGTCAACTGTGGGAGAACCTGAGGTGATTAAGAGCTCTTAATTAAAAAAACTAGATTTTTGAGGGACAATGATGAGAATGCCAAGTCATCTCAAATCGTTAAATATTGGCAAGAAAAATTCATGTTTTTTTTTATTAGAAGTATAATTCATATCATATATGGGTCAGAGTTTAAAGGCCCGTATAGAGTCACATCCAATTTGGAAGTCTCTAGAGTCATGTATTCCTTCTCCTATATAAAGGAGAAGGTTATGTCTTGTACCGATAATAGTTTGAATATGTCGTTCATCCATTGTTAACAACATGGTATCAGAGTGTTCTTTCCAAGGACTCTAACCCTAGAGAGAAAGCAACGAGTCTCCGCCCATGGGTAGTCATCATCTCATAGACATCTGTCTGCATGGCCATCTCCATCACCCTTTCTATAGGGTCATATATGTTTCCTTCTCTCTCTGAAGGGCCTTCACAATCTAGATCTCTACAATGTAGATTCGGATCTAACAAGTATCGTATTCATCATCATCTAGCATTCTTGTGTGTATATCTTTTGTCTTCCCGAGCATGAAGTTCAACCACTCCCTTCATCAAGACAAACTCCAGATTCAAGTTGTCTCCCTTCTTGCATCACTAAGATCAACAATCCCATGGTGGATGTTAACATGGTGAATGTCATCTCTGCCATCCATTTATTCTTCTTCTTTATGATGGATGTCATCTCCACCATCCGATCTGGCATCCTGATAGTAGTAGATGTAACATCCCTAACTTGGGTATAGGGCTAACCTTATTTGTTTGTCTTAAATAAGTTGCTTATAACTTTAATATAATCCTCTAAAGTGTTTTTTTATCATGTTACAAACTTATGTTTCAAGTTTGGTCATGTTTGGATAATGTTTGAGCAATGTTCACTTATTTTGGACCAAAATGCAATTTACCAAGATAAGGGGTTATATTGCAATATGTCACATGTTAAACGTGCTTTAAGCATTTTAACATCATAATAGAGAGAATAATGCTAAGTGGTGGCTTGTGGAAAGCCTAAAATTCCAAGTTTGAACTTGTTTGAATAATGCTAGTGCCTTGTGCACCAATTTTGGTACATATTGTAATTTACCCAAAATGTAGGGTTGATATGAAAATTACCACCTC
Source organism: Alisma plantago-aquatica (assembly GCA_963693085.1). Lineage (NCBI taxonomy): Eukaryota > Viridiplantae > Streptophyta > Magnoliopsida > Alismatales > Alismataceae > Alisma > Alisma plantago-aquatica. Next base: position 661,236,255 of record OY856410.1, read on the forward strand.
TAGAGTTTCCCTACTCCATATATGTATAATTTAAAGGAGGGATAAAGAAGGATACACCATGTTTGACTCATAGTTGAGTGATGGTACTCTTGGTGATGAAAAGACCAAGAAAGGGTTGAATATGAAACTCTAATTTGAGTTGTATCAGGTTGTAGACTTGATATGGGAGTTCCTATCGACAAGGTGCCATAGAGGGGATCCCATATCGGTTTTTGGACTCTTTTCAAAGGCCATGACGGCCTAAGAACCTTAAGTAGGTGAAGTGTATCAGTTTATAACTTCCTTAGAAAAGTTGTATCGGGTTGTGAATAAAGTGGTGATTGAGTTGAAATATCTTATCCAACAAAAAAAGTGATGGCTGAAATTTTATCTCTAGATTATCCTCAAGTGTTTTGTATGTCAAGATAAATATGATTGCATGCATGTACACGAGTCAGCCATGCATGGACACGTGGCACCTAGTAGCTTAAAGTGATGACACCTCATATACACACTTATTCATGAACCTCAATGATGTATACCATTCCATTCACCTATTAGTGAAAGTTTTCGAATCATACCACCCTCCTTCTCTTAAATATCGTTCATAGTGAAAGGTTATCGTGCATAGATCCTTGATATCGGCCATAGTGAAGTGATATCGGCCACAAGTGGAGTGATATTGGCCACAAGTAAAGGGATATCGTGCATGAGTGGTGAGGTATTGTGCATGGTGCTAAGGAGCAAGAAGGAGCTCAAGTCTTAACCCTAAGGTGAGAACATGATCATCTTCAACCTTATATAGAGCATGGATCTAGGGTTGAGATCTTCCTTTCTTTTCTTCTTCACCAAATACTTATCCATGGTGATTCTTTGCCTATAGAGGAGTTGTGAAGCTCATCTTCAACCTTGGGAATGTGAAGCTTTAGAGATCAGATCCTTGAAGTTGTTCTTGAGGTAGGTTATATAACTTGAACCCAATTATGTATTTATTCACCCTCAATCTTGCTATACTTGATGATCTACTTTCAATTTCGAATTTTCTTGAATAGTTGATGAATCCATGAGTTCTACTAGTTGCATAGACATGTTGTCCATGAACTATAATAGTAAGAGCGAAGGTCTTGAGCTTGATGATGATAACATCATCATGGTCCAGCTTGATATCGGGTTGAAGTACCTCTAACCCGATATGACAAACCCTAGATTATGAGCAAACTGGTATAGGTGATCCAAGTGCCTACCTCGAGCCCGATACAATGATGAGTTTATATCTCATGGATGATATGAGTGACACATACACACACCTTGTGCATGATATGGGGTCAAGCACTCACCTCATACACGATATGGTGACAAGCATAACACCCTAACACGATATGGTGTTGAAACCCAACATGGCAAAGTGAAACCCGATGTGCATTGGAATTCAAAACCCTTATTGGTTTGTGCACTTGAGTTTAATTAGACCAACCTATTATTTAGCCTATCACTTATCACATGGTTAAGAATAAGTGTATACCATGAAGAGTTGAAGAGTTATGAGTATAAGGGTCTAACCCTATTTGCAAACCCTAATATTGAGTAACCCAATATGGATGTGTGATATGGTGATGAGGATACCCCTCAAGCACGATATGGATGCACGATATGGTGATAAGGATACACCTTAGGCACAGTATGGATGCCCGATATGGAAGAATTTACACCTTGATTCCCGATATGGTGGAAGCACCTCAATCCAACATGCTTGATTGAGTGCAACATGTAGTGTGTTATGTCAAATTATAAATTAAGATGAAAAGAGTTTAATGCATTTTGATAATTGTGGGATAATGTACCTTGGGAGAAGGATTGAGCCAACTTAATAAAGAATGATGTAAATAAACATCCTCTTGAGGATGAGAGAGAAACGTATACATGTGTGATAATCATGTAATGAACATATATTGATACTCCTAATATGAGTGGAACATGAATTAGGGTTTGATCCTTGATGGCATGATCTTGAAACCCTAATCGATTAATAAAGGGAAACCCTAACCCTAATAAAGGATAATGATATTATTTTAAACCTTAATCGGTTAATAAGTGAAACCCTAACCCTAATGAAGGGTGTTGATATGACTTGAAACCCTAACCCTAGCGATGGGAATGTTGTATTTCTCTTGTATTGCATGGTTATGATATGTATTTGATATTGATGTTATCATAAAATACTAACCATGCTAGTATCATGAGATAATGAGCATAGATAGGTATGAGCTATGATGTTTCATATAATATATATTAAATGGGTCTTGTAAGCTATGTGAAATACTTATACAACAAGTATAATATTTATATAGGTCTCATGACCCAGAGATGGTTTTTGCCTAATGAGAGGTGACAAGATGTTTATAAAAGTCTCATGATCTAGAGATTGATATAAGAGATGGCAATGTTTAATATTAACTAAGAAAATGGGAACCCCATAACATCATCATCATCATAATAATAATAATAATAATAATAATAATAATAATAATAAATGGTTATAATAATAATAATGAAATCTTGGTCATACATGCATTATGCTTATAGCCAAATGAGGGCTTTAATGTTTTGAATATGCCAAAATAATATATGAGGAATACTTGTATCACATAAAGGATGTGAATGGGTATGATGACTTGGTAGAGGCATAACGCCTAGTAAAGGTGATGTGGTATTCAAGGATGAGTTTAAGGGATTGATATCCCATAGTAAAAAGTGAAAAGGAAACATTAAGGTATCCCAACTATTACGGAATCCTTAGTAATATGATGCATAATCATAGGATTAGTAGAGTCCAATACCTGGCTGGAAATATATAATGTATATTCACATGATTGGTGTAAACCAATACCTAACGGGAACATAATGATGTATATTCATAGAATTGGTGTAAACCAATACCTGGCTGGAACATAATGATGTATATTCATAGGATTGGCGTAAACCAATACCTGGATGGAACATAATGATGTATATTCACAGGATTGGAGTAAACCAATACCTGGCTGGAACATAATGATGTATATTCACAGGATTGGTATAAACCAATACCTGGCTGGAACATAATGATGTATATTCACAAGGTTGGTGTAAACCAATACCTGGCTGGAACATAATGATGTATATTCACAGGATTGGTAGATACCAATACATGGCTGGTGAATTGACTGAGATTTATACATGTAAGATATATTCATAGGATTGGTAGACACCAATACCTGGATGTAGGATTGACTGAGGCCAACACTGGAAATGTGAATGATTCACTGATATCATGCCATGATAATATTGTCACAGGATAAGCTTGAGATGTTGGTATAGCATGATTGGTAAACAATATACATGTTCTGCATATCCCTTATAAAGTAAATTGATGATTTACTACCCTATCATAGATAGTTGCAATGCTTTAAAAGATGAGATTTTTCTAATCTACTTATCAATAGTGATTAATATTGATTATTAATATAAAAGATCATATGCTCAGTTACATACTATTTACCTGTGATAGTAACATTATTGGCGGAGAGTTATATCTCTCGCTAGGACTTTTGTCTCACCCCGTGGGATCCACAACTTTTAGGTGGACGTGCACAAGGAGGTAGAGATCGTTCTGTAGAGGGAGAAAAATAGCAACAGGGGAAACAGTAACAGCTCAGGTTGAGTGCATTATTTTTCGTGTCTTGTAGATAGAAGTCATATGTGTTGTCTCTGTACTCTCAGGTCCTTGGAGTCAGTACGTAATGGTTTTATAAATGATCTGATATTTTAGCTTGTATGCCTTGAGGTTTTACATTGCTTATGTATATGTTTTAGCAAAGCAACTGATATAAGTTATCCTCAAGATGAGATGGTACAATGTATGTACAATGTGAACCATGATGTATATATTACTTTGGTTCTTTTCTTAAGAAGTTTCCTGGAAATGGATCTCTTTACAAAATGGTTTTAATTTTTAGTGATTTTTATTAATCCATGGTTATTATTTATTTCACATAATTACTATGATGATTTGGTTGTCGGTTGATAGCGGTCATCACAAGTTTTGGTATTAGAGCCTAAGGTTCACTGAGTCTATAGAGAAATAGGACGAAGGTGTTGAGTCTGTTGTAGTGTCCTCTAGTATATTTATAGTGACTTATGCTTATGCAGAAGAACGGGTAAAGCTTAAAAATGTCTGGAGAATACAAGGAACATGTTGCTAAGAGCAATGTTACTACACCAGTAGGAGGTTCAAGGGATCAGGCAAGAGAGGAATCAGTGCCTGAGAAACCCCATTTTGATGAAGCTATGTTAGAAAACCCATCCTTTCATGCTCTTTTTGGTTAATTCATGACCATAATAATGCATATGGCAGACCGGATTCCAGCACCAGCACCTAGGGTACTAGTTTCCAATGAGGGACATAGGTCTGATAAGACTTTTGAATGGCTACGTCGTGTAGGAGCTATAGAATATGCTGGAACAACTGACCTCGCAAATACTGATCTATGGCTCACTGAGTTAGAAAAGGCTTTTAAGATTCTTAGTATCCCAAATGCTGACAAAGTCAAACATGTTGTATACCTTCTGAGGGGTAGTGCTGGCCACTGGTGGGACATAGAAGAGGTAAAAAGGAATGATGAAGAGGCTGGTTGGGAGGAATTTTGTCAAGAATTCATTAATAAGTATTTTCCACAAACATACTTAGACAAAAAGATCTCACAGTTTGAGAAGGATCAGCAAGGAACCATGGCAATTAATGAGTATGAGGCTAGATTCATGGAAGTTCTGCGGTTTTGTCCTCAAATGGCTGCTACTAAGAAGGAGAGGATCTGATGTTTTGAGAAATGACTGAATGTTAAGGTGTCTATCTCGGCAGCTACACTAGAAAGTAGAGAGAGATTCACCACATTTGTGGAATCTATTCAGAGGATATAAAGGTTTGTGACAAAGAAACATGAGGCAAACCTCAAAAGGGGGTCTACACAGTCACAGGAACAGTTGATTGGTGGTACTAAACAGCCAAACTTTTCAATATCACTGGTTCAACAACAATTTAGTACACCAATGCAGTGGTCACCAAGTGAGGTACCTTTAGTATCAACAACAATATTTTCTAGGACACAAAGTTGGGTCTGAGATTTCCATAAATGTGGACATATAGGACATCTAAGGTGGTAGTGTCCAAGAAGAAATAATAACGTGACCTAGCAGCCAAGGAATAATCTCCAAAGCTCACAAGGACCACAATTTAGCGGAGTAGAAGGATGAGGATGAAGACAAGTGTCGCAGATTGGTTCATCTACTTCAGGTAGTAGAGGACAAAGGCGACAGCAGACGACAACTAGACTCCATGTGTTGAATCAATCAAGACACTAGATAACTCGTAAGAGGTAACATGTCAGATAGAACTTTTCATTCTGAATTATCATTCCTTTTTTCCTCTCTCTTCCTACTAATTATAAGAAAAGTAGTTATTGTTGAGCATCCTTTGATTAGTCCTATGAGGACATGAAGAAGAGATAAAAAGGATGAGGACCTATATTCAGTCCAATATTCTCTTATATGTTTTGAAATTTCTCTCTTCATGTAGAAAGGGAAGAGATGTAAAAGAAACACCTAGAGAAAAATTAGAGATACTAAGTAGTAAAATCTAAAGAAATTATAAGAGTGAGAAACATAATATGAAAAAAAATACATACTACCTAATTTCAGTTCTTGAATACCCTGGCCAGGTATTCAACTATTGAAGGCAAGGTAAGTATGAGACTCTTAGATTTCTATATTTCTTATTACTCCGATCAAGTAGTCATTTTGAGACAATCTAAAGAGCATAATGAAATGGGAGATGTAGCACAGATATTTCTACCACATCCTAATTGCTAAAAGAAGGAATCTGAATTAATCACATATCAACTTATAAACAAAAGAAGATGTTGAGTATAATGTATACCTTGGTCTGAGGACCAAGAGGTGATGGTTACCTGATAAGAGGTAACAATGTTCAGTGATGAACTAAGGGTTTGAATACCCAGATCTAGTAATCATGACAATGATAATGCTAAGGGATGAGAATCCCAAGTAATGTGATAAGGGACTGAGATCTCAATTGTTATGCATTATATATGTTCTAAAGAACATGTGAAGAGTAAAGATCTTTTCCATGATGTGAATATAGATAAAATCAGAAAATGTTCATGAACATGCTAGACAATAACAAAAAAAGGAATGACGGCATGTAATCATCTTTATAATTCGTATGATGGTGGCAAGGAACCTAAGATGAAACAAGATTGAATGACACATGAACAATTGAAATTTCATGTAGTAATCAAAAGAGGTGATAATCTCTTTTCTTTGATAAACAACTTAGATAATGATGGTGTGATAAAAGGAGAATGTTTCCTTGTATTCTTCCATTTTAGGGACATGACAATCAAGTAAGTCTTATGACACTTGATGTGCATGGATTAAAAGTAATCTATAGATGGGTACTTTGAAAAGTGTTAGCTAGTCCTGGATTTTGGTTCCAAGACAAAGTTATATGTGATAGGTAATGTCCCGAGATGAAAGAAAGGTCCTATTATATGTTTGTTTTTGGTAATAACAACAGAAGATGAGAAATGATGAGGGTGTGATGTGTTTTTGGGTACATTTAAAGGATACTAGAGTAAGGAATCCTAGTATCCAAGAACTTTCAATGGTATGAGAAAATGAGAACATAACTCTTGATAAGATGATTAATGCTGGTTACCTAGGAGGGGCCAACTGTGAGATTAGTCTAGTTACATAAAATAGTATGGACATCATACGTTAGGGGTTTATGCTCTGCATAAACATGACATCAAGAAGGATGTATTAATTGAAGGGATAATAGTAGGATCATATTGGGAAAGCTTATCAAGCTAAGTATAATTCCTTAAAATATTCCTATCTAGATCTATTGAGGCAACTTATACAAATAACATCTAGAGATACCTCTAAGATAGTTTCTCTTTGAAAAGTAGCCTCTCCTTATGACAAAAAGATAAACAACTAATGGGATAATAGGTATAAGTCATAAGTAAGTTTGGTGTTGTGTCAGTAGATTAGAGTGGCACAATAGAAGTATGATAAGACTTATAGTCCCAAATGGATGACAAAATGTAACTCTAGTCTTTCAATGGAGGAGAATGCTAAACTAAGTGAGGGGTATGGAAAACTCCCAAGATCAAGAATATTATTACATAAAATATGTAAGTTGATAAGGTGACAAATCAATGAGGTTTGACACCTGAGTTATACAAAGTATGTATAGTACTTCTCTAACTAAGAAAGTGTTACCTGAAACAGAATTGACTCTACGATCAATAATGAAAAGGATAGTTGAATATGTGTCATGTATGACAGATTCTATAATGACCCTGAATGGAAGGACTTTGTGTTTGTCAAAGTTCTATGGCATCTCCATAACATCAAAAGTGTTATATGTAGGTGTGATGGTATGATGCATGAGAAACAATTGTCTCCCTTCATCTAGGATTTCGGGGACGAAATCCTTGTTAGGGGTTTATAGATGGGTTTAGGTCTAACCCTGTTTGTTTGGCTTAAATAATTTGCTTAGAACTTTAATATAATCCTCTAAAGTGTTTTTTTATCATGTGACAAACTTATGTTTCAAGTTTGGTCCTGTTTGGATAATGTTTGAGCAATATTCACTTATTTTGGACCAAAATGCAATTTACCCAAGATAAGGGGTTATATTGCAATATGTCACATTTTAACGTTCCTTAAGTGTTTTAACATCACAAGAGAGACAATAATGCTAAGTGGTGGCTTGTGGATTGCCTAAAATTCCAAGTTTGAACTTGTTTGAATAATGTTAGTGCTTTGTGCACTAATTTGGGAACAAATTGTAATTTTCCCAAAATGAAGGGTTGATATGCAAATTACCACCTCTAGAGTTTCCCTACTCCCTATATGTATCATTTAGAGTATATAGAAATAAGTAGACACCATGTTTGAATTATATTTGAGTGATGGTACTCTTGGTGATAAAAAAAAACAAGAAAGGGTTGAATATGAAACCCTAATTTGAGTTGTATCGAGTTGTAGACTTGATATGGGAGTGCCTATCAGCCAAGGAGCCATAGAGGGGATCCCATATCGATTTTTGGACTCTTGTAAAAGTCCATTACATCCTAATCACCTCAAGGAGGTGAAGTGTATCGGTTTACAACTTCCTTAGAAAAGTTGTATCGAGTTGTGAATAAAGAGGTGATTGAGTTGAAATATCTTATCCAACAAGATAAGTGATTGCCAAAATTTTATCTCTACATTATACTCAAGTGTTTTTCATGTCAATATAAATATGAGTTCATGCATGTACATGAGGCAAACATGCATGGACACGTGACACCTAGTAGCTTAAAGAGATGACACCTCATATACACACTTTCTCATGAACCTAAACTATATATACCATTCCTTTCACCTATTAGTGAATTTTTTTTAATATTATCACCCTCCTTCTCTTATATATCATTCATGGTGAAAGGGTATCATGCATAGAGCCTTGATATTGTCCATAGCAAGGTGATATCGGCCATAGTGAAGTGATATTGGCCACAAGTAGAGTGATATCAGCCACAAGTAAAGGGATATCGTGCATGAGTGGTGAGGTATCGTTCATGGTTCTTAGGAGCAAAAAGGAGTTCAAGTCTTAACTCTAAGGTGAGGCCATTATCATATTCAACCTTGGTTTAAAGCATGGATCTAGGGTTGAGATCTTCCTTTCTTTTCTTCTTCACCAAATACTTATCCATGGTGATTCTTTGCCTATAGAGGAGTTGTGAAGCTCATCTTCAAACTTGGGAACATGAAGCATTAGAGATTGGAGCTTGGAGCTTTGAAGTTTTTCTTGAGGTAGGTTATATAACTTTAACCCAATTATGTTATTATTCACCCTCAATCTTTCTATACTTGATGATCTACTTTCGATTTCGAATTTTCTGGAATAATTGATGAATCCATGAGTTCTAATAGTTGCATAGACCTATTGTTCAAGAAATAGAATAGTAAGAATTAAGGTCTTGATCTAGATGATGATAACATCATCACGGTCCAACCCGATATTGGGTTAAAATATCTATAACCCGATATGGCAAACCCTAGATTATGAGCAACCCGGTATAGGTGATCCAAGTACCTACCTCAAGCCCGATACAATGACAAGTTTATACCTCATGGATGATATGAGTCACACATACATACACCTTGTGCACGATAAGGGGTCAAGCACTCACCTTATACATGATATGGTGTCAAGTATAACACCATAACCCGATATGGTGTTGAAACCCAACATGGTAAAGTGAAACCCGATGTGCATTGGAATTCCAAACCCTTATTGGTTTGTGCACTTGAGTTGAATTAGACCAACCTATTATTTAGACTGTCACTTATCACATGGTGAAGGGTAGGCCAATACCATGAAGAATTGAAGAGTTATGAGCATAAGGGTCTAACCCGATATGCAAACCCTAATATTGAGTAACCCGATATGGATGCATGATATGGTGATGAGGATACACCTCAAGAATGATATGGATGCACGATATGGTGATAAGGATACACCTTAGGCATGGTATGGATGCCTGAGATGGAAGCATACATACACCTTGATGCCCGATATGGTGGAAGCACCTCAATCCAACATGCTTGATTGAGTGACACATGTAGTGTTTTATGTCAAATTATACATTACGATGAAGAGTTTAATGCATTTTGATAATTGTGGGATAATGTACCTTGGGAGAAGGATTGAGCAAACTTAATAAAGAATGATGTAATCAACGTCCTAGTGAGGATGAGAGAGAAACTTATACATGTGTGATAATCATGTAATGAACATATATTGATACTCCTAATATGAGTGGAGTATGAATTAGGGTTTGATCCTTGATGACATGATCTTGAAACCCTAGTCGATTAATAAAGGGAAACACTAACCCTAATAAAGGGTAAGGATATGATTTGAAACCCTAATAGGTTAATAAGGGAAACCCTAACCCTAATGAAGGGTGTTGATATGACTTGAAACCCTAACCCTAGCGATGGGAAGGTTGTATTTCTCTTGTTTTGCATGGTGATGATATGTATTTTATATTGTTGTTATCATAAAATATTAACCATGTTAGTATACAGATTAAATGGGTCTTTTAATCCATGTGAAATACTTGTACAACAAGTATAATATTTATATAGGTCTCATGACCTAGAGATGGTTGTTGCCAAGTGAGAGGTGACAAGATGTTTATAAAAGTCTTATGATCTTGACATTGATGTAAGAGATGGCAATGTTTAAAATTAATTAAGAAAATGGGAACCCCATAGCATAATAATAATAATAAATGGTAATAATCATAATAATGAAATCTTTGTCATACACGCATTATGGTTATAGCTAAATGAGGGCTAAAGTGTTTTAAATATGCCAAAATAAGATATGAGGAATAATTGTATCACACAAAGGATGTGAATGGGTATGATGACTTGGCTGAGGGATAACACCTAGTAAAGGTGATGTGGTATTCAATTATGAGTTTAAGGGATTGATATCCCATAATGAAAAGTGAAAGGGAATCATAAAGGTATCCCAACTAGTACGGAATCCTTAGCAATATGATGCATAATCATAGGATTGGAAGAGTCCAATACCTGGGTGGAAATATATAATGTATATTCACAGGATTGGTGTAAAGCAATACCCGGATGGAACATAATGATGTATATTCATAGGATTGGTGTAAATTAATACCTAGCTAGAACATAATGATGTATATTCACAGGATTGGTATAAACCAATACCTGGCTGGAACATAATTATGTATATTCACAGGATTGGTGTAAACCAATACCTGGATGGAACATAATGATGTATATTCATAGGATTTGTGTAAACCAATACCTGGCTGGAACATAATGATGTATATTCATAGGATTGGTAGATAACAATATCTGGTTGGCAAATTGACTGAGACTAATACATGTAAGGTATATTCATAGGATTGGTAGACACCAATACCTGGCTGGAGGATTGACTAAGGCCAGCACTGGAAATGTAAATGATTCACTGATATCATACCATGATAATATTGTCACAGGATAAGCTTGAGATGTTGGTATAGCATGATTGGTAAACAATATACATGTTCTTCATATCCCTTATAACGTAAATAGATAATTTACTGCCATATCATAGATAGCTACAATGCTTTAAAAGACGAGATTGATCTAATATGATTATCAACAGTGATTAATCTTGATTATTAATATAAAAGATCCTCTTCTCAGTTTCATATTGTTTACCTATAATAGTAACATTATTGGAGGAGAGTTATATCTCTCACTGGGACTTGTGTCTCACCGTATGGGATCCACAATTTTTAGGTGGACCTACACGAGAAGGTAGAGACCATTTTGCAGAGGGAGAACAAGAGCAACAGGGGCAGCAGTAACAGATCAGGTTGAGTGCTCTATTTGTCATGTCTTGTAGATAGAAGTCATATGTGTCTTCTCTGTACGCTCAGATCCTTGGAGTCAGTACGTAAGGGTTTGATAAACGATCTGAGATTTTTGCTTGTATGCCTCGAGGTTTTACGTTTCTTATGTATATGTTTTAGCAAAGCAATTGATATAGGTTATCCTCGAGATGAGATGGAACAATGTATGTACAACGTGAACCATGATGTATATATTACTTTGGTTCTTTTCTTAAGAAGTTTCCTGGAAATGGATCTCTTTGCAAAATGGTTTTAAGTTTTAGTGATTTTTTTAATCCACAGTTAATCTTTATTCCTCATAATTACTATGATGATTTGGTTGTCAGTTGATAGTAGTCGTCATAGTAGAAGTCATATCTACCACATGAATAATCATATCCATCATTTGGATCATCATCTATGGTGTAAGTCATGTACACCACTTGGATCATCATCTATGGTGGAAGTCATCTCCACCTAGATCATCATCTCCATCATCTGGTTCATCATCTATGATGGAAGTCACCTACACCCATATCCTGGTCTTCATCATCAAAATCGTTGTTTTCATCATTTAGATCATCATCTCTCTTTTTTATCCTCCAATTCCACATCTAGGAGGCTTATTTCAAGAAGAGGAGTCATTTGTAAAGTTAGGATGAAACGTTTATAACATTACCACTTGAAACTTTGCCACAAGAGCACGGTACATGGCAGTTAATACAATCAACACATTGTATGTCTTCATTTGGCAGTGCAGGGTTTTTTTCAGATCATAATTCACAGACCTTGTCAGATATCAATAGGGATTGTTAATAGAAGGATGTTTCATGCCTACATGCCATGTCAGATTTCCACACGGCATGTCATCATAAGTTTGTTTCTCTTATTTCATATCTTAGACAACATGTAAGATTCATACATGGCATGTGGGTAGATGTATGTCATCTTTGAGAACAAGAGTTACAATTTCTATCATCAACATGACATGTCTCCATTATTATATTGATCATTTTTTACCATCAATCAGGTTGTGCCTTTGCCCAACATGGTGTGTTTCCATTAGGGTTTGAAATTCAATGAATAGAGGTGGAATATTCAAAGGGTGTGTCCTAGATCAGTTCTTTAGGCATCTTTAGAGATCAAAATAGAAGCTCCCTAGAAGAAGAAAAAATTATCTATCTTTATCTGATTTGTTCTTTGACCTAGTCCTTCAAAATGTGAGGTCAAGTTCTCTCAATCTTGTTTACTATTCCAACACACAACTCCTCAGACAATATCAAGACAACCCTTCTCTAGTTATTTCTTACCTCTCCACCCCATGTACCCTAATGTACATGGGAGTTTCTCTTTGTCTTTGTTGACTCCAACCCCTTTATTCATCTTTTTATGGTTGGTTTGAGGGTGAGAAATAAAGGATATGAGAATAGAAAGATGAGGAGAAGAGTTAAGGTGCAGAGTTTCAGAGCTCAGAAGAGGAAAGAGGAAGAAGAGTATTGTCTACATATGGAGTTTTGTGTACATAACGTGTAGTATAGATCTTACTTTTTAGTTTAAGGACAATGTACATCCTCTTTGAGTTTACAAGCATTGATCTCTCATTCAGAATTTATCTTATTTCACCATCTCAGGTGAAAAAGATGATTCCTCAAATTAATAGGATGTCATCAGTGATCTACATAAGGGGAATATGCTTTAGCATCAGTCATGTATTGGATATCTAGTCTGAGAACACTTCAATCTTCTATGAAAAGAGCATCTTAGATTATTTTGTAGAGTCGGTTGTATGCCATTCTGACCCACCTACATTTATAGAAGATCATTTTGTCAACTATGTCAGTAATGTTTCCTCTTTATTCATTTGTGCCCTCTCAAGCACGTTGATGTTCATCCTTGCCCTATCAAGGATGTTGATGTTCATTTGTGCTCTCTTAAACATGTTGATGTTTTTCTAGTGTCCTATCAAACACGTTGGTCTTTGTCCATGCCATGTAAAGCGTGTTGATGTTCATGTGTACCATGTCAAACATGTTGATGTTTGTTTGTATCCCATCATGCATATTGATCGTGTTCTATAGTCTAGTATTCTTATGGCACATGTCCTGGAAACTATTCCAATGACATTAGAAACTAATTCCATGACTCAGATGGTTTTCAGATGTTCCTTCATCATACTCCAAGATACAACCTCCAACCTTGTCAAAGCTCCAGATGTTTCAACAATTCGGTGTCTACCAATCTCAGGGGAAGCATCAAATTTAAAGATGCCAAAGATATTTGGAGTGAACATGTCATGCTAAGTCAAGGGGATATCATGTTTTAGTCAGAACCTTTTTTTCTATGTCTTGTTTATTTTAGTTATCCAATTTGGGCATGTGATTCTCCATGCTCTAGTTTGTGGGGGAGTGTTAGAAGTATAATTTATATCCTATATGGTCAGAATCTGTAGGCCCATATAGAGTCTAGTCAGGTTTGGAAGTCTCTAGAGTCATGTATGTCTTCTCCTATATAAAGGAGAGTGGTCTCTCTTGTATCAATAACATTGTGAATATATCCTTCATCAATTGTTTCAACAATTTCCACTACTCAAACCAAATTATTACTTTTTCTAAACTCGAGATTACAAGTAAAAATATTGCATTTACATGGGATGTGGAGGTACCTAACAACTTCGAGAGTATTTTCAATCTATTTTTTTTCATGCTTGTCACATTTTCATTTGTCCTTGGGTGGATAAAAATAGTCTTTTTGTGTTACCCCACCAACTTAAATGTTTAGCCTCTACCTTTTATATTTTGTGTATGAAAAATGATGGTGACTCTGAACCTTATCATTTTATCTTTTCATTTAAGATTCACAGCAACCATCAAGTCCATCCTTCTATAGTATTTTTCTCATGGGAAAAATAATCCAGCAACTTTGGAAGTTGTAGACAATATTTGATTCCTTCAGTTTCTCAAATTTCCTTTTTGTGGTTTGACTTTTTAAGAATTTCTCTTTCTCTTCATATTTTCCCATTTATAGGGTTTCATTTTCACTTTCCACTTAGGGCTTCCTCTGTTAACCATTTAGGGTTTCCTAAGCCATCATTTTTGGGGTTTCCCCTTCTTCCATTTCATGGATTATCAACGTTTCTCTTTTTGTTTTATTTTTTCAATTAGAATTATAAAATGAAAAAGAAAGAAAATGAAATAGAATTATTCCATCACGAGCAATATTCTATTTTATTACTACTATTCATGATTATTTGTTCACATGTTTGGATTGGTTTTGGCAAGAGGGAAACATTACATGCCTGCTTAGGAGAAAACACTCAACCCCTAAGGTATAGAGATAACTAGGAATAGAAGGCAAAGAGGCAAAAAACATTAAACTCCCTTGTGGAACCTTGGGTAGTTTTACCTTATACCCTAGTAACCCTCTATTCTACTAACCCTGTGTGGGAGATCTAAGTAGTTAAATATTCTTCTATCATCTCACTTGGAAAATAGCATTCTACAGGTTAGATAGGGGATAATATGAGGTGAAAACCCTCTTTCTACACCCTATACTCACCTTCGACACCAATTAAGGCTAGATAGTCACTCTTAGAAACTTAGACTAGGGTTTAGACCTAATTAGGTACATGTATATCCTTGTAAGTTGTGCCTTGTAAGGTTGTAATGGTAGTTATTCATGAGTAGTTCCATAAATACCACTTATGTTTCCCATGGCCAACACGTAGGGTGGGGCCTCTAGTCAACACTAACCCTTGTTATTTGGTGTAGTAGCACCAATATAGGATGTGTTCATGAATATAGATCAATTTCATGGTCAAACACTACATATATCCTAATATCCCACTAGTCGTGTCATTCAAACAAACCCTAAATTGATTGTGTGATTGTTAATTCTTGGTTTCGCTTCTTGCCTTGTTATAATTTTGTGTAATTAGTATATAGTTTTCACTAGTTTAACTTAGTCCTAATTGTGGTTGATTGTGCTTTATTCTTAGGTAGTTACTTAGTCTTAGCTCATGCCATTCTAAGTTAACGCAAGATGGTAATTGTTAAGTTTAGAGTAGTTACTTGATCTTACTAGTTAGATACCAATTTCTTCTCTAATTAATTTCTTAACCCTAGTTTTGAGTCTGCCTTTACTTACTTACATGACACATTTGTTTGCCCTAGACTCTCCATCTAGGGACTTGGAAAATGATTTATCTTTAGAGTCTAAGAACAGTCCTCATGGACTGGACCCCAACTTACCAACTATTTTTAACATCCTAGGATTTGAGGCCTCAAATATAGTCATATCAAAAGGAAATTATTAGACTAATGATATCACCAAATTGTACTTCCTTTTTAGGGACTCATTACTAAGAACTGTATGGATAAGTGTTCACGGCCCAAAGTAGTACTAAGATGGGTGACATGTTGGGAGGTTGATCATGTGATGTGCGCGAGTGAGGACAAAGCATGCATCTAAGGCAAGTGGAGGTTTATGGTTAATCATTCCTTAAACCCTTCTAGAGCATGGGAAATGGTCCAGGGAATTACAAATGGCATTAGAGACAAAAACCTCTCTAGTAGGTGGGCCCACATGAGCATGTGACATGCCATTATTGAGTCATGTAATCTAGGCATGGTGTATATGGCAATCTAATGGATCCTCCCTTGTGTTGGTAGCCTTGATCGAGAGTCAGGTGCTCATGGGCCATTCTAGGTCTGCATTGAAATGGGGAATTATTATAAGGCTGCATAATTGATCATTAATGAGCACATCAACAGTCTAAGTGGGGGAGATTGTAACATCCCAGGATTGGAGGGCGTTGAGAACATGATCTTAGAAGCAATAATTAGACTACCCATATCACCAAGGTGCATCTCCTTTTCAGGTATCACATCACTAAGAACTTTGTTGTCAAGCGTGCATGGACTGGAGTAGTACTAGGATGGATGACCGGTTGGGAAGTTGGTTTTAGGTTGTGCATGAGTGAAGACAAAGTGTGCATATCAGGCCAATAGAGGTCTAGAGGGGCCATTTGTCATTCATGAAATCCTAACAGAGTATTAGGTAGTGGTCCATGGTGTTACACTCTACTACATTTAAAGCATGTGCACTTTATGGTTTGTGTAATAGAGTCTCTGAATTAGTATACTTTTGTAAGCATGAATGCAACATCCATCAAGCTTTTTGGCACTGATTTTAGTGATGGTTTTTGAGGACCCAAGTATTTATTTCCATTTTATTTTTCTAATATCCCTTACCATTTCATATTCTTTTTTAATAATCTTAGATTCTATGATTTGAAAACTATCTTTATTTATGATTGGTTGTGATTAGATAGGGTGGTGTTGTATGCTCAAACATCACTCCCTTTCTCTAGATACTTTCTATAAAGATCTTGAGATAGGGCATCATAGAAGAAGTAACCACCAATGCCAAAAACAAGAGGTACAAATGGAAAATAGAAATGTAGAGGCTATGTCCCATCAAAATGGTGATTTATTACATGAAGAAGAAGACCATAACTCATTTTCTCAACATTTTGTTCTACCTATTGCAGGTGGCATGGAGGGGAGAAATACTTTTTCTCTGGGATAGGACACAATTTTCTTACTGTTCATGGTGTACTCTTACACCAAGGCTTTTCAGAATTTTACCATCAAATCACCTTCAATGTGTGTGCCAAAAATACAAGGATAATACAGAAGGATCATGAGGAGTTGGACTTCAAAATTTATAACTCGATACCATAGACACAAGCAACAATAATATGGGGTCATGAGTAGTAAGTGGAGTTGAACACAGGGACAAAGGTGAAAAGTTTTTTAAGATCTTAGATCTCATCTTAGATAAGTAAAATCAAAGGTAAGTTTTGTGTTCCTTATAAAATAGGGTAACAAACAATAACAAAAGAGAGAAAAGTAAGAAAAACATGCACTAGAACTTTTTGGTATATTTAAATTTTTTATATAGAACTTGGATCATGTTTCACCAACAAAGTGCACTCTCTAACATGCAAACACTCATAACCATTGTATACCATTAGCATAGATAGTGTTAAATATATATTATAAGTGTGTTTGTCGCCAAAGATGACAAAAATACAATCAAAACATATAATCATATGATTGTTAGCTCTAGTAATACGAAACTTTCATGCATTCATGCTACTCCTTAAATTTACAACTGATCTAATACTACTCTCTCATGGCATTAGAAATCAAACATAACAAGATTTTATCTAAGCATACAAGAGATTCAATCATGAATAAAAGCAAGGAGATAAACATTCCAAGAGTATATAATTTCAATGAAATGTGAATTTGTATATGTTGGGAGGCCTTGGTGTCTACTCCCAAACTAAGTTAATGAATTATTCCACTCACACAAGCATGATACGTTGTTGATTTGCATGAAACAAAAGCCATAGAAAATAAAGAAAGAGATGGATATGAGACATCGTAGGGAAGAATGAGGCAAAAAAAATAGAGAAGTCACCACGGGGAATTAAAACGTATACATAGACATGATCTTCAACATGGATGGAAGTGATGATGGTGGGGAAGACTCCTCCAACTTTTCTCCTCTTGAAGATAGGTTGTATATGCAGTTGAGGAATGCATGTGGATGGACTTGAACTCTTGTCCTCGTTAACCGATGAAGAACAATGTCTAGTGAAGAATTGGGTAGTAGTTTTTGTATAAGAAGATGTTTCTTGTTTCAAATGTTTAGGGTCCCTGTTTATAGGGAATGGTGGGTGTGCTTAAGGAACCTCATCTTAGGGGTCCTTTTCTTGCACTTCAAGTATCTAGGAATGTGTCTTGGGGTGTGAGCTCAATTAATTTAGTCAATGGTGGAGTAATTAGAATCCTTGGTTGTAAGGGCTTGTAGTTTCTTAATATATTTATGGATTTTGGTGTTCTGTTGGTGGATGGATTTTGGTCAGTTGTTAATTGGTACATTGCTCTCTTAGTAGGTGATAGTAGTAATTTCATTGATAGGTGGGTCTATAATTCATCAGTGGACATTTGTCTACCTTCACATAAGTAGATGTAGGTAGCTCTCTCATGATACATGGAGTAGGTGGACAATTGGTTGGTGACTCAGTTTTTTCATTGACATATGACCAATGAAATTGTCCTTAGTGGTTGGCATCATTGATCATCAACCAATGAACCACAGATCCTTAGTTGATAGGCTTCATCTTTCATCACTTGACTCGGTCACATCATCAATTAATGGCTATTGATGACAATGTAGAACAAAATTCATCGATCAAATACTAAAGATGTTCTAGCTCCAATGAAAGATTTCATCATCGTCATTGTCATTCTCTTTTAGTTTGTCCATGATCAAGTACATGTATTCTTGTATTACACTGTAACATGCCCATCTGTCAGAATTCTTGAGTGTTGCCTTGACAATTCCTAATGGCCCTTCAGGTACATTTTTTTCACACTCTAGGAGTTGAATCACCTTAGGTTGCTTTGGATGTATATTGTCTTATAAAACATATGTTTTAATTTCTCCCTCTTCTAGTTGAGTATTTCTTCCTCTAATCATAATATGGATTCATCATTTCCTATCTCACGGTGAAGGGGTAACTATTTTGGTTGTTATGTTAATTATTATGGTGTCAACTCCTAGTTTTTCTTATCTATATACTAACTAAGATTCATGTATTATATTTTATCACATGTTGGTGTATCTTCTTGGGATGTTGTTTGTTGCTTCTTTTGTTAAGGTGCACATTTATCAGGTGTTAGTTGTTCAAATGGCATTCTTTCCCTTCATTTCTTCCCCAACCCTTTTACCATTCTAATGCTAGCACTTTTTGGGTGTTATCTATCCACATGTCTTTATTGGTTCCCTATATGGATGTTTTTTTTAGGAAGTGGCACACCTATGTATTGTCTTTTTAGTTACATTGGTCATCATTGGGTCATTGAAGAAACACCAATCACTAAAATCTTCCATAGAATATTTTCCGTGCAGACTATGGAAATCCTCCCCAACCAAATCGTCAAAAAAAAGGATTATTTTTTAATTTCCTCCATTAGCCTCAAAATGATGAAGGCTCCATCTTTGCACCCTCATTGTTATTAGAAAACACTGTGCTGATTGTAAATATCTTTTAGTGATTTTTGAATTGGTTGTTAGCCCCTATATTTACCTGTTCTACCTTGATCCAAATAATTTAAATCTCCCTTTCTCTGATGTCCCAATATGTCATCATGTTGTATTTATCTCCCTGGCACTTTAGTTATAGATTGTAGCATGCCTTCTATCAAGATCGGCCATATACAGGAGCTAGTGGTCTTTATTATTGCTAGGAAGTGTAATGGGTTTTTTTGGTTTATGTTCATTGTTGCACCTAGGTCATCGATTGGTGGTGGATATCAAGGTTTTCATAGGGGTCGTTTGTAAGGCTTGAGTCCACTATCAAGGCTTTAGTATAGTTTCAAAAATGACGACTAACCCCACAGACCACCATTGAACTTAACTGTGTGCTTTTTCCTCACTCATGCACATGTTAGGATCAACTTCCTGAATGGCCACCCATCCTAGTACTACTTTGGGTTAAGCACGCTTAACCATAGATCTCTTAGTGATAGGATCCCTAGAAAGGAGGTGAACCTTAGTGATATGGATATTCCAATTGTTCCTTTAAAGATTATTTTATTTGAGGGCTCAAATCCTAGGAGATTACAATCTCCCCCATTTAGATATTGACGTCCTTATCAAGTCTCAACTATATGACCTCATAATATTTCTCCACTTTAGTTCAAACCCATAATGAAACATGGACACTCAGATCCAAATCATGGATACCATCGCAAAAGTGTATACATCACCATGGATATCACTTTCCAACATGCCTATACCGCACAGGTGAAGACTAGCATGCCACATGCCCATCTGGGTCCCACCTACTTGATGGGTTTTGGCTCTGATACAATTGGTAGGGATCGGTCCCACTGCCCAAGGTTGTAATAAAGTTTCAAGAATGATTATTGGCCCCACATACCACCATTGGCCTTATCTACATGTTTTGTGGTCATTCATGCCCAAGCCAAGATCAACTTCCTGAATGGTCACCCATACTAGTACTACTCTACGTTGAATACACTTAACCACAAAGTTCCTAGTGATGGGCTTACTAGTAAGGGGGTGCTATTTAGTAATATGGGTAGTGCAATCATTCTTTTTATGATCATTTTAATTTAGGCCTCAAATATGTGGATGTTAAAACGTTGGTGATGGTAGGGGTGACATTGAATATCATCCCTTCTTTCTTAGGATCTAAGAACTCACCAAAAATTTATGTATAATTGAACTTGAACAGACACATTTCATCTATGATTGTGCCTTGAATATCCCTTAGAAATCTTCCCTCGCTAAGGAGCACCTCTGGTTGGAATAGATAATTTCCTCCCCCTTATAGCTTGATGTGTAGGTCATTACAAAGATATGGATGTCCCTACAAGATTCTAGACACAAAATTCATTCCACATTCCATTCATTTTGCATGGGAGAGGTGGAGGTATAGGGGTTATGCTAACTTCTGGTATTTCTAACTCAAAGAAGTGTGGGTTGAGCATTCTTATAGGGACATTACCAAAGAAGTTCTACATTCCCTCTTTGTCTTCATCTAATGAGTTTGTCCTTGTTATAGTTGTGTATGTATCAGCTACATGTTATGTTGTCGGCTCTTACATTTTGTTGTATTGTGTGTACTTGTTGTAGATGACAAGTTGGGTGAATTTGTAGTTTATTAGATCAGATAGTTTCCCCATCACCTGTGTTGAGGTTTCTTCCTATTCTCCCCTCACTTGTTCATGAAGATTCCCTTTCTCAGTGTGACATCTATTGTATTGGGTTCTTCTCTTTTTTGTATGATTTATTCTATCCCTTATGCAGGTTGTTCATCTTAGATTGGTTGAGAGGAGTCTTCTATCGATGGTATCCCATTTTCTCCCTTTGTCTTTTATTCCACACCCATAGGCTCTTTAATGATTGATGATAGATTCATATTATATTGAGAAGAGAAGCAGCCTCATTGCTTAATTGCTTGATGCAAATTTCTAACATTGTCCTAAGATACGAGGAGGAGGAGGAGGAGGATGAGTATAGGCTTGATGAAGATGGTTTTTCCTCCCATCTTAGTACCCTCCATTCATGCTTCTCCTCGTGATACTTCATTTCTTCCTCCACTCATAGAATCCATCTTATGTTGTTGCATGTGACAAGTCAGTTAAGGTACTATGGAAGGTTGCTAGTAGTTGAATCCTCATTTCTATTCCTTCTACATGCATTTTAGTGACTATAGGACAGTATATAAAGAAAATAGATTATTTATCTATATTTTCATGCTCCTTCTACATGATGGGTCTATACGAGGGATATTAAATCTCATGTTTATCTCTCAAAACCATGTGATAGTAGAAGGGGGATATTAAAGATGTCCATTGACTAAAGAGGGGCTTACTATAAACTAGGTACCTAAGTTCCCCTATGTGAATGAGGGAAAGGAACTTCTAGGGACTTTCACACATGCCTAGATAGAATTGGTCTCAAGATCAATATATGGATAGATGGATGGATGTGGATCCATATGTCCTGAAGGTGGAGACTCAAAGTTTATTCAAGGAAAGTTGTTGAAAAATTATAGGCTTAGAAGGTGGAGACATGAAGTTGATTCAAGGTGCATTTTCTGCAAGGATTAGGTTGAAACCTATGAACACTTGTTTGATGAGTTTTAGGTGAGCATGTTCACTAGTATGGATGAAGAAGGGATGGGGATCTATTGGAACTAACAGCTTCAATGACAATAGAGAATGGACCAAAATCAAAATCAAAGACTAGACATCAAACATGGGATATGTAGGAATTTGTTTCACAATGGTATACTTTAATGTGTGGCTTGAGAGAAATAATAGAGTCCATGGTAGACAAGTTAACAAAACAATTTCTAAATAATAGCTAGAGATAATGGAAATGTGATTAAATCCAAGAAAAGGTTTGAAAAGGGAACTAGTTCCCAGTCTAAGATACATTGGGTTTGTTTTAAATAACACCCGTGTATACTTTTTTAGATTTTGGTCTTTTCATGTACAATATAGACTATTTTGTATACTTCTCTTTTTCCAATATACTCACCTATTCCTAAAAAGGATAGATTGTTAGAATAGTTAAGGATGTTCTCACATGTGACTTTGTACTAACGTCCATATTTATCCCCCAAATATGGCATGTGTTAATGACTTGGTGGAAGAGTTGGTTTTTCCATGGTTACTTTCTTCTTTAGGGAGCGGATTTCAAGTGCATCTTGGAGTGGTTTTTATATTGCTTCCCAATAGGTCCCCTTCTTTGGGGATGATGGTGTCGTGTCCTTATTTAATTTATTAAGTGGTTGTCCTTTGAAGGATGGATGGTATCTATTACTTGTACTTCACCGATGTCCTCTAGATCTGGTTGCTTTCTCTTCTTGGCTAATGTTCCCTTAGCCACAGTGGGATGTTGCTCAGCACTATGGGGTGCCCTAGTTCATGTCTCCTTAATGATTGTCTTTTGAAACTTGATACTTAGTTTCTCTTTCCAAGATGTCTTTGTGATTTATTATGTGTCTTCATTCACCTTAGACTCTCCACATCTATAAACTATTGTGCTAGACTCAGGCATGTCCTTATGCTCTTTTCTCCAAAGATCTTTAATATATCTTCCAAATGAGATTATCACACTCATAATTATCATGTTGATAAGGGTTAGTAAGTCGTTAAATTTTCTAAATGTATAAGTGCTTGTCTCCCTTCCGAGTAATAACACCTCTATATATTTTTTTTGTTCTCCAATAACACCTCTATATATTAGGTATTTGAGATCAACAAAGTGAACCCCCTTTCTTTTTAAATAAATTGCACAAATGGTGGGGGTGACCTAGTAGATGACCAAGTAAAGTTATTAACTTCCTATGCATAGCTCCTTTGACCCCTATAGGTCACTTGCTACTTCCAGTTATCTATCAGTAGATGTTTGATGTTAACGGGTTTCTTTTTTGTGATGTTATAGAGTATAAGCAATTATTCTCAGTCACATTGTTTTTGTCATCCTAGGTGAAGACTTCTCAAGTGAAAATCTTGTGAATCACACACATTACCCCCAAAATACATTTGGGACGCTTTAGATTGACCTATTTTTTGGCATTATTAACATGTCAGCTTCTCCCATATCTTGTTTGTGTTATATATCCTAACCTCTCTATCAAATTTATCTTTTTTTTCAACATTCACTCTATTAGTATGTGAACTTTCTTGAAGATTCCAATTTCTTATTTTTAGGGTCCTTCACAACATTCTACAACTTCTTCTCTATAGGGAGCTTCTTCAGAGATGGCACAAACTTCAAAGTTAGGTTAATGTATGATTGTTGGTGATAGAAGTAGGTTGAGGACACTTTGACCTATTTTAAAAGTCTCTTGGATCTTACGTATATCCTTAAGTTCTCTAGGGTTTTTTCGCAACCATATCTAGTTTCTGTGAACACTCTATTCTACACCATATATTTTTAGTTTGATCAGTGTTCTTTATCTGATAGGTTTAAATCCATTATCAGGTTTCTAGTTTCTCAATGGAATTGTAGATTTTGTAGTTGAGACTATCTTCACTAATGGTTCCACTACATGCTCTATGGGAGTTATATATTTTTCTATTGCCTTATCTACATGCTCATTTTTACTAATTGTTTGTTGTGTTATTTCTACTTGTACTTCTATTTTTTCCCTTACCTTGGTCTCCTTATGTACTAGGTTTTTGGGAGGTTACCTGGCGATTGTTCTCATCTTTTAATGCTCATCCTCTTCAAAAGTTATGTACTCTAGTGAGATAGGTGTCGCCTCCCTTTCATTGTTATAATATTCAAGATTGGGGACTAGGAGATATTGTATATAATCCCCTCTGTATATGATTTCAATGTATTTAGTATTAGGGCTCCCTTTATGTTCATTGAGAAATTGTTTGTTGTCACCATCCTTTCATCAACTTGCTTCCTTGATAATATTTTGTTTTCCTCTAATCCATACATATGTGCTATTTTATATCAGAGAAAGAGTATTAGTTTCAAAAAATTAGTTGAGATACTTAACCAATTTAAAATGATTGGGGTTGAGCAGTATTCATAAACTGATGAGAAAGGCAGTGGATGTGACAAATGATGTAAACTTCATTGAATGATGAGAATAGGCTATCAATTAATTAAAATAGAAGGTATTAGATTGATATCGATGACATTATTGTCAGTTGAAATTTTCTACAAGATTCTCAAGCATAGGTTGATGAAAAAACAATTGAAGAAAATTGGACACCAGAAAAAATCTAGATCAATGAAAATCTAGGCTAAATATAAGGAACTATGATAAAAGTACAATGAAAAAAATTGAAGGCCAACTAAAATAGAAAGTTTATTGAAGGGTAGTGCTCAACCGATTAAGTGTGTCTCCAGCTATAGACCAATGAAACCTCGTCTTTGGATACCAACAAAGATCCTGATTTAAGGAATATCAAAGGATAACAAAGCTAAAGGTCGATGAAAATCAATGTTTAATTAAAATCAGCAGCCTTCAAAGACATGAATGAAGGTAATTAGAAGGATGAGATCATCTTACTCACTGAGGTCAAAGATTGGTGGTTGTTCTTTGGCAAGGTGTGACAGTCAATGATCATCTTTTTTTGTTGATTTTTGTAGAAGCTCCATATCTTGGAAAAGGTAAAGGTAACAATTTGTAGGTCACAATCATAGATATGCTTTCACATTGATGAGCTTGAGTTTGTTGTCAATCTTGGCATGGTGAAGTTTTAGTTTAACTTATAGTTCTGTTGGGATCAAGCTAAAAATTATGTTGGAAGTGATGGGTGCTCGTGATCATAGTTCTTCATTTATGGTTTCTAGTAGTCAATTGATTAATGGAGGTTAGAGATGACTTTCTCATGAACATCTAGAGTTTTCCACCAATGATAATAGTTGGCTTCAAGGAAGTTAGGTTCAGGTTCTTAGCCTCTTTCAAACAATCTATGTTTTTTTGAAGTTTGGATGTCGATCCCATTGGTGGTTGTTATACTCAAACAATTAGGGGCATAGGACATATCATTTTTTATTGACAAAGAACCGAAAAAATGACAAATATTATCAAGTGAGGAAATGTAGGATTGTGTCTACCGATGAAAAAACCTAAGCTCTCCACAAATGAAGTTTTATATAGTCAAACATGATGGAGGACCAATGATGTTGCAGATGTCAGAAACTAATGAAGAAGGCAAGGGTTAAAATCTAATGACTTTCCTGGCTCTCTTGAATGGATGAAAAGGATGGTCTTCTATCATTTATGACAACTATTGATATATTGTATTGATGAGAATATCTAGTTGTATTGTGATGATATTCCTAAGCCTTGTATACTGATGAGATTTTGAGATTTAGTAATTTATGAATATTTGATTTTTGAAGGTCAATGGCTATCCACATTTTCATATAAAAATGAAAATTTTACTTCCTTATGCTGACAAGAATGCGGGCCGCATATACAAATCAATAGCATGTCTCTATGAATTATGAAAATGAATTTTCCTTTGAAGATGAGAAATCCTTAGGAAAAAATTGATTAAATGGAGAACTTCAACAACTAATGAGAACTTTGATTGTTTTGTATTTCATTGGTCGTGGTCTTCCCAACATCAATTGATCTTGAATTTAATCAATCCAATGTTCATGTCATTGACCACATTTTAACGTATTCATATTACTTTAAAATTTTGCATAAAACAATGTTGCATAAGAGGAAAAGCTACAAAATGCATGTTGAAGAAAAAGACAAACTATAAGAAGGGGAATATAAAAATTAAACATTTTTATACAATGCAAAGTAAAGAAAGAGAAAAATCTTTTGTTTCCTCCAAAGAAGTGCTAATTTTAAGTCATTAGCTTAACTTCCTCCATTCTTTAGGTCTAAATCTATTGTTCAGAGAGTTGTAAATCATTCGTCTTTGTAAATGCTTCATCTCTGTAATATCTCTATACCATGTGTCCAATCATTGGGAATGTTCAACATCTCTCACTGAATGGTTCCATCATCTCTAATGAGCAGATCTTTGCAATAGTAAAGGGTCCTGGCCACCTAGGTTTGAGCTTCCTTAGTTATAGTCTAACTATAAAGTTTATTAGCAAGAGTTGTCTCCCTAATTAACATCTTTTCTCTTTAGGTGTGCAACATGCCATACCTTGGTTCCTTCTTAATAATTCGTGCATTTTCATAGATGTAAAGCTTCAATTCCTCCAATTCTTGGATCTGTAAGAATCTCCTTGTGACTACCAGGACTAGGCCCATTTGAAGAGATTTTGTTTCCTAGAAATCCTTAGTTCTATTTCTCAGACAGGTGGTATGCTTTTCCATAAATGTATCTATGGATTGTGGTCCTTATAAGTGTCTTGTAAATTTTCATGTATGCCATGACAAAATCATCTTAGCTTAGTAGACTAGTCTTCCTTGATATCCTCACAATCTTCTCTAGAATTTCTTAATTTTCATGTTGGATACTTCAACTTGACTAGTATGTTGGGATGATATGATGTAGAAACTATCAGTCTGTGTGCCCAAAGAGCCAATCATATGATAATTGCAAAAGCATATAACATAAAGGATTTGATTAATATTAATATAGGAAATCTTTTGAATCATTCTGTTTCACTCAGTTATGAGATAATGAGGAAACATAATGGATGTCTAAAGTATGACAATTACTCAATGATGTATGTCTTAAAGTATGTGACTTAAACATAATGGATGTCTAAAGATGATCAAGTGCATTGTGACACATGGGGATTGACTTTGAGTGATGTATATGGGATATGTCCCTCCTACAAGAGTTTGATATCCTCGACACTTGATAAGAGAGACTGAGAAAAGCATGTGCATGAACATGTGAATCAATATATGATATTGAGGTCACATGTATCTCATACAGTCCACTCTCATTTAAGGAACATGGACTGAACATTGAAAGGGTGACAATTCCATGCCTCGAGTTCAATCTGGATATCAGATATAAAGGAATTATACAATCACAATAACACCTATCACAGATTGTAGGTTGAATTGTTCCCCAACTTTCCATTTACTTGGATAGCAATAATATGTGACTAGGCACCACTCTTTGACGGTGATGTCATAAATCAATTAAGGACATTCACTGCCAATGTAATATGGGACCTATAGGGTCACACACATAGGAATTCACTTGGAATAGGAGTTTATCCATGAATGATGTTTAAGTTGATTATGAAAGATATTTAGGTATTCAATTAAACAACCAATTATCTAATTGGACTCAAAACCATCAAGTTCAAGTGTTGAACTAATTGGTTGGAGTGTCATGTTGATTGGAAAATGAATTGGTTGAATTCTACATGAGTCAAGACACCAACCGATCGGCTCACTGGGTGAACCAATGTGATACGACCAGTTCACCTAGTAAACTGATCGGCTCGGTCATCCCAATCAAATCTTCTAGTAATTTTCTTAATTCATGAGAATAGTTTATCATATTTCTTGTTCAATTTTATTGGTACAAGGATTAATGTTGGACATTAATTGGAAATGAATTGCAAATTTAATTGTGGTGAGGGAAACATGTGAAATGATCGGATCACTATGTGAACCAATCGGCTCACACTGCCAATCGATTAGTTCACCAGTGAATTGACTAGTTCACCAGTGAATTGAGTTCACCTGTCTCAGGGTATTCAATTCATGGAAATTTTAGACCCTTCTTCTTCTGCACATATTGGGAACCCAAACTCTAACACCTCCGATAGATAGAGGGGTATTGGGGGTTTCTCAAAAACCACAACTCAGAACATTAGCTTCTCTAATAGTTGATGTCCTCTCTGGTTGTGGTACCAAGAGAGCCCGAGCAAGACCTACCTGATAAAGTGAGGGTAGTGAGGGAGGACAACTATTAGAAAGCAAGTTGGTGTGGGATAGTAGGTTGGTGACTAGTACATCAGCAAAAAGGGACAACTCCTTCTTGTCTGTTCTATTAGAATGATAAGAGTTCTCGATGGTCTTTGTGGACTACTGTTACAACCCCAAATTTGGGTTATTTTAGTGAGAAATGTGATTTCTATTAATAAAGATATATGAACAAATAATGGTGTGCATTGATTTGAATGAATGAATTTCGTTTACAATAGCCTTGTTGCTTGCTTTATGGGATTTATTGGTTATTGAGCCCAATAAAAAGAAAATGAAAATAAAAGAAAAGGAATTATATAATAAGTAAGAAAAAGAGAAAAGATAGAGATAGAAGCCTCTAGAAGGCTAAGAGGTAGCCTAACAAAAATTAAATTTCATGCCTTAGGATTTCTTGAGGACCAAGGAGTCCAAGATACCAAGATAATGGCAAAAGAAAGAGGAAATATCACTTAATTTTGTTTATTAAAGGATAACTTGCAAATAAAGAAAAGAGTTATTTCTTTTGAGTTTCGGCTTCAACCTTTGAATATAAGTAGATTAAGTCTTTATAGAGTTTCCCTCAAAATTTGGGGTTGATTGGATGGGTGGTTTGGGAGATATGAATTCTACGAAAATCCATATAGTGTAGAGGAAAGTATTAAAAGTCACGATTTTTTATTTCTACTAGGATTATTATTTGCTAATGTGTGTGGCATGACATCTGTTGATCTAAGATACGATGATGTTTGCATCGTCACCCACCTCGGGCCATCTAAGGAAAGTAGCAGAGGTTTCCAAGGGGATTTTCTCATGATTGAATGCATAGACAAACTCGGAAACCTTTCCTTTAGATTCAGGAGACTAGGGCGCACACACCTACCCTATGTTTTACCTAGCTTGGGGATCTCCAAAAGATTCACCCAAGATACCAACTTAGAGCTAACCCCACAACCCTTGTAGTATATATATATGGGGTCCTAGACTCCCTGCGAGACCACCAATTACTCATAAAGCTTCGGCAGACTCCTGTGGTCATTTTTCTGAAACAAATTTTGCCTCATACGATGATCTTCATTGTCGCCCTGGCCTAGCAGCTTGCCAAAAAACACCATCCTCATCCTACCATTTCATCATACCTCCAGAGGAATTGGGAGTGCAAGCTAGTTCGATGGTGTCTGGAGAAGGTGGATGCACCATCACCATGAGGTTTAGAGGACAAAGGCCCAAAGTCAACAGTCTGGTTGACCAGGCTGGGCTTTGCTCACGCGGAAGACGAAGATTACGAGGTTGAAGACAACCTTGATGCACATTTACACCCTTGCCCTTGTACGGGTAGTGATGAGGTAAGGCCAAAGTTGTCTTTTTCTCCTTTTGATCGTAAGTTAGGAACGCGGATCGTAGGTCGTTGGATCCTGCGTGGTCTGGTGGACCACGAATCGAGCGGCCGTTGTTTTTCTAAAAACAATAGATAATCTAGAAAAATGCTTCTATTTGCAAAAATCATAACTATTGATAGAAAGCTCTGATGAATAAACTTTATATGTGAAAATTGACCAGAAAAATGCAAGGAGTCCTTTAAAAATAGTTTTAGAGCCTAATTTTAATCATAGCTCTAAAAGTAGGGGAAGTTATAAACTTTAATGCATTAATGATTAAGAAACCCTAATCTATGATGATTAATGGATTGGGAAGGGTTATATGGATGTTTAAAGTTGATATTAACATGTTGATTATAAAAGGACACATTAGATCCAAAAGGATAATGATTAAGCATAGTTTAATTAATTTAAGGTTCCATATACATGAATATGCTTTAATGGACCTTGAAACCCTAATTGAGAATATTGGTTGAGTTCATGTTACTTAATTATTGAAATTGAGTATTAGCAACATGTTGGTTAGTTAATAACAAACTTGAACCTGATCTAGATGTTTCTTGCATGATTTAGAGTTTTACACCAAATAAGAATGATTAAGCACTTAGAAATCCTAATTTAGGGTAAAAGAGAAAAAGATCACTTTTAATTTGATATATGGGATAATATGTTGTTGGAAGATGATCCTAATCCTGTTGAATGAAATAGGTTAGAATCATTAGAGTTTAAGAGAAATTTTGCCTAACTAGGGTTTGTAGTGACAAAAGTACAAGAAAGACCCTAACTGCAATGGAAACCCTAAAAGTGGACTAGAAACCCTAGGAAGCAAGCTAGGTTTAATAGATCTTGATGACATGATTTATGATAAGAAATGATATGCATATTTGAGGATCTCTTTGTGTGCTTGCTTGCGTATTGGATTTCTTACATTGATTGGATTATTTCTATCACAAATCAGCTTGACATGTATGTGGTTACGCTTATGGTTAATCGCTTTACTTTTACGGCAATTCCCAGATGTTTTATCAGTTGCCTAAAAATAACTACTTGGATGACTTTTATTTCATGCAACTATAAAGTAACTATGATTATCACCATAAATATGTATACCTAACAAGCTCAGATCCTAGTCCTCCTCTATGGCTTTGCTAATGATGAAAAGGGTAACCTAGTACATGGTCTACCTATTAGGTAGGACCATCATGTTATCATGAGTTAGGAATTGGACTAACTATGTGTAGTTCCATACAACTCTTTAGCATATCATGAGTTAGGAATTGGGCTACCTATGGGTAGTTTCATGCAACTCATCAACCCTAGATATTGATCTGCCTATTAGGTAGGATCATGGGGGTTGATTAAGATCTACCATATGAGAGGTAGTATCCAGGTCCATTGCAGGGATAACGCAGAGGTTAGGGTATGTAGGGATTGAGTAGTTATGTTTAAGATGTAAAGTTTGCTTGCTAAACCATAATTTCTTGCAATATGTTGTTATAGTTAGTTGCACGATTATTGTTTCCCCCACGTACCGGCATATTCATTTATGTTGACTAATGTTTTGTTTGTCGATGTTTTAGGTATGACATGGAAAAGGACAAATAGTAAAGTGTTACATTGTGAATTTATGAATTAAATTACAAGGAGGATTAGTTAGAATAGACTGCTATTGTGGATAGAAGTTAGATATCCAAGTTTTTAAAAAGGTATGCAAAGTTTTATTTTATTACAGCTTTTCAGTATAGTATGGTAGAATTTAGTAATTATTAATGATTATTTGTTGAACCTTTGATCCAGAAATTGGGATAACAACTCTGACCTCATGGTCTCCCTTAATTGGGGGTTACTGAGAGGCGGGGTCATTACATTTGGTATTAGAGCATTGGTTTCTCATTTAATCCTTATTAATTATTAAATTTTACAAAATTTTGTAGAACCCGAGGGAGTTATTAGAGGATTTTCCGATGACGGAGGTGTCTAGAAAAGGATCACGGTCTGGGGGTTGGCAAGATTTTCCTCCACCCCGCTAGTCAGACACAAGGACTCCCAGATGTAGTGTGACTGCCTGGCCAATGTTTGTGGTTTTGACTCAAAATAAGTTACCTTTAGGACTCTCTCATCTATTTTCGTCCCTTCTCAACCCTAATTCAGTTAAGATTCTAAGGTTTAGGGTTTTCTCTCTCTTCCTCACCCTCTTGAGGATAGGGTATGTATGATAAGGTTAAGGAATCCTCCACCAAATTAATGAAAAGCATGTAAACAAGATGGCATGGACATAAGCTTAATAGTTTAAGCGTAAACTAAAGAATAGTCGCATGCTTAGGTTGTATGACATGTGTTGTCATGCCCTCAGGAGAGACTTAAGGATAGACCCTCATGTCAGGAGGATGAATTGAGAGAGTTGGTCTTGGAGGCAGAAACCTCCATTAAAGGTAGAGACCTGGCTCACCCTCTGAGGACGATGCTAACCCTAAGTGGTAGATAGAGAGAGATGGCATGATGAGTTAGATGTCATGGTCAACCATGTGTGTGGGTTGACATGCTTTTGGTTTTGGATACCTATGAGAAGTATGAGCTATGTGAGGTTGGCTGACCTAGTACCTTTTGGTGACCCAACCCTAGTAGGGTCATGCATGTTAGGGTGAAGGATAACTCCTTCATTGATGAGGTTAGTGATGACCATATAGAAACCCATTATAGGCATATATGAGCCAGGATGAGGCATGTGCCTATGTGAGATGACACGACAGTAGTGTTGGTAGTAGGTTGAGACCTAGGCCTGAAGGGCATGATGGATAGCTTATGAGATAAGCATGAAGAGCTCTGGATAATCTTGAGCGCACATAGATTTGATCATATGTTTCACCCCTATAGGTGTATGCATGAGAGCTTGATCCACCTTCTTGGAGAGAGAACCTTTAGCAGTGAGGTTGGTTGTAGGGTTAGATCTAGAGAGAGAGAGAGAGAGTAGGACCCAAGAAAGAAGGTTGGAAGCTTAGACTCTGGGATAAGAGGAACCCTGAGAAGTTGGGTATGTTGTTACCTAAGTGGATAGTTTTGGTTTCCTCACGCAGGGTCCTTGTGGTTTCTTGGTTTACTTTAGAAGAACTAAACCCTAGAAGAAGGATGAGGCTGCTAGTACCTATGTGCAGATGATATAGGTGCTTATCTTCTAAGGATAGGAAGAAAAGTTCCTTAGACCCTAAGGAGGTTTAGTAACAAGTTGTGAGGCCTTATACCTAGGTGGTTGTCCTTGAGGACTCAACTCTGAGGTGCTTCTCGAGTAGAAGGATAATAGGAAGTGAATTCCAAACCTTGTACATGCATGGTTCGTGGTTAAAAGGTTGAACATGTAGTAGGACATCAGAAAAGTGAACCTAGGGTTCCTGTACCTAAGAGGGGAAGTAGTATACCTGATGCTCATGATGAGATTTGAGTTTCTATAGATTCGAGCATGGAACTTCTCATTCTTAGAGGAATGGGAACCCCTGAGATTAAGGTATATGTTTAATGAACCCCTCATATATATATATATATATATATATATATATATATATATATATATATATATATATATATATATATATATATATATATATATATATATATATTGGTGACATGGGCATGTGTGATGATGGTCCAATGTTAAGGAATGAGAACAAGTATGACCTACCATGGAGACCTAGTATGGTGTATTAGGTAGTCTGCTTGTTAGCTACTTGCCTTAGTAGCTTGATAGGGCTAAACATGCTCATGTGGATGTAAACCCTGGACATAGGGATGTCTGTGACTGTTGTTTCTATCAAGAGATAGTTTCCTCCCATCTTGGGAGACGGACCCTTTTGTAGGGTATATACCAATTTTTGTTGGGTTGAGGTAACCCAAAGAGGTCTCATAGGATCTTTAGAAGCTAAGTGGAGAGTACATAGTAAGAGAATGAACCTACATACCCATACATAATCATCTCTAAGTGCATGGGGATGGGGCCTGACTGAGGCAGGTAGGTTGCCATGATCCCTATGAAAGGATGTAAGTCAGACCATGAATGTAGAGAGAGATGATGGAGACTTGGGTAAGGTTTCAAGTTGGATATGTTTAATGTTAGAATCCTAAGTCCATTCTATGGTCAGGTTGGGATAAGACTGATGGAGTAGGAGTTTCCTAATTCCCTAGTTGCACATGACCATAGGGTCGGGAGGTAACATCTATCATTGTCCGAGGGCCATGGGTTAGGAGATTGATCACCTTCATGAACTCATGGGACCCAAAGGGCAGATGAGGATGGCACTCCCTGGATGCATAAGGGAAGAGGTATGACCCCAAAAGTGTCGGCACCCTACAGACCTAGAGGATATGACTAAGGATTGTGTGACAACCCAAGTATGTTGGAGACTAGTTTTCCACGAAAGTAACCCTGATGTCGAGATGTTCATGATGTGGAAACATGTGTTGTACGTTTCAACTTAGATTGGAAGGTGTACCGAAAATGTGGGATGCACCATCTCTACTCTTAGAATGGGAAGAACTTTGTGTTTGGACGGACACCAAATGCTTATTTCCTCTCATTATGGGGGTGAGAGATAGGGTAGAACGCATGTCATACACTAAGGATAATGATGATGTGAACTGAAACGTTGCTACGATGTATGGGAATAGAGATAGTAGCATACCCTTGTGGAGTGTATGATGTGTGGATGGTTTATAAACACCAATAGAACTAAGGTAATCATCTTTTTTTTTGTCGGCTAAAACTCGTGTTTCTTTTTTTGTATTTTCTTCTATAGTTTCTGTACAAAGCATCTACTTTTAGAGTGAAAGTAGAGAAAAAACGAAAAACTATACATCAGCCTATAATGAATAAGGAATGTGTGTAACCAAAGCAAATGGGACGTATAGCTTCACAACCACCAGCAGCAAAGAGGAAGATCACCTAAGAAAACCTTCAAGGAACAATGCCAAACCCCAGCTCCATCACAGGGACCCTTAGATACTCCTTGTTTCACACTCATAGAAGAGCAGGCATGTTACCAAGATAGCAACTGAACTCCATCAAAGCAACAAGCAAAACAAAGCATCTCCAACCCAAACCATGAGAATAAACCAACAAAACACTGCTTCAAAACAGATGTCACATAGACTGGAAGAAGGCAAAGAAGCCGCAACAGATCTGACATACATCTTCCATAGAGCTCTTCAAAAGAATAAGGCAAGCTGCTGCCAGAATAGAGCCTCCATACACTACGAACTGCCAGCAGACCACTTCACCTCAGAGCAGGAAAAACTAAAGAACTGAAGCCACTAAATAGAACTCCAAAATGCCAAAAGACAAAAGGATACCCCCCCCCAAGAATGAACCCCAGCTCACCCCCTCTGCTAGAAAGAGCTATAGTTGCAAAACAAGAGGGCCAGACCCACCATCCTGCTCTAAGAAACCCAAAGCACCACCAAACAAAACAGAGGAAGCACATGAGATACTACAACTCCAAAAAGAAGCAACTTAATCCCTATCCATTATATTAAAATCATTTTCAATGCTAATCCACAAACTATAAATAACATTATGGATGTTATCATGGACCCTCCTATTCCTCTCCAACCACGTATGATATAGCAAAATAGGACAGATAATACCTTCCTTTTCCTAATTGAGAGAAATAATATTGTTTCATCCCAAAGGAGAAATAGAACACATGCCTTTATTAATAGCCATACTCCAAATCTCCTTAATATAACAGCACTCAAAACAAATATGAGTAGAATCCTCATAGCCATTCATGCATAGAATGCAAACATACACCACTGTAATACTTGTTCTCCTCGAGTAGTCATTAGTGGGCAGCTTATTATGCATCACTTTCGAAGTTTGAAAAATATTATTCGAATGAGCTTTACACTTCCACATCCAGGAAAATAAAGGACTAACATCCCTCTTCATTCTAATGTTGTCCCAAACAGATTTAAAGCACACTTCCTTCATCCCCATAAAGAGACACTGATCATCCTCACTTTCACTGCAGATAGGAACTTCTTTAAGCTTGTTTAGCAGGAAATCATAACATCTAGAGTCATTCACGCACCACTTTCTATCTCTAATAATATTACTAAGATGAGCATCTACTGGAAGACCAGCCCTAATCACCAAATTCTTATCAACCACTTCATAGAAAAAACTACCATTAACCTAAGGGTCTTTCCAAACCATAATGTTCGGCCCTGAACCAACCTTCAAAGAAATTAGATTTCTCAACTTAGATTTACTTCTCATCATAGAATTAAACATCCAAGAATGGTTGGGTGAGGATTCTCTACATTAAATAGTATCCTTCTTCAAGTACTTCTCATTAACCCATTTCACCCAAAGGGAGTCCTTCTTTTTCACCACATCCCAAATATTTTGAATAAAGCAAGCATCCGCAACCTCCTTGTTGTCCTTGATGCCTAAGCCACCCTCATCTTTAGGCAGAGTAATAATATCCCATCTAACAAGATGAATATTCCTCTTGTTATCAGAAAAACCCCAAATAAAATCTTTGCTCATTTTGTTAATTTCCTCCAAAATAGATTTAGGAATTGGGAAGGCCATAACCCAAAACAAGTGCATGGAGGAAAGAGTAGATTTTACCAACTCCACTCTCCCAGCCAAAGAAAGCATCTTTGACTTCCAACTTTCAAGTTTCTTTTTAATCCTATCAATCAGAATTTCGCAATGCTTCTTCCTAAACTTTCCAAAAAACAAAGGGATGCCCAAGTATTTAGTATTTTCAAATTTCCCAAAGTTCATGTCAAGACTATCAGCCACGTCTTTGTTATGATTCTTGCAATTAGCAAAAATGACACTCTTCTCTCTATTGACTTACAGCCCTGACATATTACCAAACTCATCCAACAGCCTTCTAATGCCAACAACATTATCATCAGAAATCTTCGAGAAGATCATCAGGTCATCAACAAAGATCAAGTGTGAACAGTGAGTGGTTTTAGAAATAGCAATATGAGTAATGATTTTATCATTCACAAATTTCTTAATCATCTCAGAAAACCCTTGCATGGAAATGACAAATAAGTAAGGCACAAGCGGGTCTCCCTACCTCACTCCATTGGAAGGGAAAATCATATGAGAAGGCTCTTTGTTAACAAGCACCTGATAAGACATGGAATTGAAGATAGCATCAATCCAACTAATCCATTTGGAAGGGAACCCCATCTTGAACATAATGGAAAACAGATATTTCCAACTGACAGAGTTGTAGGCCTTAGAAATATCAGCTTGAATGCACATGTTAGGACAACCACTTTTGTTAAAATCATTAAGAATCTCATTGGTCAACAAAACTGTATCCTTTAGACTCCTACCTTTGATAAAAGTGCATTTATTGATGTCAATAATATCTAGAAGAACCACCTGCGACCTATTGGTGAGAACCTTCGAGATAATCTTGTAAAAAACATTGGAAAGAGCAATAGGGTGCCAATTCTTAATAAGAGAAGAGTCATTGCCTTTGGGAAGAAGGGTAATGAAGGTCCTATTGGCTTATCTCAAGAGAGATCCATTACCAAAGAACTCTTTTACCACATCATACACATCATTACCAATGATAGACCAAGCATTCTTGAAAAAGAAACGGTTAAACCCATCAGGGCCAGGACTTTTGTCCGTATTCAGCTCCATAATAATGTCCTCAACTTCCTTTCTAGTAATGTCTTTGGTGAGAGCAATTTCTCGTGGGTACTAGAAAGCTTGGAACCTTTCCATTCATTCTTCCAAACCTCCCCTTGGCTCTCCTTACAGAATAAATCTTTATAGAAATCAGCAATAGCATCTTTGATATCATCCAGATTTTTAGACACATTCCCGTTGATGTTAAGACATTTGATCGAATTTCTTGTCCTCCTGGACCTCAAAGATGAATAGAAAAAATTAGAATTAGAGTTCCCTTCTTTCAGCCATTGCACCCTTGATTTATGTCAATAAAAAACTTCTTCCAAGTCAGCGACAGCCTTAGCTTCTTTCCTCTTTATGTTAGCTTTATGTGTGAGGTTAGAAACAAGAGGATTCATGTCAGCTAAATGTTGAACTTCAATAGCAAGATTCTTAAGAATAGTAGAATTCTCATGTACATCCCCAAACACCTCCTTATTCCATTTGTGCAAATTATTATTCAAGCAATCCAACTTTCTATAAAGTATGAACATAGCAAACCCAGGCACCTCAAGCTTCCAACTATCCTCCAAAACACTAGAGAAGTCTTTGTGTTTCATCCACCCATTGAAAAATCTAAACGGAGTCTTCCTTCTACTTTGCTTCCCCAAGAAGAGGCACACTCTCCTATGGTCACTAACAATATTCGAAATACTATCTCCATGATACTCTTCAAACTTCAATTGAAACTCAAAATTATATAAAATCTTATCAATCTTGGATGTGACGAACCTGTCACTATCCTATTTGTTATCCCAAGTATAGAAAGGACCATTTAAATTCATCTCAAACAGACCATGATTAAGAATGAAATTGTTAAAATCAGCCATCGATTTCGGGGAGGGGGTCAATACCGAACTTCTCCTCTGCTTTTCTAACTGCATTGAAATCACCCATAATTACCCAAGGACCATCAATCCTTCTAGCAAACCGATCCAAATTTAACCACAAACTTTCCCTATCATAATAGCCATTATGACCATACACAGTAGACAAATAGAAACTCTTGTCTTCTCTAATCACCTTGACATTAACAGCCTGATCACATTCATTCAGAAATTCCATTTGGCATGACTCCTCCTTCCAGAGCACAAACACCCTGCCAAGGGGATGCGAATCCAAATTTGAGACCCAAGAGTACCCTTCAAAATACTTTCTCATAAGTTTTTCCGCCTTCTTACCTCTTAGCTTAGTTTCATTGAGGATAACCACATCACAGTTAGCCCTCCTTATTTCCTCTTGGATGCCAAGGATCTTTTTGTTGATGCCCCTAACATTCCAAGAGGTGATGGAGGTCGTGGGATTCATCTATCACTTGGGGTTGTTGAACTGACAGCCTCAGTGTTTTCAAAAATAAGTTCGAGCTCTCTCTGGCATGGTGATAACCCGGAGTAATCCAAGCTTTGGTTAGTACCCAACTTCAACTTGGATTGACATTTTGGATGGTCTTTCCTAGACCTTTCCCCTGAGATTAACTTTACTGAATTAGATGAAGCATGAGAGCTCTATTCTCTATCCATAGATACCTTGAGCATCGTTATAATAGCACAAGGGGTAGCAGGGATTGCTCCTTCAGGTCTACTTGAGTCTGCTTTCTCAATAGCCTTCGACAAAGCACTATTTTGGTCTGCTTGAGAAGAAAAGAGACCTTCATTTACTTCTCTCGAAAATCTCTCATCTTCTAATACCAGATCCTCCAAAACAGCAATAGCAGAATGCCCCGACTCTTCACCAGAAACTCCTATTTCCTCTAGGAAAAAATTCCCATCATCATCCTCCCTTAACACCGATGGCATTTCCTCAAACAAGTTGTCAGTAGTAGGTTTCTTGACTTCCCAGACTTGTTTCCCTCCAGTAACTCTACT
This sequence comes from Alisma plantago-aquatica, assembly GCA_963693085.1. Lineage (NCBI taxonomy): Eukaryota > Viridiplantae > Streptophyta > Magnoliopsida > Alismatales > Alismataceae > Alisma > Alisma plantago-aquatica. Next base: position 661,275,704 of record OY856410.1, read on the forward strand.
AATCCTCTGTATACCTTCCTCCTTCAGTACTTTATAGTCATCGTTCCCCAAGTAGCCACAATGCCTACATTTATACGGCACCCCATCATAATCAAGAAGGATAGGTTTGTCTTATCCATCGTCACTACTAAGAATTAGTCTTCTCAGGTAGGATGCATCGTTCTTCATAAGAACCTGGATTCTGGCCAAATCCAACCTCCTCCAATTTAGAGTTGCCTCGTCCATCCTCAGTGGGACTCCCAGATAAGACCCTATCCTCTCAAAGGATCTGGAATCCCAAAGCTCAATAGGAAGATTTCTTATATTCACCCAGACCGGGATACTCGAAAATGATAGCTTCTCATGCCTATCTCCCAGGTTCCACTTCCTCAGAATGATTTGTCTACCGAGAACATACCATTCTCCTTTGATCACATTGTCCATATCCACCTGCTTCGCAAATCTTATGACAAAGAAACCTTTTCCCCTATTAAATATCTCGAAAGGACCTTGAGTTCTCCAGACAGATTCAAAGTGATTGTCCAACATGGGCACATGAGGCTGGAAATCCACCACATAGTTAATGAGACACATCTTCCATCTGTTTGTGTTCTCCTCCGCCTCTTTCTTTGGGTAAATAAGCTTCCCATCCACTACCTTGACCTTTGCTTTCCTCAGATCGAGTGCTCCTCCTACAGAGATGGGCTTGTAGCTCTCCCAGCTTTTCGAACCTTTTGTTTTGTTAAGATTTGCATCCGCCCCTACCAAAAGCTTGATTTTGATTGCACTTCCAGGTCCTTGCCTATTCATATCATAGATCGGTGACAAGTTTACTCCAGTCGTCGACTCTATCGCCTTCATGCTTGCGACAGCCGGGGACTCGAGAGAAGCCATCTTCAGGAAATCTCTAAGGTATTCATCTTATAAGGACGTTCATATTATGAGTTGTATGGAATTTATGAGATATATAAGTTTGAGTTTGATAACTAAGAATATGAGCTCTATGTTTTCTTGATGAAGATGGACCTAAAATCTGAGATGAGATGATAAGTGGAATACATGGAGGTCTATGTCTTCATTGTTACCTAGAACATAAGGATGAAAGGTGGTAATGGATACTCTTGTTGAGATGTCTAGTCTAGCTAGTGGAAAGGTTGGAAGAGGTGGTTAGGTGAACCCTAAGTCCGTGAGATATGGTTGGCTAACACTCGGATGTAATAAGATATGTTGATTGAGTTAGTGGTTGCTTGGTTAGCCAGCCAAGGGCTTGTTGTGATTGAAGGACAGTTGTAGAACCTCAGATGCACTTCTCTGGAAAAGAAGGTGATGAAACCCCAACTAGAGTGTTTTAGGGTTTCTGAGGAATCAACCTTGAGGAATCATGATGTACAAGAGATCATGACACATCATGATACTACTAAGATAGTAAGTGGCAGTAGTACTTTGGATGTTTAAGATGAAGTTGCATGTGGCTTGTCTCCATGCATGCCAGGAGGTGAAGGATGAACACCAATAACCCAGTGAGATGATACAGAGGGTAAAGAGTCCCCGAGGGGGAATGGGAGTTCATCACTATGGATGTAGTAGTAAGTCTCCCATAGACCACGGGAGGTCAAGATGCAATATGGGTTATGGTAAGATTGCCTTACCTAGATGACACGATCTATAAGAAAGAGAGAGTATTGTCAAGGGACAGATCCATTTGAACTACATATAAGAGAGAGAGATGGTTCAACTACACCATGATGTGAGTTCAAAGGTTCTTGAGTATGACCTAAAGTTTCACTTCCATGCGGTGGAAGTAGGTATATGAAGAACTCAATGCTAGTACATCTTATCACCCCTAACTGATGGTTAGCATGATCCAGACTAGAGGGTCTGATGAGAGCATGTGTGCTCGTACAAGGTGATATATGGAGATAGTTCATGTCCTATGTAAGATGTGATGATAGCCACCATATCCATTATCGAGATGTAAGAATCTCTGTAAGGGAGGTTGTGTCAGTCACTGCTTCATTAAGATGATGTTGGTTAAGGGACCTCAGGAAGGTCAGAAAAAGACCACAGTGTGTGTAGATAAAGTTGTTTTGATCATGCGATGGTTGAGAGAGCCCTGGGGCGACATGAGTCGTGAGCTGATGCAAAGAAGACTGACATGCAGTTCACTGTGGGAGAATATGTGATATGAAAATCCGACCCCTCTGAGCTATATCTTAGAAAGTTGAGTCCCCGATACATGGGTCCATTTGAGATGGATTGGTGGAGATGCTTGTGTGTAGCCTTAACCCTCAGGATAACGTGATGTATGATGTGTTCCACGAGTCCAATCTAGAGCACTATGTGAGGTACCCAAGCCATGGGTTGAGCAATGAACCTAGTGAGCTCCTAAGGGAGGCTAACTTACCCTGAGTCACCTATAAGGGTATGCGATACTAAGGTGAAAGAGCACTCAAATGTAAGAATATAAGATGATGAAGGTTCTTGGGAAGAACCATGGAGAGGATGAAGCCACATGGGAGCCATGATGGACATGAGAAAGTCTTATCCTATTTGTTTGAATGCATGGTGGAATTTTGAGGGAAAAATTCCTATAAGAGGGGAAGGATGTTACAATCCCAATTTTAGGTTCTTTTGGTGAAAATGTGATTTCTCTTAATTAAGATATATGAACAAATAATGGTGTGATTTGATTTGAATGAATGAATTTCGTTTACAATATCCTTGTTGGTTGCTTTGTGGGCTTTATTGGCTATTGAGACCAATAACAAGAAAACAAAAATAAAAGAAAAAGGATCTATTTAATAAGTAAGAAAAATAGAAAAGATAGAGATAGAAGCCTCTAGAAGGATAAGAGGTAGCCTCCCAAAAAGTAAATTTCGTGCCTTAGGATTTCTTGTGGACCAAGGAGTCCAAGATACCAAGATAATGGAAAAATAAAGAGGAAATATCACTTAATTTGGTTTTCTTAAAGGATAATTTGCAAATAAATAAAAAGAGTTATTCCTTTTGAGATTCGGCTTCAAACTTGTATTATAAGTAGATTAAGTCTTTATAGGGTTTTCCTCAAAATTTGGGGTTAATTGGATGAGTTGTTTGGGAGATATGGATTTTACAAAAATCCATAAAGTGTAGAGGAAAGTATTAAAAGTAACATTTTTTTATTTCTACTAGGATTATTATTTGCTAATGTGTGTGGCATGACGCCGTTGATCTAAGATCCGAAGACGTCTGCATCATCACCCACCTCGGTCCATCTAAGGAAAATAGTAGAGGTTTCCAAGGGGATTTTCACGTGATTAAATGCATAGACAAACTCGAAAACATTTCCTTTATAATCAGGAGACCAGGGTGCACACACCTACCCTAGGTTTTACCAAGTTTGGGGATCTCCAGAAGATTCACCTAAGATCCCAACTTAGATCTAACCTCTCCGCCCTTGGAGGATATATATATATATGGGGTCCTAGACTCCCTGTGATACCGTCGATTACTAACAAAGCTTCGTTCGGCTCCTGCGGTCATTTTTCTGAAACCAATTTTGCCTCATACGATGATCTTCATCGTCGCCCTGGCCTAGCAGCTTGCCAGAAAACACCATCCTCATCTCGGCATTCCGGCGTACCTCTAGAGGAATTGGGAGTGCATGCTAGTCTGACGGTGTCTGGAGAAGGTGGGCATGGCATCACCTTGAGGTTTGGAGGATGAGGGCCTAAAGTCAATGGTCCGATTGACAAAGTTGGACTTTGCTCACACGGAAGACAAAGATCATGAGGTTGAAGACAACCTTAGCGTGCATTTACACCCTTGCCCTTGTACGGGCAGTGATGAGATAAGGACAAAGTTGCCTTTTTCTCCTTTTGATCGTAAGTTAGGCGTGCAGATCGTAGGCCGTTGGATCCTGCGTGGTCCAGTGGACCACGGATCGAGCGGTCGTTGTTTTTCTAAAAATAAAAGATAATCTATAAAAATGCTTCTCTTTACAAAAATAATAACTATTGATAGAAAGCTCCGATGAATAAACTTCATTTATGAAAACTGATCAGAAAAATACAAGGAGTCTTTTAAAAATAGTTTTAGATCTTGATTCTGATTATAGTTCTAAAATTAGTTGAAGTAATCAACTTTAATGCATTAATGATTAAGAAACCCTAATCTATGATGATTAATGCATTGGGAAGGGTTATATGGATGTTTGATCGGCCTTTTTCACACGTTCGGAAATGAACGCTGGACAAAGGAAGGAATTAAGCCTTAAATTTATCACCTGAAACCTTCTAGGCCCCCGCAACTTTATTACGGGGTCGAAGTAGATATACGGGGTTGAACCAGGGATGTGGTGACATTTAGGACGCCACAGATCTCATTCTTTAGTCAGATAAGCCAAGACGATAGTCGATAAAAGTAATTTCTAGAACTAGTCTAGCGAGTTGTCACGATATAAAACTAAACAAAGAAAAGAAAAGAAAAAGAACAGAGCTCGTGATTCTACTAAACAGAGAAAGAGAGTTCCTGGATATGTAACCACAAACGGGGCACTCTATGCACTCGTTCTCGAGCGTAGACAACCCTTGAACACCCAAGAAATCATCTATTATGCACGGTGGCATCTGTCCTGTGGGGTCATCCCACTCTCTCTCGCGATGCGTGACAAAAACGATCAACAATATGTCAATGACCCTCTCTCGAGGAATGACATATCAACACCTCGGAATACATTAAGTTCCCTCTCGGGTCTTAGGATATTCCGGGGTGTTAGGAACAGAATACCTTGGATCATCCTCCTCTCGGGTTCAGATCCAAACTATCGTCTCTTAGCTATTCCTACAACGGATCTCTCGATACAGGCAGAAACAGCAGTTCAATCAAGTAAGAGATCAACCAAACTAGCAATCATAACTTGGAAAGAGAAAATAGAACATGCAACATACTAGATCTTATATGAATCTACTTGCTTAAGGCAAAAGTGTATAAACATTCCCAGATCGGGCTACATAGCCAAGAAGGAGCTAGCTAGCCATAGCCAAGCATAGCTGGCACCGAACAAAGATGGATAAATATCGTTTGTACAAGAAATAAAAGAATGTAGTAGAATGAAAGAGAAGAGGGAAGATATATAGCCCGTAGAGGAGAGGTGGCTCTCGCTCCTCAACCTCTGTGCAGGTCAGATCTTGGCCCTTGGGTCTTCTCTTCATCCCTCTGGACTCTTCGGCTCTCTCTCTCTCTAAACCGTATCGGGAAGACCGTATCGGGCAGTCGTATCGGGTAGCCGTATCGGGCAACCGTATCGGGCAGTAGACTCTTGGGGAACTCGACACACTAGCTCCTTGATCTAGGAACTAGCTCTTACAGGGTCCTCCCTCCGGCTCCCCTCTCTTTGTAGGTTGGCAGCTACTATTTATAGGCAGCGAGTTGATGGGAGTTGTAACTTTTATTGGTCCACATGTCCTTCATTCGTGGCTTTGATCTTGAGGCATCAGGTGGGCCAATATGACTATCGCCCGAAGACCATGTCGGGCAGGGGGAGTGTCAGGCAGCTGTATCGGGTAGGTCGTATCGGGCAGCCATATCAAGCAAGCCATATCAGGTAGTTGTATCGTCCAGACCATATCGGGCAGCTGCTGGAATTCTTATCTTTTTAGGTTCGGTACTTGAGAGTCCCAAAATTGGCTAGTTTCGGTACCTATAAGTCAAAAATTGGCTAATTAGCTACATTATTGGCTATTTTTACTACTTTTATCTAATTCTAGACAAAAGGCATAAAACATGAACAAAAGAGTGCATATTAAGACTAAAGTGGCACAAAACTATAGATAAAATGCATAGAAAATATGCACTAATTTGGGTGTTATCAACTACCCCAATATTAAAACTTGCTTGTCCTCAAGCAAGGATGTGCTCAAAGAACAAAAAGATAACATCCAAATTAATCTTGGCAATAAATGCTAAGGTTAAGAAAAATAGTTTAAAACACCTATTCTCTTGATCCATGTCATTTCATAGCAAATCCCCACCAAACAAGCACAACCCTGCCAAAGCAAGATCAAAGAGTTTCCAAGCAAGATTAAGCAAATTCACTACAACATGTTGATACTCATGAGGGTTTGAACCATAATTATTTAAACATGAAAGAGTTGTCACACAGGTGATCACGCGGGTGATGAGTAATGAGCCATCACCATGGATCCATGCATACCAATCAGGAATACCACACCTCTCACTTATTCATGTCCTAAGAAACAAAGCAAAAAGACTCTAATGACTTCTGAGGATCCCGATCTGTGTCAGGTTGGTCCATGTAGCGAGCAATAGTCCCTGCAGTCTGAACCAATTGGTCCAAAGTAGTGAGATGAACTCCTCGTATTGCGCCCGAACCAACCCTGCTACTGAGATGATCTCATAGGTCACCTAGGGCGTTCCTAGTGACTCTCTAATGAGATTTTGGAGGGATACTACCAAGCGCGACATACCCGCATTCGTGAGCGCAGTCATACATCGGCTGGGCACTAGGGTTGTAAACGGTGCGGGTTCGGTGCAGGTCTGGCCATACCCATACCCATACCCATCTAATTATGCGAGTCCGGTTCCGGTTCTAGACCCGCATAATACAAAACCTGGACCCGCACCATACCCGTACCCGTAATAATAGCGGGTATGCAGTGCAGGTATGTGGGTAAGCGGTTCTATAAAACATCATATTGTTTATGTAAGAGAAATTACTATGTTATATATATTTAACACAACAAGATATTGTTATCATATAGTATATTAACATGTAATAGATATATTAGACAATGTTATATTCTATACAATAAAATTAATTGAGTAATTGTTTACATATTTGTAGTCATGATCATAACATTTAATTTATGTAGAAAGTAATGTAGATTAGTAGACATTTTGATTTTAAGTTTACATATGATGATGTTCGTTATTGTAACTAGAATAGCTAATTCTTAGTTATATGACTAGTCTCAACCTTAGAGTAGGATATAATCTCAATAATTATATTAATTAGACTAGTAAAGTATGATATATAACATATTATTTTAGTAGTTACTTAAGTATAGTGGGTACACGGGTCTAGCAGGTCTGGGTCTAAGCATACCCATTATTGGACCCGCTTATATGCGGGTCCAAGGGTATACGGGTCCAAGGGTATGTGGGTATGAAAAATTAGACCCGTGACGGGTTTTTTAAGGGTCCAGATTTGCGGGTCCGCGGGTCTACCCGTACCCATTTACAGCCCTACTGGGCACCATCCTCAACTCTCCTAAAAGAGAAAACAAGCACTCATTTATTGTTCACACTCTGGATTTTATCATCTGCATTCTATTTTTAGGCTTGGGTGAGAACTATATAGATATTTTTGGGATTTGTGGGCGGCCAAGCCTCTTTTGTACATTTTTATGTTTTTCATCTTTTTGACTCAATCTAATGTGAGAAGGCACGTACTCCATCACGGAGAAACATTTCATCTTGATCATAGCTCAAAACCCATCATAACCTGCCTGATACCTGTGTGAGAAGTAGCAATTATGATTCAAGAATCCTTAGAATAGAGACAAGCTTGTGAAATCGCAGCTAGGATTCTTTAATCATGTTTTAGCTCATTCAAACGGTCCTTTACCATGGATTCTCCATTCATAACATAGATCAAGGGAATTTAGCTTTAAGCTATGAAAAAGGGACATAACCTTATATTTATTACCAAACTCAAGGAAAGAGTCCAAGAGCAAGTCAAGCAAGAGGTCAAGCAATTTTTAAGATGAAAATTGTGCATCTAGGCATAAAGTCAAGCATTTATCTATTAGATTCACACAATATAGCCATAATTGCAAAGCTAAAAAGTGAAAGAATTTTAAAATTTAAAACAAAATGCAGGAAATAGACATGCATGCAAGAAGGGTGAAGAGAAAAGAAGGGTGAAGCCTACCACGCCAATCTTAAAATTTTGCTCGTCCTCGAGCAAGACTTAAACTTGGAATAGAGAAGCAGGAATGCATGATTTTAACGGCAGTTATTGAAGTTCTAAAGATGATGCATGGGTTCAAGGATATCAAAATAGTTAGAGGAAAGAAATTAACCAACAAGAACATGAAAAGCAAAATTTATTGTAATAAAAGGGCGGGAGGGTAGGTAATAGAAAAAGGGGGTGGTTTCCCCACGATACCGACACTGGGATCCCAAATCTTGAGTTTTAGGACTAGTGTCACATGTGTCTTGCCGACTGGTTCCGCCACATAATATGAGTAGAATAGGCGGATGTGTTGGCCCTGCTGAGTCCAAAAAGCGAAGTGAAATCCGATGACTCGGTGAAGTCATCTTTGTGCTAGAAGTGGCTTGAATTGCACTGGGATGAATTCTTCGGCATTTCATCCTCAGGGTACCTTTCATTATATGATTCTGAAAATGAAGGTCCTGGGATGTCGACACAGGATGAGATAGATGAGAGAGGTTGGACGTCATCTTGAGGACTCATATCTTCTCTCTCCATCTCTACACTTGAGGTTGGATGCTCAGATAAATCTTCATGTACTGTCTGAGTCATCCAATCATCTTCTGAGCAAAAAGTACCCCCTGAAGAATCTATTTGTAGTTCTACCACCCCAAGCTTATCACCTGGCGTGGAGGCAGGGGTGTCTTCATGCCCAACAGCCATGTTGTAGTGAACCGTCTGTCTTGCCCCCTTGACGTCCACCAAGCCTTGTAAGGGGATGGTGGCAAATGATGGATCATGCTTCTCCAACTCATCTTCATTACTATACTCACTGCTCCATGTCGAGAAGCTGTCATCATCATCATCGTCGTCGAACAAATTGTTCCAAACCATGGTTGGCGTACTGCTCAAAGAAAAATGACAAGTCTCAATATGAGAGATGTCACTCTGGTCTGGTTTAATATATGACTCTAGTTCCTCTAGCCAACCTTCTAGCTGTGAGGAAACTTGGCTTTTAGAGTCGTCATCATCGTCATCATAGATCCATTCAGGTCTATGACTCATTTCTTTCATTGGATCATCAACTGGGTCATCTGGATAGAATGAAGGGCTTTCCCAAGTGGGTTGGTCTTCACAGAAAAATCCTGGTGAATCTAGTTGATGGTCTGAATAGGATGGTGATTCATACTCCACTTCAGACCCAATGCAACGGTCTTGATGATTAACATCTTCGTTGTCTTTTGATGGCAGTTGTAACTGAATTGTAACCAAATCGATGAGCTCTTGGAGCCTTATGTCTTGTTCAACATCTTTATCATGAAGTTGTTGTACTTGAGCAGCAATACTTTCGAGATCTATCGATTCTTCCATGCACATATAAGGGGAACCCGCTGTATCAAACTGATGCTTTAGGATGAATTCTTTTTCAACAGTTTGAAGTATACAACTACTGCGGTCTGCAGCCTCGGTGGCTATTTTGAGATGATGCTCCTGCTTGTCTAATAGTTTCTGGAGCCGATCGATGTTTTCTTGGAGATGAGGAACTAGGGAGGTGAGTGCCTTGACACTTTCTCCGGCTAATTCCACTGCCTTGATCAGTTCTTGGTCCTATGATAGCACAGGAGTTGATGGTTGACTGGCAGTCTCCTTTGTTGGTATTTCAACATATGACGACGGTGGAGGTGAGTATAACTCGACTAGTTGCAGAGCACGACCTTCAATTATTTGCCAGCAGTCGGAACTGTGGAAAAACTCAGGAGGACAGGTGGACAAGATGACTTGTCTTGCAGAAGCAAGGTCCATGGCTGAAAAAAAAAGGTATGAGAAAAAGAAAAGTGATTTAGTATATATGAACAAGTATATGTAAAGCAAGAGGAAAACTATGCATGTATATACAGGCTTATAGTGACAGAACAAAAATCTACTAGGTGTGTAAACGTGGAAAACCACGTCCCCGGCAACGGCGCCAAAAGTTGATCGGCCTTTTTCACGCGTTCGGAAATGAACGCGGGATAAAGGAAGGAATCAAGCTTTAAATTTATAACCCGAAACCTTCTAGGCCCCCACAACTTTATTACGGGGTTGAAATAGATATATGGGGTTGAACACAAGGACGTGGTGACGTTTAGGACGCCACAGATCTCGTTCTTTAGTCAGATAAGCCAAGAGGATAGTCGATAAAAGTAAGTGCTAGAACTAGTCTAGCGGATTGTCATGATATAAAACAAAACAAAGAAAAGAAAACAAAACAAAACAGAGCTCGTGATTCTACTAAACAGAGAAAGAGAGTTCCTGGATATGTAACCACAAACGGGGCATTCTATGCACTCGTTCTTGGGCGTAGACAACCCTTGAACACCCAAGCAAGCATCTAGTATGTACGGTGGCATCTGTCCTGTGGGGTCATCCCACTCGCTCTCGCAATGCGTGACAAAAACCATCAACAATATGTTAATGACCCTCTCTCAAGGAATGACATATCAACACCTCGGAATACATTAAGTTCCCTCTCGGGTATTAGGATATTCTGATGTGTTAGCAACAGAATACCTTGGATCGTCCTCCTCTCGGGTTCAGATCCAAACTATCATCTCTTAGCTATTCCTACAACGGATCTCTCGATACAGGAAGAAACACTAGTTCAAGCGAGTAAGAGATCAACCAAACTAGTAATCATAACTTGGAAAGAGAAAATAGAACATGCAACATACTAGATCTGATATGAATCTACATGCTTAAGGCAAAAGTATATAAACATGCCCAGATCGGGCTACATAGCCAATAAGGAGCTAACTAGCCATAGACAAGCATAGCTGGCACCGAACAAAGATGGATAAACATCATTTGTACAAGAATCAAAAGAATGCAGTAGAATAAAAGAGAAGAGGGAAGACATATAGCCCATAGAGGAGAGGTGGCTCTCGCTCCTCAGCCTCTGTGCAGGTCGGATCTTGGCCCTTGGGTCTTCTCTTCGTCCCTCTGGACTCTTTGGCTCTCTCTCTAGATTGGGCAGACCGTATTGGGCAACCGTATCGGGCACGCCGTATCGGGAAGCCGTATCGGGCAGCCGTATTGGGCAACCATATCAGGCAACCGTATCAAGCAACCGTATCGGGCAGTAGACTCTTGGGGAACTCGACACACTAGATCCTTGGTCTAGGCACTAGCTCTTGCAGGGTCCTCTCTCCTGCTCCCCTCTCTTTGTAGGTTGGCAGCTGCTATTTATAGGCAGTGAGTTGATGGGAGTTGTAGCTTTTATTGATCCACGTGTCCTTCATCCGTGGATTTGATCTTGAGGCATCAGGTGGGCCAATATGACTGTCGCCCGAAGACCATGTCGGGCAGGGGGAGTGTCAGGCAGCTGTATCGGGTAGGCCGTATCGGGCAGCCATTTCGGGCAGTTGTATCGGCCAGACCATATCGGGCAGTTGCTGGAATTCTTATCTTTTCAGGTTCAGTACTTGAGAGTCCCAAAATTGGCTAGTTTCGGTACTTATAAGTCAAAAATTGGCTAATTAGGTACATTATTGGCTATTTTTACTACTTTTATCTGATTCGAGACAAAAGGCATAAAACATGAATAAAAGAGTGCATATTAAGACTAAAGTGGCACAAAACTATAGAAAAAATGCATAGAAAATATGCGCTAATTTGGGTGTTATCAATGTTTAATGTTGATATTAACATGTTGATTATAAAAGGACACATTATATCCAAAAGGATAATGATTATGCATAGTTTAATTAATTTAAGGTTCCATATACATGAATATGCTTTAATGGACCTTGAAACCCTAATTGAGCATATTGGTTGAGTTCATGTTACTTAATTATTGAAATTGAGTATTAGCAACATGTTGGTTAGTTAATAACGAACTTGAACCTGATCTAGATGTTTCTTGCATGATTTAAGGTTTTACACCAAATAAGAATGATTAAGCACTTAGAAACCCTAATTTAGGGTAAAAGAGAAAAAGATCACTTTTAATTTGATATATGGGATAATATGTTGTTGGAAGATGATCCTAATCCTATTGAATGAAATAGGTTAGAATCATTAGGGTTTAAGAGAAATTTTACCTAATTAGGGTTTGTAGTGACAAAAGTACAAGAAAGACCCTAACTGCAATGGAAACCCTAAAAGTGGACTAGAAACCCTAGGAAGCAAGCTAGGTTTAATAGATCTTGATGACATGATTTATGATAAAAAAAATTATATGCATATTTCTGGATCTCTTTGTGTGCTTGCTTCCCTATTGGATTTCTTACATTGATTGGATTATTTCTATCCCAAATCAGCCTGACAGGTATGTGGTTACGCTTATGGTTAATCTCTTTAGTTTTACTGTGATTCCCATATGTTTTTTTAGTTGCCTAAAAATAACTACTTGGATGACTTTTATTTCATGCAACTATAAAGCGACTATGATTATCACCATAAATATGTAAACCTAACTAGCTCATATCCTAGTCCTCCTCTGTGGGTTTGCTAATGATGAAAAGGGTAACCTAGTACATGGTCTACCTGTTAGGTAGGACCATCAGGTTATCATGAGTTAGGAATTGGACTACCTATGTGTAGTGACATGCGACTCTTTAGCATATCATGAGTTACGAATTGGGCTACCTATGGGTAGTGCCATGCGACTCATCAACCCTAGATATTGATCTACCTATTAGGTAGGATCATGGGGGTTGATTGGGATCTACCATATGAGAGGTAGCATCCAGGTCCACTGCAGGGACAGTGTAGAGGTTACGGTATGTAGGGATTGAGTAGTTATGTTTAAGATGTAAAGTTTGCTTACTAAACCATAATTGCTTGCAATATGTTGTTATAGTTAATTGCACGATTATTGTTTCCCCCACATATTGGCATATTCATTTATGTTGACCGACGTTTTATTTGTCGGCATTTTAGGTACGACATGGAAAAGGACAAAGAGTAAAGTGTTACATTGTGAATTTATGAATTTAAGTGCAAGGAGCATTAGTTAGAATAGACTGATGTTGTGGATAGAAGTTAGATATCCAAGTTTTTAAAAAGATATGCAAAGTTTTATTTTATTACATCTTTTCAGTATAGTATGGTAGAATTTAGTCATTATTATTGATTATTTGTCAAACCTTTGATCTGGAAATTGGGATAACGGCTCTGACCTCTTGGTTTCCCTTATTGGGGGTTACCGGGAGGTAGGATCATTACAACTACTCTGGAGGAGTTTGTTGGTTGCTTTTAGGAGGACAATGTCAACCTACTGTCCATCGTGATCAACCATGAGGTTGGTGCAGATGTTGGTTGAGTGTGACTTTAGAAAAGAGCACACAACATTGACGAGGAAATTGTTGGTGGACTTGCTCCAGGACTAGGCATATCCTTGTAAACCATCCTTCCCATTGCATAGTTATTGACGCGATCCATTGGTTCAAAGTGTATATGGTAGTAAAAAAATATTTTTGATGCCTTATCTTTCACCATATTTCCCTTTAGAAACCTTATGTTTATGCCATACTTCCTCATAAGAGCTTTAAATTATATTACTATAAAGTGGGAGACCCCATCACTTATGATGGATCTAGGGACTTTATATCTCAGGAGGATAACATAATTGAACATATTCATTACTAACTTGGAATCACAAGTGGAAGTTGTTATATCTTATTCCTATTCGGTCATGTAATCAACCACAACAAGAATATACCATCTCGCACAAGATGAATGGAATGATCACATGTATTCTATACCTCAAACATCAAAAATTGTAACTTTTATCCAATCAGACATTTGCATTTCATCACGCCAAGAGATGTTACATGTTCTCTAACACTCATTGTATGTTTTCATGTGGGGTTGCACATCTTTAAATAGAGTGGGATAGTAAAATTCTAATGGTAATACCTTTGAGGTTGTTGTATATGCTCCCAGTTGTCCATCATACTATTAAGCAAGACATCCATGGAGGATCTTTCATACTCCCTCCTCAAGTATACACCTTCTATAAAGGTTGTCAGTGCACTTTCTTATTAGCACTATAGTAGTGGGTCATTTCAGAAATAGTTTTAGTCCTGATAAAAGCTTCTTTCTATCATTGGAGTTAATATCTAAGGGGTAGTGCTAGAAAGATAGGTAGTGTTAGATGTAAACACACCCTAGTGTTATAGGATCAAAGGCCTTGGCCAACATTAGAGATTCATTTGAATAACTTTCATTTAATAGACAGGGATTGTCTTATCCATGTGTATTCTTGACAGATGATGAGTCACTACATTCTCTGATCCTTTATTTTCAAATATATCATTATAACACTCTAATTCAAGGGGTGGAAATATTAGTAATATAGGTTTAGTTTATTTCTTAATCGCCAAATACTTGGTGGCCCCATTATCTATATACAATATAACCTTAGACCTGAATAGGTAAGCTCTAAATTTTTCAAAAGCATAAATAATGGATAGAATCACATTTTCAATAGTCATATAATCGACTTGAGATTCATCAAGAATCTTGATAGAATTATAGATCAGATGGTTCTTCTTGACCTTCTTTTGTCCTAAGAGAGCTCCAATTTGTAATCAGTTGAATCACGCATTTAAAAGGCAAGTCCCATTTGAGAGTTTGTATAATGGGTGTTGTAGTGAGTGTGTCTCTTAGAGTTTTCAAAGATTTTAGGTAGTTGTCATCGGAATATAAAGTGGAATCCTTCACAAGAAAATTTGATAGGGGCTTGGATATGTTGTAAGTCTTTACTGAAACGATAGCATTATCCAACATGTTCTAAGAAACTTCTTAGTCTTGTTAGTGACATAGGAGGTGGCTATTTAGATATGGCTTCTACTTTTCTTAAGGAAACCTCTAGCCCCTCTAAAAGACTTTGTGCCCCAGAACAATTCCTTCTTGCACCGTGAAATGGAACTTTCCCCAGTTAAGCACTAGATTCTTTTCTTCACATCTCTTTATTTTTAGTAACTGGTTTCTTAGGAAATTTTCTAAAACTATTCAATAGATAGAAACTTGTCCATGGAAACTTCCACAATATCTTCAAGGAATTCAAAAAAAAACCATACACCTTTTAAAATTCATAGATGTATTGCACAAGAAAAGAGGCATTCTTAAGAAAGAATAAGTACCCAACAAGCATATGAATGTAGTCTTATTTTGATCATCAGGAGTACTTGATAGAATCATGAAACTCCATTGAGATAGAAAAGGTAAGAGTGGTGGGTGTTGCGCTCAAGCACATGGTCAATGAAAGGTAGAGATAGGAGGTCCTTATTTATATATGAGTTGAACTTCCAATTAAAACATATTTTCCAACATGTCATTATCCTAGTCACAACAGTGTTGCCATAATCACCTTTTACCATAGTCACACCACCCTTGTTGAGTACTACATGGATAGTGCTAATCCATTTTCTATTTTTGATGTCTTATATAATTCATGCATCATGTAGCTTGATGACTTCTTTCTTGATGACCTCTTATAGATTATGATTCAACCTTCTTAGTCCTTGGTCTAGAGGATTATAATTTTCCTCTAAATGGATTTTGTGCATGAAATCCATGGGGTTTATACCATTTGTCTCATCCATAGAATATCCAATTGATTTCTTTCTAAATTTTAATCTTAAAAGAAGTTGTCCTTTTTATCTTCAAATAGAGAAGAATTTATGATGACTAGATTCATTCCTTCATGGTCTAAGAATTTCTATTGAAGTCCCATGGGGAGATGTTTCTACTTGGGCAAGAGTTTGGGAGCTTCTTTGTCAATGGGAGTTCTTCCAAAGAAACATATTTGACAGTTTTGACTTCTATATATTTTGAATCTTCCTCAACTATATCATCATCTTCATGTGCATCTACATACCAAAATAACTCCTTGACCTTAGGTTGTCAATATCAAAAGTTTTATCATTGAGGGCCCTCAATAAAGGTCTAAAATATCATTCTATTCTTGAATTTTAGAATAGAGCTTATTGTAGTTATAAATTAAGCAAATAGATTTGAATAAATATGAGCTTATGGAATCATATAACCTAAAGTCGGTATGATCATTTTCTATTCTAATCATTATAGTGCATGATTCCACATCTATCAGCACTCTTCCTACAGAAATGAAAGGTCTTCATAAAATCATCAGGCAGGATGGATCCTCAATCGTTTCAATATCACAATACTACGTGGAACCAAAAATCTTCCAACTCTTATCAAAACATCTTCAATAATGACAACTATTCATTAAAAAGTGTGTTATGCTAACTAGATTCTCATCCATGTCATTATAATGGTTGATAGATTGAGTCCCAATGCTAGTATTAGGGCATGAGAACTTATATTTAAACTCAAATTCGTTAGTCCTTTCATTTCTTCATTAACCCCTACATTGAATGGGTTGTGAAAGCTCATGTGTCTTTCTGTTTTGTAGGCTTCATCACTTGAACAAAGGCATTGGACATATTTTCTAGTTTAACTATCTCTTCCTCTCCTTATCTTCTCTTAGTGATTAGATGTTTGAATAACTTGGTATAGGCGGCATCTCTTCAACAAAAATTTAAGGAACGAAACATCGAGATGTAATTTCTTCATAGCTTCTATGAATTTCTCATATCTCTTCTTTAAGAAAGTTGTAACATCCCAGGATTTGAGGCCTTGGATAAGTTGATCTTAAAAGGAATGATTGGACTACCCATATCACCAAGGTGCACCTCCTTTACCGGTAACCCATCTCTAAAGAACTCCATAGTTAAGCGTGCTCAGCTTGGAGTAGTACTGGGATGGGTGACCTATCAGGAAGATGATCCTAGCATGCATGTCAGTGAGGACAAAGCACACAATTAAGGCTAGTTGCGGTATGTGGGGACAGTCATCATTCCTGAAACTCTACTAGAGCCTTGGGTAGTGGGCCCGGGCATTACAAATGGTATCAGAGCCATAACCCCTCCAGTAGGTGGGGCCCACATGGGCATGGCATGTTAGTCTTGAGTCGTGCAGTCCAGGCATGTAGGAAAGGGTTGTCCATGGTTGACATAGCCACCCTTGTGCTGGTATTCCATGATCGGGAGTTGGGTGTCCATGGGCCATTATAAGTCTGCACTGAAATGGGGTCAGATTATGAGGCCATATACTTGGTCCTTGACAAGGACGTCAAGAGTCTAAGTGGGGGAGATTATAACATCCCAAAATTTGAAGCCTTGGATAAGTTGATCTTAAAAGGAATGATTGGACTACCCATATCACCAAGGTGCACCTCCTTTTTCAGGAACTCATCACTGAAGAACTCCATAGTTAAGCATGTTCAGCTTGGAGTAGTACTGGGATGGGTGACCTGTCGGGAAGATGACCCTGCCATGTGCGTGACTGAGGACAAAGTCCGCAGTTAAGGCTAGTGGTGGTCTGTGGGGACAGTCATCATTCCTAAAACTCTACTAGAGCCTTGGGTAGTGGGCTCGGGTGTTACAAGAGCCTTGCTCAATCTATATGGGAAAGGATTTCTAGGATTGTACATGTGTCTATTGGTGAGAAGCTCTTAAGTTCACTCTGATTCTATATCCTTTGTTGATTTCTTCTCTTTACATCACCCCTTAGTTGTTTTCTCCTTAGGAAGGTACAGGTATCTTCTATTGCTCCACCCTAAATGATTTTTGTTAATGGTTGGGAGTTAGGATACTCTCTTTTTGAAATTTTTGTAGTGGTAGAATCAAGGTTGGATCTAAAACCTAAGAGTGACCATCATAAAAGATTCGTGACCACTTGGGTTATGGTCTGTGTTATCCATAATTTGCCCATTCAGGAGCTTTCTCAGGTCAGTAAGATTAGCTAGTTGTTGGTCAATATTGTGTCATTTTATTTGATAAATGCATATTTATCCATTTTGTTTGCATGTTTTAGATCAACTTTTAGAAATTTTGTTCACCTAAAAAAACTAGAAATGTTTTGTTAGTTATTCCCTAGTTCTAGAATACATTTTCTTCATTTAGCTTTTCACTCTTTAATTAGAGTTTTGTTAGATTTTCTTAGATTTTGTAGGAAGATGTTTGCACAACTTCTCATAGTCTTGTTATATATATACCCATACCAAAATGGTCATTTCTTTTACATTCCAAGGTAGAATTTAATGATCAAGTATGTGTTGGAAGTGGAATTCAATTTCCTACAAGAAAAACATAACTTAGAGTGGCTTTACCAGTCGATCGACTTGTCAGTAGATTTTCCAACATTACTTGATATTTCCCACACCAAAATCTTCAGATTTTTTGCATCCCAAGGAAGAAATTAATGTTCAGATATGATTTAAAAAGGGAATTGTATCACACACATAAAAATTACTTTTGAACAGTCTTTCCATTCAGTGCACTAGTACATCAATCGACTCATGTATAGCGGGAATCTGCAACAAAAATAGTCAAATGGTCAAAATGTTAAAATAAGGCAAATCAATAAATTTCTCCACTTGGGGCAATCAATTAGTGATGTGAAAATTTATTTCTTTGACTAGGCACAAAGGAAATTTGGTCAATGTCATATTATTTTTTGTTGTGTAAAGGATGTAAGTAAAACCTAGTCATATTAAAATTTAAGAAAGTTCATTACTTCATATGAAATGGTTAGTCGGAGCAAACATTTCAAGACAAACTATTGAGTGGCATGCCCATTCAACCGACTCTCTCGTAAAAACCCAATCAAACCCAAAAACAAGAAGGTCACTATTGCATTTAAATCTTGACCAACTTATGTATAGGTTGAAGAAAACAAATCAATCCAGTCAGTCGGTTGGATTCCCATTCAATCAATCAGCACCCAAGGTCAGAAATTTCAGCCGCCACCAGCAACCATTATTCTAGGGGTTTTCCTATTTCTATGTTTTTAATAGCATGGAATATGATGTAATCAATCATGCTCCATGAAAGTTATGATTTGTAATGAAATAACCTTGGATTTTTGGACCAGGACATTGGATAGAACTCATGTGTTCCTCAAAGAGACCACGGACAAGAACATATCAAATGATTGAACCAGGACCTATAGAACAATGATAACCATGGGTATGTGTATGGTTTAATCCAAGGGGTCTCCATTGTTTTAATCTAAAAATATCTAAAACAAAAGAAAAAGTGGCTAAGATAACTATGGAGTTTGTGATGGTGAAACTCAAACTTCTGGCAATTCCATTTAATTGAATTTATCTTTGATTGATTTCCTTTATCTCTCTTTTGTCCATTGTTTTTCCTTAGTTTAATTTTTCTTGATAAATTTAGTCTTTGTTTCTGCAATTTTACTTCTTGTTTTGATAACTTAGTTTCATTTCTGCAGGATTACTTTCATGTACTAGATTAATCATTCTCCTCAAACTTAGAAATTGATTTTTGTTCGTCACAATTGGTTTTATAATTTTAAACCAATTTACTTCTAAACCAAATTTCTTTCCAAGACTTCTTATTTTGGGTTTTTTTATAATAGTTTGGTTTCTAGTTTTTAGTCTTATCTTATAACTTCTTATCTTGTTTTTATAATTTTTAGTTTCTTTTCATAATTTTTAGTTTTGTTCAATAATTTCTTCTATCTTCAAATTTCTTATTCCTTCCTTCTATCTTAGATCCTTTTGCAATTTATTTCTTATAATAAAACAATTAATTTTTTTCTCCTTTTTTCTTCCTATCGAGACTCATTCTGGTAGTGTACTCCTCCTTTTACCAAGTTTCCATTCCAATAGTACTATTTTTCTTTAGATTATGTTTTTTCATTTCTTAATTTTTGTTTCCTTCTTATATTTTTGCTCACCTTTGTTTTAGTTATTCAAGAACAATGAAGTGGTCAGCAAAATATTCTTTTTGGTGTCAATGGTGTGCTTACTACAACCATGCATCTCTTGAATGTCCAAATGTGTCCCCTTAGGTTACGGTAGCACATTGTAATATCAAATATTCCTATCATGGTGGGTGTGATTGAAATTATAACCCACAATTTATCAAAGCCTATTATGAGGAACCATGTTACACATATAAATATCCTAATGAAGAGGTAATGACCAACAAAATTTTGGGGTTTACTGTGAAGAACTTTATCATGAAAATGAACCTTCACAACAAAAGTAACTTAATGAACTAAACATGATGGTCTAAGCTAATGGTTGGGACCAAACGAATTGTTGCGCTAGTAGCTTAACTAAAAGCATAACCCACCCTCCCAGTGACACCACTTGAGAGCCAAACAGAGATCTCCCTGAGGAACTTTGAGCATCCAAGGATGATTTCTTTTTATGATGACGATGATGATGATACCATCCTCATGTCAACTATACTTGGTTTAATAGAAATAGCACCAACTAAGGAGTTGTGTCCTTTATGTGATGAGTACACTGGTATTCTGACCCTTCCTCTATAGGCATTATTACTTTAGTATGAAAAGTCACAGTAAGAGAGTCCTTATTTTGGGTCATCGATCTTGAAGCTCCAACAGTCCCTTCTTTTGTGGACATAGATCTAGACGTTATCAATGACCAATCAACATTTGTTAAACCCATTTTGGATAATGAATTGTCACCCTACCATGATGAACTAGTAGATGTTATTGGGGAAAAGCTTTCTCATCAAGAGCCCTACACTTCACCCCAACCACTCCTTGTTCCACATTAGGTTGAACCTAATGAGGTGACCCCAAGAAGCCGGAGCAACTAGAGATGACTCTAGAACCTAAAGCTCCACCAACCACCTTTGATGTAAACATTGATCCAAGTTTTATCAATAACCAATAAATGTCGATTGAGTCTAATCTAGATCATGTACAAGAGAATCCTTTTGGATAATGGCTTTCTCATCAAGATCCCTATATTCCTTCTCAACCACCCCTTATTCTATATCAAGTTGATCTTGATGAGGTTATTCCACTTCTGCAAGAACCTTACATGCCTCCATTATATTGTGAGTTGATTCCTCCTGCGCCCATTGTGTTGGGCACATGTTCCATAATGGAATCAGGTCTCCCGTTTGGCATAGTAAAGGACCTTGATACCTCCATATACCTTCATATTGGCAGAGTGTTAGATCAAGAGGACACACAACTACATCTAATGTGGAACTAGGCTGATTAGATAGTTCCTCCCACATCGGCACTATTTCTACTACACTTAGATCCAAGTGACGAAGAGAAACCCAAGATGGATCCTACACCTTATCTACTACTATTAGTGATACACATGGTGGATCCATCTTATACCGCCTTTTGATTCCCAACAGATTATCCATCTCGAGTCTTTGGGGAAATGTTAACCCCAAAAACATCAATGAATATTATCATGTCCCTCATCCACACATGTCAACAACACTTCCTCCATTTAATAAGTAAGACTTTTGGATCCTATTGGAGGGATTGTGAGGTGACAAGAAACGTCATTTTCA
This sequence comes from Alisma plantago-aquatica, assembly GCA_963693085.1. Classification (NCBI taxonomy): domain Eukaryota; kingdom Viridiplantae; phylum Streptophyta; class Magnoliopsida; order Alismatales; family Alismataceae; genus Alisma; species Alisma plantago-aquatica. Next base: position 661,297,010 of record OY856410.1, read on the forward strand.
GCATCCTAACAACCCCTTTGAGCTTACACAACTACCCAATCATTGGGTGCACCATGAAGCTCAAGTGTTCAAGAATCAAGCCCTCATCAACATTCCCTTCTACTTCACACTTTTTGAGCTACTAGGGACACCTAGAAATCTCAAAGAAATTCTTTCCTCCATTCTAAATTTAAGTTTTTCTCAAGATGAGCAAAATTTTAAGCTCGACATGGAGGTGGGCGGTACGTTCTAATTTCACCCAAGGTATCTTCTTTTTCTGGAATTTTTCATTTTGTTATTTTGTTTAGATTTTAATATTTCAAATATCAAAAATTTATTTTTCTTAATGTAGTTGCGGCCTTTATCTAGTTGTCCATATATGCATGTTAATCAAGTAACCCCTTGAACAAGTGAATCTTCTTGGAGCATTTTTGTAAAGTTTCCCTTGATAGAAATCATGTAGTCCCCTATGACCTCTATTAACACTTCCTTTGGGAAAGTTGCAAGTTAAAATGGATAGATAGGGCGCAAACACATTGTGTGTCTACTTAAAATTCATGAATAGCTTCTAAAATATCATGATTGCCACAAGTTATAGAGAATACTTGAATTGATGCCACACTACTCCCAATATGCTGAATTCAAAAACACAAGTTGCACAAGTTCAACCTTTTCTACAATTCTTCCACCACCTCCTTACCTCTCCATTCACAAAAAAATAAAAATCCAAAAAAAATGTGCCAAACTCCAAGTTTAGATTGGCACCACCCTTCCCCCTCTACCACTTCTTCTATATCTATTGTAAATTGAATAGGAGCATACCACCAAAAAAAGATACCAAATTACACATCAAACATGCAATCAATGTAATTGCAAACAAAGAAATAAAAAGGTCTCAAGTTGAATAAATGAGAGACCACTTTCTTTCATGCCCCCCTTCACTTTGCTTTTATACCTATGGTAATTTACATAACCTCAAAACAATCAAATATGTGAACCATGTTCTTGTACAAAATTTGTGAGAATATATGGGAGTATGAATGCCCAAATGGTTGGTAAATTTGTTTCAATGTGGGTCATTAAATGTAAGCAAGCCGTCAGTAATTTTGAGTAGGGAATTAGAAATTTGTGTTTCCTGGTTCTAGGATATCATGTTTTCTTGGGCATAGAAGGTGGTAAGGATTCATGTAGGGCTAAGAAAGTGAGGATGACTAGATGAGAGTATTATTGAGCAACGGTTTAAGTTTGTGGTATTTGATAAAAGCATATTTATCCATTTTATTTGTATAGTTTAGATCAATTCTTAGAAATTTTTTGTTAATTATTCCCTAGTTTTAGAATTTATTGTCTTAGTTTAGATTTTCTCTCTTTAATTAGAGTTTTTATTCAATTTTCTTAAATTTAATAGTAAAATGGCCCGATCATTGCAAAATCTTCTAAAACTACACTAAGAAGATATTTGTACAACTTGTCACAATCGCAGAGGATATTGTCAATCGACTCGCATGTAGATTTTCCAATGTTGCATGATATGTCCCACACCAAAATTGTCATATCATGTGCATCTCAAGGAGAAAATTAATGTTTAAATATGATTTGGAAATGAAATTTTATCACATATAGGAAAATATACTTTGGACGGCCTTTCTAGTAGATTGACTTGTCTGTAGCAGAAAAGAGTCCAATGGTAAAAATATTAAAAGAAGGCAATTCAATATGATTTTTCATTTGGGTCAAGCAATTAATGTTGTGAAAGTTTAATGTTTTGACTAGACACAAAGGAAAGTTGGACAATGCCATATTCTTTATGTGGTGGAAAGAATGTAAGTAAGGACTTAATTAAACTCAGATTTGAGAGAGCTCATTACTTCAGACAAAATGGTTGGGTCATAGGAAACATTTGAAGACCAATCGATTGACTGGAATCCCTAGTCAACCGACTCACTAGTAAAGACCCAATCAAACTCGAAAATAAGGACATTATTGTAGTCAAAGTTGACCGAATTGTCATAGGGCTGAAGCAAACAGATTGATCTAGTTGACTGACTAGTTTCCCAGTCAATTGACTGGCACCCCAGGTCAGGAATTCCAGTTTCTACCAATAGCCATTCTTCTAAGGTTGTGCCCCCTCCTTTCCCCCATAAAAGGAGGGGGGGCTCCAAAGAAGAAGAAAAATCAACTCTAATCCTTGATAATATGTTGTATTGTACCTTTTACATTATATCTGAGTAGTTCCCTTACTGGGGCATAGGAAGTAGCCCCATGATCTCCATATATTGTCTTAGAAAACTATAATCTCCTTAAAGTTAATAAAAGATGTGAGTTTATCTATTTCATAACATGGAAACTGATATGATCAATCATGCTCCTTGACACTTATAATCGACAATGATATAACCTTGGATTTTTAGACCAGAACATCAGATAGACCTCATGTGTATCTTGAAGAGACCACAGATAGGAACATATTAGACGATTGAACCAGGACCTACTAATGAAGATGGGTATGTGGGTAGTTTAATCCATGGCATCTAATTCTGAAAAAGAAATAGATCTCCATGGTTCTAATCAGATATCTACTTAGTCACACTTACCATTTGTTCTTACATGATGCTCAACATATTTTTGTTGTTCATAGTGAGTTGATTCGACTTATTTTTTATCTTATCTTGGCTTTTTGTGAAGGCAAACATTTTAGACATTGCGTCAGGTTTTTGTTGATTCTAGTTCTATTTTGGAAGTGGATTATGTTCTATTGTTGGTTGGTAGTACTTTGATACCCAGATGGCCTGTTGTGGCACATGATTTCTCTATAAAACTAGGGCTAGATTAGGCATATTTTACTGAGGATTTCTTTCATATTGATGTGTGTTATTTATATTTTGCCTAAATTTCCTAAAAATAGATATTATGCATCCATTTTGCCTATTTTCATATATTTATCATGAAATTACTACCTTTTATAATTACCCAATACATTATTGCTTTGTTGCAGGTTAAATCAAGAATAAATAGAAGAACGTTGGTACCACAGACTCAAAGGGGACTGACAATAATACAAAAGAGATGAAATAAGGAGAACCATCAAAAAGATTATTGATATCACTAACCCAAGTCATTGGCACAGAGTCACATGCCCTAATTGCATTAATTTGAAGAAGTCAGTGGCATTAACATCCAAGTTGGTGGCACTGAGATTTTTCTAATGGCTAATATTCAATAAGGCACATCTGATGGTCTATTTGACAAGTTTTACCTCACATCTTCCTTTATAAATCTAGTAAGGGGAAGGCACCAGAGGCATCTCATTTCCAAAGCATTTCATTTGAAGGCCATTCCATTTGGTCATCTCTGGAGGAACTAGATCCCAAGGAGGAGGAGACAAAGAAATGTGGAGCAAGCCACATCCCAAGGAGTAGTTTGACAGATGCAATATTGTCAGGCAATGATGTACTAGATTATAGCACAAAACATTCACTAAAGGGAAAGTCCTTAAGCTTTTATCTAAACTAAAGTACAATAATCACCATACAAAACCATATGGGTCATATCACAGTATAGATTTAAAATCAAAATCCAAAGGACAACATTTTTCACAACAAAATGGATTTTATCCTAATTAAGAAAAGGTAATTAATAAGGATGATTGTTCAAATATTAGTTGATTATCTAAATTCAAAATTCAAGAAATGAAATAAAAGTATGAAGAAAATGGTTCACACTATGATAATTTTATCAAGACAATGGATTTCACTGCCATTACCTGCTTAAACATTAAATCATTGATTCCGAAATATATCGTATTGGCCAAGGATCTTCATATCCTGTTGAAGTATGATATTCACATGAACTTATCTCACCATAGGATCAAGGTCTCATTACTTATCAATCCTTAATATGTTGCCACAAAGAATAGCTTTCGTGATCTCATTCAGGGTTCAACAATATCGTCTGGTTTCCAATAATCCTAGATTCAATGTATTTATATCTTGGATAATGACGATAATGCAAGACACAAGATCAAGATATAAAGCAAGAATTAAACAACAAATTATCAATCTAGATGTCTATATTAATAACAATTAACAATGTAGAAAAAGAATAGTTGGCAGCACACATAATCACCATGACCCATCAATGGTGATCTAAAAACATATTTATGATATAAAAGGAGAAAGAGATAATAACAAGCTCATGGGGAAAATAGCATTATAGAGGAGAAGATCAATGGTCTTGTCACAACTGCCAAATGATAACTTTAGTCTCTAGTCTATATCTATGGTGGAGAAAGCATCTCTACATCAAGTTGTCCACTTTTGTCTTTGGTTCTCCTTAGTGGAAGATCGGATTATGTATCGGTGAGATAGGTCATGAATTCTTTTCCTAGAAGTATTCCAAGTACTTTTTTATCATCTCATAAAATATTAAATCCGTTTTATTAATTCAATGGTTGTTAGTCATTTGTTGCAGTCATCCAACCCAAAGTAGTTTGCAAATACACTCATTATAGTAAATTATATTTCTAACACAACTTAAATCACTCAATTCCAACATCAGATGTGGGATCTAGAGACTTTTTTATGTTGGGGTATAATTTTTTTGCAGAGTTAATGTTTTTTATTAGACTTCCCAATTGGCCAATATGCCTTGAAGGTCATCCAACCATCCTATGAAATCTTTTTATATAGATAGTTGAATTGTACATCCACTATTTTAAATCATACAATTATGAGTTTATATATTAATGTTATGACCATTTGATTCAGCATCTATACTTTAATGATCCTCACTTCAATTTTCAAATTTGGGGAATGAGGATATGCAATATTTGATCATTATCTTGGGTTTTTATGGAGGGATAATTGTTCCTATCTTCTTATTGCATCAAACCTACAAATAAAACAACAGAAATATATGAAGAACCAAAAAATAACATAAACTACTTAGAATAGAAAATAAGAGAAAATACAGAGTAGAATGTAAAGATAATATGCAAAACTAATTCTAAAACGCAACAAAAAAATGAAGAATAGACATTCATCGCAACCTCAACACAAAATTCAAAACACTCTCCAAATAAATACTTTCAACCAATGTACCTGTCTCATACTTGCATCATGCTTTAATCCCTTCCACCAACATGGCCAAGTAATCAAATTGTAACATACTCAAATCTAGGATCAGAACTTAAACATCCCCATTCTTGGATCCCTTATCTATCATTCTAACCTTCTCGCCTAATTTTGAATGTACTAGTATTTATTGGAGTCATATAACATAATGTACCTATATATACCTTTCATATATGCAGTATTAGGATGAAAAAGTTAAACAATTTTAATAGAGGGGTTTAATGAGAAAATACTCTGATGAAATAATTTTAATATGAAAATCCAAATCATACTAAGTGAATTTGAGGAGAATAAATAGTAAATACAAAATAATGTATTAAAAGTCATTAAGAGATGCATGAAATGGATCCATTGAGTACTAAACTTAAAATAATTAAATAAAATATCAAACTCTTTGGAAGAAGACATTGATGATAAATTATAAGTTTTCATGATGTAAATATTCTACCCTTTAATTTTTGTATTTGATCAAACTATCTTTGACTATTCAGTTAATTACTTGAAAATATTACTTAAATATGGATTACATTAGGATGCCATTGTCCAGTCATGTTTTGTAATGCATGTAGCATTTCATACCATCTGCTAGAATGCACTCTAGGTCTTGCACAGGTGGATGATCAGTCGGTCATAACTGGTGTGTCTTACCCCCTTCTCTTTCTCTGCCCCATCTTCTTCTCTTCTCCCTCACTATATCATCCCTTTCTCTCTCCTTTCTCCACAACCCATAATCCTAGACCTTAGTGTAGTAAAATGAGTTAGAATTATTGAAATATATTTCTTAGTTGATCTACCCCATTTGACCCTTTTAAGTATTTAGTAATATGATATTTTAATCCTTGAAGGGGTGGAGTATGGTATTTAGTAGTTCATGAGAGTAATTAAATATTATCCAAACTCAACAACCCTTGGAAAATTTTTAAAAATTTTAGACTTTTTAGAGCTTAAACCTCTCTCTTCTTAGACCCCTTATCCATCATGCTAACCTTCTCACCTAATTATAAATGTAATAGTATTTATTGCAGTTATATAACGTAATATACCTATAAATATCCTTCATATATGCAGTGTTAGGATAAAATAAACAAATACTTTTAATGGAGGGGCTTAATGAGAAAAAACACCAATTTAATAATCATAATATGATACTCCAAATCATAGTGAGTGTGTTCGAGGAAAAGAAATAGTAAATACAAAAAATGTATCTAAAACTTATTAAGAAAGGCATTAAAGGGATTCATTAGGTACTTAACTTAAAATAATTAAATAAATATCCAAGTTTTTGGAAGAAGAAATTGATGGTTAATTATAACTTTTCACACCTTAAATGGCCTACCCTTTAATTTTTGTATCGATCAAACTCTCTTTGACTATTCAATTTATTGATTGAAAATCCTACTTAAATATGCATTGATGTACTCAATAGTTAATTAGGATGCCATTGTCTGGTCATGCTTTTGTAACGCACACAGCATTTCATCCCCTCCACTAGAACACACACTAGATCTTGCACAGGAGGGTGACCAATCTTACTTAATCAGTGTGCCTTGTGTCCTTATCTTTCTCCCCCTCTACTTCTCTTTTCCCATGACTTATCCCTCTCTATATCACCCCTTCCTCTCTCCTTTCTCTACAACCCTAACACCAGTCACCCCATTGCCTTTTTCCCTCATGTTGACATCACTAGTAGGAATTTTTGTTGTCTGTGCAGCATCGTCACTACCACCAAGACAAGAGGTTGAATATCCAATCAATGGAGGAAACATATCACCACCTTCCTTCTCCTCTTTCCTCAGTCTTTCTCCCCTATTCAACATTCTTTCACCTAAAACAATACATCTGATCTACAACAAATCACCTCAACACCTTTGTCTATGGTCACCCACCAAGTTGCAAAACCATTCTACTGTTCTCATCACCAAGGAGATCGGACACCACCATAGTTATCTGGAGACCACCTATAAGTCATTGTCACGATCAGAGTCATCCTCATTCTTTCCATGGTGTCTGGATTCTTGGCCGACAATGGTTGGTGGTGTCTTAGATGATTTGCCATGATTATGAAAAACCTAAAGGGCTGACAGATGCCTTGTCAAGGTTGTAGCCTAGCCAGGCCATCTACAATTATGGAGTTTCATCCAATGTACATGTGTGCTTCAGGATTTCAGCCTCACCTCTTCCTTCATAGCTTAATAGAATGGGCAGTTGTGTAGGATGTTTAAGCTCCATGTCTCAACCAATGAGCCAAGGATCAACCCTTGACAATGTCTTTTCCCCTATAATGGCTACCTCCTTGTTGCTTCCAACTCAACATGATCCTCAAATCTTGTGAGACGTCAAAGCCTCTATCTCTGGCTATTGTCTTCAGTCCCTGGAACTAAAAGTATATATTTAGTTTTTTTTGTTGGTTGAAGCAACCAAATGTCTGCATGAAGTCTGTTCATGAAGCCTCCTTACCATTGAGTTGATGCCACAAATGCTACAATAGTCCTAACAGTTTGATCATCCTCAACTTAATACACCTAAATTGAATCCATTAATGACAACAAGAAACCACAGAGGTCAGGTCTACATGTCTAGCTAAATAAATTGCGTAAGTTGAATGATAATTGTGATTAATGATAAAGAGAAGGTCAATATGATATAATCTAAGTGAATTTCTTTACTTACATTTTTGGGATATACCCCTATTACATAGAGAGGGGTATGGAAGAATTGGATAGATAGAGAAGGAGGGTGTGCCACCCTGAGCTTAGATTTGGTACACTTTATTGTTTTTTTCTTTTTGGCAGATGGAAGGTAAGAAGATGGAATAATATGTGTACATGAGTATTTGGATCATGCACAACACTTATTTATGTAATTAAATATATTGTGTTATTCCTCTAATTCACTACACCCAAATAATGGTACGATAAGGGGATGCATGGTAAATTCTATGGATAGGATTCACCAATCCGTAGGAGAAATACCATGTTTGATCCCTATCAGTTCCTCTAGCACTTGCAATCTTTTCTAGGGAACATGATTCTTATATTTAGATTGGATAAAAGGTGATTTATAGTCATTGGAATTTTTTCAAAAATATATTTAACATCAAGAACTTGTTTTGAATAAGGGGTTGTGTGACAAATTCTTTATGCAATGCAATATAATGTAAAGTAAGCTGACTAGATAATGGATTCAACTAAAATTACAAGAACAATGAACTTAAATAAAAATAGTTTTAAGCTACATTCTATGCAAGAAAACTAAATCCAAATCCAACATTTTGAACTAAAAATAAGAGTATAAACAGATAAATGTGGGTGAAAAGTAGTATGCATCACCCACCCCCACCCCAAGCTTAGAAATTTTCTTGTCCCTAAGAAAACACTAAACCTAAGATGGAGGGGAATAAATCCTCGATGCTCATATAGGAGTTCTTGACAACTCACAAAAGGTCCAGCTGAAGGTAATATGGATAAGACTTGGCACCTTGAACATGTAAGGTCCATGGTACAAAATATGATCACGAAGTCATGGTAACTCAAATGTATTGTCTAGATGCTCGAAAAAAATTCTTTCACCCCATAGTTCATCTAGTAGGATCACTAATACTCCTCCGTCATTATAGGATGTATAGTAGTTTTGTGTGGATTAGGAATAAGTGGTAGAATGTAGGAGTGGTGCCTATCTAGTATCCTATGGATATGCTCATATGTAAATGATGAAGGTATAATATGGACTTCTATGGCTGAGGTAGTGTGCAATAAATCCAAAATTGTTGTCTCCAACTCCTACTGGGGGTGTACCTCCTCATATAACAACCGGATACGTGATGCAAGTTTGTTGTTTATCTTCTAGAATAGATTCAATCAAGGTTGTTTGATCATCATAATCGTCTAGATACAAGCCAATAAAAGGAAAATGTGGTGGATCATTTAAAACTGTATCCATGTCATGGGGACTCTCCAGTTGATGTTTTTTATAATGATGTTTTAAGGGGGCCAATCTAGATAAGGATGGAATGCAAGTGTACATGTCCAACTCTGGTTGCAATTCTTTACACTACATCATTGCCTCTGGATCATCGATTGTAGGAAGACACAACTGTCATTCTCATCATCTTTGATAAATGGAGTATGATCCATCCTCCCTATGGAGCTCTCTGATTGACCCTCATGTGACATGACTAGATAGGATATTTGTGCTTTTAGTTGTGCCAATTGTGCCATAATTCTTTTGCCCCAATCTTGTCCACTGCTAGCATTGCTTGTCGATCAGCTAGCAGTATTGTTGGACAACTAACATCTTATGTAGGGCCTCCGTCCTCTCATTGTTGTCAAGTAGATATTGATTTGTTTAATAAGATTCTTCACCATAACTCACATGATATTGTTGGTTGTAGTTTACCTCATCTAATAATTTCCTTCACATAATAGATTGCCATGCTATACCCCAAAATATTGTTGACCGAAATATGTTTCATATCTTTCTTAAGGAGTCTAACCTTATGCTCAATGTTGAGCCTCTCAATAGATGCTTTGTCTTGTGGAATCAATTCATATAATCCCTTATGCTCATTTTTTAAGCTAGCATTCCCACATTTTATGATTTTTGACATTGACCACTCCATTTAAACGAATGCTTGGGAAAAGAAAATTTGTCTATTAGGCTTAAGAGAACATTTGATTTGGTTTCCTTCTCAATTACTCTATGATGCTCACTCTCTATGGTTGGGCCCTATGATTTACAATCTCCCTCTTCATGGTAGTTGTAGGCAGTAGCGGTAGGCATTCCCATGTTATATACCTACATTACAAATGTGTCGTGTTTGGTGTGAGATTCCAAAATTGGCAAAAACTTGGGGGAAACACTTGATGGTGTATTGAGCAGCAGTGGTAGGAGAAAATGAATGAACGCCACCTCTCAGCCATGTTTGTCTATGAAGAAACAATAATGGTGGGATCCATTATTTCAGAAATTGCACCTCCAGCAACATCCACCTACTTTTGAACATGGTCCATTTCATGGCGAGGATCTCACCATGTGGTTGGGGCAGCCATTACCACCTCCAGATATGGAGGAGACTGATGATGATGAAAATGATGACGAGGAGTAAGGTATCAAGTTAGACCTTCATTTGTTACATGTGTTGGCATTTAGTGGTGACTACTTGCGGACATTGAAAAACACTAGAGGGGGGTGAATAGAGTTTTTAAATAATTTTAACAATTTATTGAACTCAAACAACCACAATTAGAAATTGGAAGAAGGAGACAGGTGTTTAGAGTGGTTCCAACTTTAGCAAATACTAAAGTTGTCAGTCCACTACCTGGTTGCTTACCCAACCGGGATTTTGAAAGTATTTATTTTATTACCTTCTCAAGGATTTATACAAAATACAATACTTTCCTTTACACCCTTTGAACAGCCTTCACTTGAAGTAGGTGCACCAACTTTGAGGTAGCCTTCTTGAAGTAACTCCAAGCTCCCCCTTGAAGTAGCCTTCCTCTCTAGAAGTAACCTCCCGTTGCACCAGCCTTCTGAAGTATCTCAAAGTCACCTTCTTCACCAAGAAGATCTCCACCCTCTCCAATCAGCAGCCTCCAACCTAGGAGTAGCAAGGAGAGTACAAACGGTAATAGAGAACAAGAAAGGAAAAAGGAAATTACAACTTATCCTTTGTAGCCCAAGGCTTGATTTGCCTAGATCAAGCGTATAGATCTCCTAACCAAGTGTATGGACTTGTGATTGCAGTGGGTAGGAGATACTAGCCTATAGGACATGAATTTTGAGCTAAGGAAGGAAGTAGCCAATTGTCACAATGCTCAAATTGCTCACAAACAGATTGCTCAAAGTATGCTCAAGGATTTCTCAAGTGTAACAAGTGTGTTTGAGTGTCCTATGGCTTGTCCTATTTGTAGGAATGGCCTAAGGATTCTTAAGGACGTTCTAGACAACTTCTAGGGGTTTCTAAGTGCTTAACTAGTCATTAGGTACAAGTTTGTTGCTTTAACAACGGCTAATTAATTAATTCTGCAGTTGCTGTCAGAGACCATCTCGGTCGAAGAATGGTCGACCGAGACACCTACTCGGTCGAACTTTTGTCGACCGACAGGCTCTCTGGAACAAGTGATTTGCAACGTCTATCTCCAACTGCCAACTACCTTGTCAGTTGTGTCTAACGGCTACTTTGGATCTTTCTCGGTCGAGAAGATTGTCGACCGAGAGTGTCTCGGTCGAGGATTTTGTCGACCGAGATTGATCCTGTTTCAATTTAGGCACTAATTATATGTATGAGTGTGCATATGTGATCCTATTTGAAGGGGATAACTTATCTAAATGTGATGTTTAGCTAGGGAAGATCTAACGCTTGATTTACATGCAATCTAAGTACTTGTACATTATATATTTGTACAAGTTTTTTACAAAGCGATTATATTGCATGAAAATATAAACATATAAGCATATGGATTTCCCTAGTTGCTTTTGTCATCCACCTTGTTCCTGCACACTCAAGTAGCTCATTAGATTAATAAGAATGAAATGTTTGTCATAATCAAAACAAAGGAATTTATAGATGTCCATTTAGCCAACAATCTCCCCCTTTTTGAAGATGACAAACATTTCCAAAAATATAAATAAAGGAAATATAAACCATATGAGTTTCATACCTTTAGATTACCTTTTGTAGCTTTTCTTCTTGGTTATAAAATGTGTGCTTATTATTCCCCTTGAATTATGGAACATGAAATCCAATTCACTAGGGAATATAGCAACTTTCAATGTAAAGCCAAGAGTTTATTTATGAAACTCATTGATTGAGTGTTTCTAAGTTTTAGTTTTATATTTATTTCTCCCCTTTTGTCATTTCAAAAAGATATCCGTTTAGAAATAAAAACTCCCCCTTAATTAGATGTCCCATCAAATCTAATGAAAAAGATGTTCATTTAAAAGCCAAAATATCATAATGCAAGTAAGAGTTTTTGTTTAAGTAGCACAAATATCAAAGAAAACATCTTCCAAAGGAGTGATAAGCAGTTGCTTTCTAATTTTGTTAAATTGATCTAGTGGAAACGGTTTTGTAAAAATATCAGCCAATTGATCTTCTGTATCAACATGATGAAGGGAAACATGATTCTTGGAGATATGATCCCTTAAAAAGTGATGACGGATTTCAATATGTTTAGCTCGGCTGTGTAAAATAGGATTGTGTGCTAAGTTTATAGCGCTCGTGTTGTCACAAAAAATAGGCGTAGAAGAAAGAGTAACACCATAATCGTTTAACACTTGTTGCATATAAAGCACTTGAGCACAACAAGACCCGGCTGCCATATATTCAGCTTCAGTTGTAGATAGGGCAACCGTATTTTGTTTCTTGCTAAACCAAGATACTAAAGCTCTCCCTAATAAGAAACAGCCACCACTAGTACTCTTGCGATCAAGTCGACAACCAGCATAATCCGCATCAGTATAAGCTTTAAAATCCAAGGATTGTCCTTTTGGATACCATAAACCAAAGCAAGTAGTACCGGCTAGGTAACGAAGAATTCGTTTAACTGCTAGAAAATGAGAGTGCATAGGTTGTGATTGAAATCGAGCACAAAGACCAACGGGAAACATAATATCTGGTCTAGAAGCAGTTAAGTAAAGCAAACTACCAATCATGGCTCTATATAAGGAATCATCAATAGGTTCCCCATTTTCATCCTTATCAATTTTAATAGAAGTAGCCATAGGAGTAGTAGCATGTTTGCACTGATCCATCCCAAAACGTTTTAATAGTTCTTTAGTATATTTTTCTTGGCTTATGAATATTCCGGCAGGTTTTTGCTTAATTTGAAAACCAAGAAAGAAAGTTAGTTCACCCATGAGGCTCATTTCAAATTCTTTTTGCATAATGTCACTGAATTGTGTGCACAATGAATCATTAGAAGCTCCAAAAATAATGTCATCAACATATATTTGCACAACTAGGAAATCAGATGTATATGTTTTGAAAAATAAAGTAGAATCTGAATTTCCAATAGAAAAACCATTATCAAAAAGATATGTCTTGAGCCTTTCATACCAATTTCTAGGTGCTTGTTTTAAACCATAAAGTGCTTTCTTAAGTTTATAAACATAGTCACCTTTTTCCGGTATTTCAAAACCAGGTGGTTGGGCAACATATACTTCTTCTTGAATGATGCCATTTAGAAATGCACTTTTTACATCCATTTGGTAGAGTTTGATATTTTTATGTGCAGCAATAGCTAGTAACATTCTAATAGCTTCAAGTCTAGCTACCGGTGCATACGTTTCATCAAAATCTATTCCTCCTTGTTGATTATATCCTTGTGCTACTAACCGAGCTTTATTCCTTATTACTTCTCCTGCCTCATTTAGCTTGTTCCTAAAAACCCATTTAGTTCCTATTATGGTTTTATTTTGTGGTTTAGGATCTAAATCCCATACATCATTTTTAGTGAATTGATTCAATTCTTCTTGCATGGCTATTATCCAATAATCATCTTTGAGAGCTTCAGATATCTTTTTAGGTTCAATGATAGAAACAAAAGCCATGTTTGCAACATCTTTGAAGGAAGACCGAGTTTTGACTTTATCATTAGGATCTCCAATAATTAGTTCTTGAGGATGATCTTTAATAAGCCTAGGTGTAGGTTGTGGTTCAGCTTGGTGATTATTTGTAGTACCTTTCTCACTATCATTTGGTATGTTTAAATTTTCGAATTGATTAGTGAGATCTATGATTTCTAGATTTTCAGATTTGGACTCTTCATGAAAAGAAACATGAATAGATTCCTCAACTTTTCTAGATATAGTGTTATATACTCTAAAAGCTTTGCTAGAAGTGGAATATCCCAAAAAGAATGCTTTGTGTGATTTTGAGTCAAACTTATCTTTATCATCTTTGGTATTTAAGATATAGCATGTGGAGCCAAAGGTATGAAAATAGTCAACTCTAGGTTTCTTAGAATGTATTATTTCATATGGAGTTTTCTTTAAATGAGAGTGAACAGTTACCCTATTTAGCACATAGCATGCAGTGTTTACAGCTTCTGCCCAAAAGGTTTTGGGTGTGTTGTGTTCAAGCATCATAGTTCTAGCCATTTCTTGTAGTGATCGATTTTTCCTTTCAACTATACCATTTTGTTGTGGGGTGCGTGGAGCAGAAAAATTATGAGTGTACCCTTGAGATGTACAAAATTCTTCAAATGTATGATTTTCAAATTCTCCACCATGATCACTTCTAATGGTACATATTTTGCTTTGTAATAGATTTTCAATCTTGGAACAAAATTGTATAAAAACATGAGTAGTATCATCTTTAGTTGCAATAAAGTGTACCCATGTGTATCTACTATAATCATCAACAATAACAAAACAGTATCTTTTACCACCAATAGACTGTGTCCTCATGGGTACAAATAAATCCATATGAATTAATTCTAAGGACCTACTGGTTCTAAGTACATGTTTTGGTTTAAAAGAGGTTTTGGTTTGCTTTCCCATTGTGCATGGTACACAGTTTTCAACTTGATCAAAAGATAAAGTAGGCAATCCACGAACAAGATCATATTTCACTAACTTTTTAATAACATGTGAACTAGCATGTCCTAGCTTTTTATGCCATACTTGTAAGGTATTTTCATTTGCAAGCAAGCATTTTCCCACTACTGATTTCATAGAGTTAGGTTTAAGGATATAAAGATTTCCAACTCTATTTCCTTCATAAACAACATTTGTAGTGTTTTCTATCAATAACTTGCAGCAAGTTTTGTTAAATAACACATCATAACCACTATCACATAATTGACTAACACTTATCAAATTATGGTGCAAACCATCAACGAGTAGAACATTCTTTATTTCGAGGTTTGTACCAACATTACCTATTCCAACGATTTTGCCCTTACCATTGTCTCCAAAGGTGACTGTTCCACTTTTCTTTTCTTCAAAGGTTTGAAATGCATCCTTGTTCCCGGTCATATGTTTGGAACATCCACTGTCAACCACCCATTCCTGCATTAAAATGTAGATTTTGGTACCCATGTGATGGTCTGATATGGTTAGAATCATTTAAGTACAGATTTGTATAAGAGTTCTGAATCAGAAGTCCAGTCGGTCGACAATTGTTCGACCGACATCTGTCTCGGTCGACTAATTGTCGATCGAGAAGATTACTGTATTACAAACAAAGAAACACAGAAATTTAGCTCGGTTGACCAATTTTCGACCGAAACAATTGCTGGAAATTTTGATATGTTACAGACATTCGGTCGGTCGACAATACTTCGACCGATTAATGGTTCGGTCGACAATACTTCGACCGACTAAGTTCCTGTTTCAGTACAATAATGCAGAAAATTTACAATATGCATGAAATCTTTTGTTTAGTTGAGATAAGACAATATAAATAGCAAGATGGAGCGTTTGGTCATATCTCAACTAAATTCCATTTGACCGTACTAAGTTTGAGGTTTTGGGACCCAAACTAATTCGGAATCCTTAGTTTTATAAGGGCATGAAAAGGAATAGTGTCCAAGGCGTAAACAAAAATGGCAAGTAATAGAATCAACTTCATTTCTCTTTCTAGCCATTGTGTTCTTGGGTACAAACATAGTTTGAGTTCTTTTGGGTTGATTTTTCTTTGGAGCATATCCGAAACCTTTTCTTCCGTTGAAAACAGTACCAATGCTTAGAATGTTATCAAGTATATTTTTTCTTCTTAACTCATAAAGTTCTCTTTGCAGCTGAGCAATATCATTCATTTTCTTGTGTAGATCATTTCTTGCTTGATCTAAATCAGATAACAATGAATCTCTTTCTTTTATAACATTATCATAGTCTAGATGGTTACACAAAATAGGTTGAGTCTGAAAATCTTTTAGTTTAGCTAACAAGTCAGTCTTTTCTTTAGAAAGAAGATCAACATTTGTTTCTAAAGTGAGTAGCTTTCTAGTGCAATCATCTAAAGATGTTTTTAAAGACAAATTCTCAAGATCAATGTTATTCTTTTCAGAAGAGAGATTATCTAATTTAGCAATTAGCTCATCATTTGATTTGATAACCTTCTTTAGTTTCTTCTTGACATCAACATACTTATCATGAATTTCTTGTAGACTAGTAACTAACTCTTCTTTAGAAAGATCAAGTAGGCTTACCTCTTGAGAGTCTTCATCATCTTCTCTTGCCATTAGACAATCCACCGTTTCTTCTCCGCTTTCACTGTCACTTGACTCGTCCCATGCAGCTTTATAGGCTTTTTCTCCCTTCTTCTTGTGTGAGCTTTTCTTTCCTTTCTTTGCTTTAGGACATTCATTTTTTAAATGCCCTTTCTTCCCACATTCAAAGCACCTAGGAGGGGTAGAAGAAGAGCTGGAAATTTTGTTAGATTTAAATCTTTTGTATTTCTTACCATTGACTATCAAGGCTTCTTCTCCTTCTTCTTCACTTGACTCCTCACTTTCTTGTGTGACGACCTTTGAAGCTTTTAGAGCCACATCCTTCTTCTTTCCTTGCTGAAGTTCACGTGCTCTTCTTTCTTCCTCTTCTAGGGTTGCTTCATGAGCTTCTAAGTTGCCAATAAGTTGCTCCATTTTCAGTCGAGTGAGGTCGTTTGCTTCTTCAATGGCTGTCACCTTTGGCTTATATTTTGGAGGAAGTGAACGAAGGATCTTTGATACCTGATCTTCTTCAAGGATAGGTTTTCCTAGGGTACTTAAACCATTAACAATAGTAGAAAATTTTGCAAACATTTCACTAATTGATTCATCAGGATCCATACGAAAGTGTTCAAACTTTTGTTTAAACATGCTAATTTTGGAATTTTTGACTTGGACTGTACCTTCATAGGTTATGGATAGTCTATGCCAAATATCATAGGTTGTGTCATAATTAGATATTCTATTAAATTCTCCTACTGATATAGAACAATATAAAATACTTACAGCTTTTGCATTCATTTGAGCTAGTTTTACCGTATTAGCATCCCATTCTGCAAATTGAATTTGAGGGAGCTCATATGGGGTTGACACCATTCTCCATAAGTCCCAATTGATGCCTTGGAAGTAGAACTGCATCCTTCTCTTCCAATATTGGTAGTTTGTTCCATCGAACGCTGGAGGCCTAGCAACAAGTGTCCCTTCGAGGTTAAGGTTGTTGAGCACTCCATCACCCATTTCTTCAAGACCTTGTTAGGGTTCCTTGAAGCCTGCTCTGATACCAATTGAAAAACACTAGAGGGGGTGAATAGAGTTTTTAAATAATTTTAACAATTTATTGAACTCAAACAACCACAATTAGAAATTGGAAGAAGGAAACAGGTGTTTAGAGTGGTTCCAACTTTAGCAAATACTAAAGTTGTCAGTCCACTACCCGGTTGCTTACCCAACCGGGATTTTGAAAGTATTTATTTTATTACCTTCTCAAGGATTTATACAAAATACAATACTTTCCTTTACACCCTTTGAACAGCCTTCACTTGAAGTAGGTGCACCAACTTTGAGGTAGCCTTCTTGAAGTAACTCCAAGCTCCCCCTTGAAGTAGCCTTCCTCTCTAGAAGTAACCTCCTGTTGCACCAGCCTTCTGAAGTAGCTCAAAGTCACCTTCTTCACCAAGAAGATCTCCACCCTCTCCAATCAGCAGCCTCCAACCTAGGAGTAGCAAGGAGAGTACAAACGATAATAGAGAACAAGAAAGGAAAAAGGAAATTACAACTTATCCTTTGTAGCCCAAGGCTTGATTTGCCTAGATCAAGCGTATAGATCTCCTAACCAAGTGTATGGACTTGTGATTGCAGTGGGTAGGAGATACTAGCCTATAGGACACGAATTTTGAGCTAAGGAAGGAAGTAGCCAATTGTCACAATGCTCAAATTGCTCACAAACAGATTGCTCAAAGTATGCTCAAGGATTTCTCAAGTGTAACAAGTGTGTTTGAGTGTCCTATGGCTTGTCCTATTTATAGGAATGGCCTAAGGATGCTTAAGGACGTTCTAGACAACTTCTATGGGTTTCTAAGTGCTTAACTAGCCGTTAGGTACAAGTTTGTTGCTTTAACAACGGCTAATTAATTAATTCTGCAGTTGCTGTCAGAGACCATCTCGGTCGAAGAATGGTCGACCGAGACACCTACTCGGTCGAACTTTTGTCGACCGACAGGCTCTCTGGAACAAGTGATTTGCAACGTCTATCTCCAACTGCCAACTACCTTGTCAGTTGTGTCTAACGGCTACTTTGGATCTTTCTCGGTCGAGAAGATTGTCGACCGAGAGTGTCTCGGTCGAGGAGTTTGTCGACCGAGATTGATCTTGTTTCAATGTTTCAATTTAGGCACTAATTATATGTATGAGTGTGCATATGTGATCCTATTTGAAGGGGATAACTTATCTAAATGTGGTGTTTAGCTAGGGAAGATCTAACGCTTGATTTACATGCAATCTAAGTACTTGTACATTATATATTTGTACAAGTTTTTTACAAAGCGATTATATTGCATGAAAATATAAACATATAAGCATATGGATTTCCCTAGTTGCTTTTGTCATCCACCTTGTTCCTGCACACTCAAGTAGCTCGTTAGATCAATAAGAATGAAATGTTTGTCATAATCAAAACAAAGGGATTTATAGATGTCCATTTAGCCAACATACATGAAATGTAAGTAGTCTTATAAATGCAAACAAACTATCATCAGAATATATTCTTACAACAATTCTTAGTGAACCTCATCTATTGTATATAATGCAAAAATTTGTTATTGGTAAAAATTCATTGACTGATAATATGAATTTAGAAAATTTTCTTCAATGAATGAAGATAAGAAAATTTCTTTTCAAAAGATAGAAAAAATAAATTATAAAGAATCTAATATATAAAAAAATGTAGGCTAAAGGAAAATATTGAATCAAACCAAAAATTGTAAAAAAAAAAAGTACAAACACAAACTAAGGGGTTATCCAAACTAAAAATTATAGAAATAGACTAAGAAATTATAAAACATAACTAAAAATTACAAAACCAAACTAAAATTACAAAAAAAAACTTATAGGAAAAAATCATAACTTTATCTTAATAGACAAAAGATCAAAAATTCTTGTAGTCCCTAGGAACGGAGGCAAAATTGATATGATAGATTATAGCACTAGAAATTCACCTAGGTAAAAGTCCTTAAGTTTTTTTCCTAAACTAACGTGTAATAATCACTACCCAGAAGTGGATAGGTCTTATCACAGCATATCTTTATGATCGAACATAAAGTTCAATATGACTAAGAACAAAATGGATTTACAGCCTAAATAAGAAATGATTGTTAAAAGGATGATTATTTTAAGATTGTTTGATTAACTAAATAAAAAATGCAAGAAACTAAGTCAAACTATAAAGGAAATATTTACACTATGATAAAATTACTAAGATGATGGGGTTCACCACCATTACCTATGTAACCAATCTAAACATTACATCATTCATTCATGTAAATACTGGATTGGGGCCAAGAGTATTCATATCCCTTCTAAGTATGAAATCTACATGGACTAGTCTAATAATAGGCTCAAGGTCTCGTTACCTATGGATTCTTAATCTATCACCCCAAAGAATTCCCTTATGTGATCTCATCTGATATTCAATGATATTGTTTGATGTACTAATCCTAGAGTTCAATGTCTATACATCTAATATTATAACAATTATACAAGATATATGATCAAGCTATTAAGCAAGTATCAAAAAATCAATTATCAATATATATGTTCATACGGATAACATTTAATAATGTAAAAATAGAATACGAGCAGCGGGGATAATCCCCATGTCCCAATAATGGATCTGCTCTCTAAGCATATTCTTTATACAAAGAGAGAGACTCATGAAGAAAGTAGCAGCACATAGGAGAAGATCAACGGTCTTGTCACAACTCCTAAATAATAACTTTATTCTTCGTTCTAGATCTATAGCAGAGTGTGTATCTATGTCAAGTCTTTGGATTTGGTCTATGGCTCTCCATGGTGGAGGATAGGGTTGTGTATGGTAGAGATAAGTTGAGAAACCTTGTCATGGAAGTATCCCAAGTACTCTTGTATCAGCTTGATGTCAGTCATTTGATGCATATTTCCATTATATAAGTTTTAGGAGATGTAGGGCTGGTAGGACAATGCAAAGTGGTCACTACATAGACTCTTGTATAGAAAATATAATTATCTTCTTAAGTCAACTTAAATCACTCAAATGTGACATTGTATGTGGAATCTATAGCCATTTTGATATCATGATATACATTCTATAAAATTTATATGCTTTTTATTGGACTTCCCAATTGGACAACCCCCCTTTCCTTTCGGCCTAACATAATGTACCATATATATTATTGTTTAATAAATAATTTCATTTTACATCCAATGGCTTTTAAATCATCCAATTTTAAATTTGTATATAAAATTTATGACCATTGAAGTGATCATCTATACTTTAATGATCCCCAATTCAATTGTCAGATTTGGGGAGTGAGGGTATGCAATCTATGATGATTATTTTAGGCTTTTATGGAGGGATAATTGATTATCTCTTCTTATTGTACAAACATACGAATAAAATAACAAAAATATATTATACCAAAAATGAACTATTAAAAACATAAAAATAAGTAAAATTTGGAGTATAATGCAAAATAATATATACAAAATTTAATCTAAAATACAACTAGAAAAAATGGTGAACATACATTCACTACTTGAAGAATCTTCCCTTGAATTGTGTTATGGAATTTAAAATCTAGCTTTCTCCTTATTTCTCTTACGCCATTTTCACAATCATGTCGTCAGCATGATTGCATGATATTTGAAAGAAGGGGTGGTTCTTTGGAATGCCTCTGTGTGGATGCCAAGTAGCAACGTAGGTTTGTCGTCATTTGTCTCACTAAACTAGCCCATCCTTTCTTTCCATGTCCCTCCTCCACATCATTTTGAAGCATTGATGATCTTTTCTAATTTGACTACCAGAGTAGGGAAGTCTATATTTCTGGGACCACAGAGGCTAATATGTCTGACTACAATGGTGGTGGTGGCTGCAAAAGTCATTTTCTCTTCTTGTCTAGATCCAACTATAGTTCTTGTATATGCTGAGTAGAGGGCCAATAATCTAAATCAAACCATCTCCTATTTTTTCTTAATAACCACATCAATTTCTCATTGTCTCGTTCCATGTCAGACTCCATGTAGGAGCACGTGTGAAGACATGGAAGAGTGCATAAAGTTGGAGGAAGAGGACGAGGATCATGAGATTGTCGATGGCGTAGTGTGGCTTGTTACACGACACTCACTCTTACACCTTCATATTACTTCATGACGGATCCATGGTGGTGACAACATCATCATCGATGAAAACCTAGAGGACCATGTATACAACATGTCGACAAAGGAGCCCATGGTGTAAGGAAAAGGCTTCAATGTTGTTGAAGGTACATGAAATAGTGGTTTAGATGAAAATTGTTCCTTCATGGATATACATTCCCAAGCAACCATCAAACTTTAATCATATGGATCATACATTCATTTCAATTTTGGGTTAATGGACCGATTCGAATAGTGGAGAATAAAGATGGTTATCCTATTTTGCCATCCTAAAGCCGATTAGTAATTACACTAAATGGTATGCTACATTTTAAAGTCGTGTTGTACAAGCTATAGAAGTTTTAACCAAAGAAGCAAGATCATTTATATTAATTTAATGGAATGTATGTGTAGGCTGACACCATGGTAAAATTGGTATCCTAACGAATTTGTTAGTCTAATATTTCATCCTTATAACATTTTGCAATTTTAATACTTGTTCTTAGTTTAATCACTCAATCAATTCTTTTCTTAGGCATAGATGATCTATTTTGGTTAGTAATAGTCTCTAGTCATCCTAATTCATGGGCTCTTTAAATCCCTTTCTACTCTAACACTACACTTATGTTTAGCACGAACACTATCGTTTTAAGTTTTTGGTGTCTTTATCGAGAATTGGCAACAGTTGCACTATGTATGCTAAAATATGACACTATAGGCCACTTTGATTATCTATTAATTTTTTTAGTAAAAAGTAATTGCAAAATATTTTTTTACCTTTGGTTAGTTTTGAGTGATTCTACATCCAATTTTCTTTTGTGGTACTTATGTATAGTCCATATACAAACCAATCACTATGATGAATCTATATTGCTAACAATGGAGGGTGATTTGGAGGTTGTGCAAGAGTGGGCAATTATTCTCAAAGAATTTGTGGTAAAATTTGAAATATGTATAACATTGGGGAGAAAACTGAGAACTTGGAAGTTTCATATGATGAGGAAACCATATGGGAGTAAATCAAGATGTCATCTATTATGGCACAATTGGGTCCCATTAAGAGGTAGGTGGTCAATGTGGGAAGTTGCAATATTGACCAGACTTGTTACTCTTATCAAGTCACAATAATTCCACAGGAAAATCAATGAACAACCAAGGCAGCATATTAATTGATTTGTTGAAAGTCGTGATATGATTACGATAGACCGCATCAGGCCATTGTAATATACCTAAAACTATTCCCTTATTCTTTGACTGATAGGGCCAAGACATGGTTCCTTAGTCTTCCTTTTAGATCAATAGGATCATAGGAAGAATGATTGTTACTTTCTTTGAGAGATACTTTCCCATACCCCCAGAAGACCAATGACTTGGTGGGGATGATTTATGGGTTTAAGAAACATGTAGATAAATCTTATTAATAGGCTTGGGAGAGATACCAAAACATGTTAAGAAAGGTATCCTGCCATGTGTATTAACTTGTATGCTCAAGCTAAGATTTTTAGTATGGGTTGCACATAGGAGATAGGTCTACGCCTGATATTGTTGGTTCATTAATTGAAAAATCTCTATATAGTCTTAAAGAATATGGATAGAAACTAATCTTGGGACAAGGAGCGTGAGTGTCCTACCTCGACTAAAAGCATCAAGGAATCACACGATGTATGGAATTAAGACACATGTGGCCAAGTTGGCAAAGAAAGTTGAGAAGAAAAATATCCTCTCATTAGGAGAGGAAGAGGATTGCATGTACTTTCCATATCCCAATTGAAGAAATGAGTGTTCATGGAGGACTAGTAAGAAATTTTCTTGGAATGACCCCAATAACTTTTAGCATGCCCCAGCACATGCATAGCAACATCATGTGCACAGTAGTAGGGTCCTCAACAATTTCATCCTGAGAAAGTCTAAAAGCAATGTGATGGCTTGAGAGATATCCTTGGAAAATTTATCAACAAAACTAGTGCATAGTTTGAAAAATCAGACATGGAGTATATAAATATGAAATCTCAACTCATGAGTTAAAGACTTGATTGTCACAGGTGGCATCATATGTGGTGCAGTTAATGAAATCTTCTGAACAATTTTCTCGAAGAAATTGTAACATACCGGATCTTGGACCCTATCCTAGAAGTTTGACCTTTTGGACTTAGCCAAATAAGGTTGAGGTTGGTATGATCCTAATAATATAATGCATGAATAATGTAATCTAATATGCCACATAATTCATTTGGATGGTAATAAGAAGATAAAAGACTTAATTGGTTAAGTAATGTGGTTAATGAGCCTCTAACGGGCCAAGTGACATAACACATGTAAGAAAGTCTCAAAAGTGAAAATAGACTCCAAGTTCGTAATCTACACATCAAAATAAGCTTACATGTCAATTTTCAGCTAATTTGGACTGCCTTGAAATAACATGGTATGTTAGGAGAGAGAAAATTGCCTAAAAGGTGTAATTAATAAATAAATGTAATTCAGGACACCAAAAGTTGGAAATAAAGGTAAATTCGTATTCAAAACACTTAATATAACTTATGGATGGAGTTTCACCTAATTTGGATAATCCTAATGTCATTAATGCAAGAAGAAAGTGAAACTAAGTTTTGAATAATAAATGCATTAAAAGTTCTCAAAAGGCAAATCTAATTTTATATTCGGAATCTACATACTTTAATTGGCCTCCATGCCAAATTTCACTCAATTTGGGATTTGTTTGCACCTTAAAAAGAAGAAAGAGAAAAGGGAAATTAAATACAATGTCACTTTGCTAAATCATTTGATTTTGACACGGACCTTGGTTTCTAATTATGATTTTATGTAAGATCGTGGACGTTGATTCTTGATCCGATGATCTGGGCATCGTCTCCTACCTCTAATAGGAGACCGATCGCAGCAGTTATTTTCCGAGAATCCTTCTTCTCCTCCGTTCTCTCTCCACCGTACACCGTTTTAATCGATTCTTTCGGCAACATTTTCGGGAAGGTCTGACGCACCTAACCATCCTGACTTTTATGGGTTTCCTGCCCTATCAAGGAAACGCCCAAATCCTACCTAGCTGGAATATGCGGTCGAGGTCTCTGGACTGCTCCTGGCTACATCTTATATAAAACTGGGAGTATATTTGCCACTACGGGTCACCTTAATGTCTTTCTTCGCGCCCAATTTCTTCCTCGTCACCCTGTGTCGTCGCCGCAAGATCGAGGTGCGCCGCCGACTATGGCTGGATCTTCTGTGAAGCTGTGGCTTTCCTCGCAGCTTTTGCGTGTAAGTTCACCATCCCCTGGTCCTTTACTTCCTTTTCTGTTAGTATTTGGGGCCTGGGCCCTGGTTACCTCCCCATCTTGCCTAGCCTGTACCTCGTTGACAGACATGTACCTTTATGTCGTCTTGATGTCCCCAAGATCAACTGGTCATTGCGTGACATTGGCTGCGAGCGCCGGATCATTACGAAGGTTTTCCCGATCTTGGTTTGTGCAGTTTGTCGTTGTATTCTGGGTTCTATGCCCCGTTTTCTTTCCCCTGTTCTTCTGGTTCCGGCGAACTATTCTGGACCGCAAGGGTGTCCTTCGCTACCTCGAGAGCGGGGATTGACTCCTTCGGTTCCTGGCTATCTGTTCGAGGTAGGCCATGGTCTTGTATCTCGCACTTATTAGCAAATCACTACTTTGATCGGAGATTTCGGGTTCCTGAGGACCTCACGGCCATGGCAGGGAGCAGGTCGGGGCTGATTCCTCTGTGGTTTGTCTATGATACCCTCAGTTTCCTTTGGTTTTGATTTTTTGACAGGGGGGGATTTTAGTCTTTTCGCTTATCCTCATTTTGTTTTGTGTTGATGATTAGTGATTGAGGTGGTAGTAGGGCCAGCTTTACTGAATCGATTTCGATTGGGCCTCTCCCTCTCTCTCTTTTCTCTCTCGCTGACTTGTTGCTTATGTGGCTTTTCCAATTTTTTGGATTGGCCGATGCTTAAAAATTTATAACTAATTAATAAATGATCAGAAAAATATGGAAAAATACTTGTTGGAATAAAAAAAATAAGAACTAACTAATGATATAAGTTTTAATGGCTAAATATGATGTTTTATAACATGGTTTATATAGATCTAATTAATGATGAATTAACTTGCAAAATTCATGACTAAATATTTATAAGTCAGAAAATTATAATAAAATATGTTTTGGAATTTTAAAAACTTAATCTATAAAGTGGCACATTTTTCATAACATAATTCACATAATGAGAAAAAGGTAGTTTTTAGGGTTTATGAATTCAATATAAATCTAATCTCAATCCCACATATATGTTTAATAGGTTCTTTGGATGCCTAAGATTGGACCTAGATGTGACTTTGGATCTTTTGACTCTGAAGTTGAGGTATGTATGCAAACCACATTATTCTTATTGAGCAATGAACCTACTTTTGCCTTTCTCTTGGTCCTATGGACAATAGCCTATACACATTGCTCTTATCTTTTGATATCATGGTTCTTGTGAACTATCTTGTTTGTGGTAATCATAGATATTCTCTTGACCCTGTTTCTTATGACTTGGTGCAAGTTGGACTTTTGATGATATATACCCAGTGTGATGTGGATTTTTACTTGTTGATATATGCCCACTATGATGTGGATGTTTATATGTTTGTGTTGTCCATTGTGTGATGGTAACTTTTGTATCATCTTTTGACCATACCTTTCTAATTGCCTCTACATTAAACATGCTATGTGATTTAGTAGCACTAGAGTAGTGTAATTACATTGATTTTTGGGCAGTAATCCCCTATTGTTTATTTGGAGTGTGACAGTATTCCATACTCAACTTTATATATTGGGAGATTGGCAGATTCCTTTCTCTATCAGGTTTCAAATTTATGAGGGTTGGCCGCCAATTGTGTTTATATTGTTCTAGTTTTATGCTTATCTCACATGCATGCAGGTTATTGATGATGATTGTGGGGTGTGTGCCCTACCTTCTTATGTGCCAGTATTGCACATTCTTTATGGTTTTGTTTTATGGAAAGTATCCCTTTTGATATGATCTTTTCTCTTAATACCCGCTTGGGTAGTACTTATCTTTTCTATGGGAAGCTTCTTTATATTTGTGGTCCTTTATTTCATAATGTTGCTCAATTCCCTATTTAGTATGCACATACTAGCCTTTGTTGATGTCTTCTATTTTTCTCTTCTTGTTGAGTTATGCTTCCAACCCTAGGTAGAGGACTTGGATGGCAAGGCATGATGACATGGACTTAGAGCTTGGAGACAATCTTGAGGTGGTTTAGATTTTCTTTACATGGATCCTTATGATGTAAGTTTAAGATGTTCCCTTGTTTTATAATTGAATATAGTCATGTTTTTATTCTGCTGCTATACTTTGGTCTTTTGATTACCATTATATAAATATTTGAAAATTTTACACCCACTCTAAGATACATTGAAGGTGTGTTTGGACTGGAGGTTTTATTGTTCAAATTTTTAGTAAGGAAGTGGTTTCGCTTCTTTACATAAACAATCAAACGGTACACCAACACCAGACGCCAAGAGCAATTCTATCTATGACAAGAAGGGGTGTGAATTTGATGTTGAAGGACTAGGTACTACAAAGTGCACTCTTTATCTGAATTTCTTGTGATGCTTGCAGTCATTTGAGCCCCAACCATTGCATTTTGTTTCTTGGATGAAGGAACTATGGTAAATCATAGGTGTAGAGGTGATTCGTGCACAAGAAAGTGTTCTAGTCATTGAAGAAACCATGAAGAGAAAAAAATAAGTGTCAATAATATCAAGTTTACACATGAATGTACCAGAAATATTCTCCATCACCATGACTACTACCCTAATTCAAGAAAAGATGCACACACAACATAAGCAGGTGAAAGTTCTACTTCATAGAGGAACATTCATAATTAACAAGGAGGCATCCATGTTTGAGAAGATAAGGCCAATTCCTATTGATCCAAGTCACACTGTAGTGGAGGGTAATCTCAATTCAAGTTTAGGGAAGGAAGTTTGTTAGAAACCATACATTCCCCCGTATAGGCATCTTGTCTCACCACCTCCCATCACAATTCATATAGTTGAAAGGCATGCTTTGCCTATGGGCAGCCTAAAATATGAGAAATTCAAAGAATTTTTGGACATTTTTCACAAACATTACATCATCCTTTGGTGGAGGATAATGAGAAAATTTTGGCATATAGGAAGTTCTTGAAGTAAATCATCAACAAGAAGCAACACATTAAATCATTTCCTTGTTGACGATGTCATTGGTGCATTGATTCAAAGATGACTACCCAAAAATAAAAAGGATCTAGGATGTTTTAACACCCATTACTCTATTAGAAGCATGCAGTTTGAAGAGACACTCTATGGTTCCAAGGAAAGCATCAAGTTGATGCCACTTTCTACTTTCAAAAGACTTAGACTGAAAGAGCCTATCAAGACTAGAATGATGTTACAATTAGCATATGATTCTACTATTAGACCTTTTGGGATCTATGAAGATGTGTTAGTCAAAGTTTACAAATGTATTTACCTAGTTTATTTTGTATTAATGGATATACCTAGAAAAGAAGGGGTCAGAATTGCTTTTGGGGCAATCATTTCAAGCCACATGCAATGTGATTATTGCTAGGGATTGTGGATATTTGAAACTTGAGATCAAGAATGATAGGATGGAATTTTGATTACCAAGTCACTCTTCACAACCCATTAGACAACCAGGGATAGAGGTATGAACCATCTTGACCCCAAGACATAAGATAAGGGTGCTTTGTGGGAGGCAACCCACACATTTTTTTTACTTTTTGTATATAGTGCTACATTTTACATTTTAGTTATTAGGTAAATTTTGGGCAAGTTGATGATGTGTGATGAGTCTGTTTGACGTGCAGCAACAAGGAGAAGTTGATACCACGGACCACCAGTCAATGGAACTGACATAGACTTAAGGGGAAGTTTGGTTTTTATTGTTGAGATCTATAGGAAAACATCAGTGGCATCGACTCCTATTGGTACCACCGACTCATAATTATTTGACTTTGTTAACCTCTTGTTGCAGAACATATAGCACAAAGTTTGTGTCACCAAACCAAGTCAGAGCCACTTAGATAATGGAGAAGCATGATTGGTGGCCACTGATATGACAACCGCACATGAATGAATCCAATGTTGATTATACAAGTGATATGCATCCTCTAGCAAATCGGTACCATTGAATTTGGGTATCTGCTAGTTAGTATTTTAGTGATCACAATTGTCGGTATCAAATGTCGATACTAAGAGCACACAAATAGGGATCCATGTTGGTACCACCAACTTTTGATGGATGTGTGCTTCTCAATTATAAAGGAGTAAGATTCATTTGTATTTCTCATAAATTCAGGCATTCCTCCTTCAAGCTCTCCTCTACAAAGACTCATTGTGCACTTCTTCCATGAGCATACACTATATTGGTCTCTCATCCTCTCTCTCTCTCTCTCTCTCTCTCTCTCAATGGTAAGCAAGTGACAATAGCATGAAGCCTCTTCTTTAACATCTTCATCCCAACTCTTTTTCATACCACTCATGTCACTTGAGACTGATGAGCAGAGAAGATGATATGTCAAGCTTGCAAAGCATGACTTCAAGGCCACCCTCTATGGGTACACGGCCTTCATCGAGTAGCTTGGCTTCACTGACAACCTTTGCAAGGTGTACATAGGATAGGGGATGGGTTCCACAAATTCCTTTCTAGGTTTTGTCTAACACATAAGGAGATTGTGTTGGAAGTATCCCTAGAAATGTTCTTCTTGACATAACACACTTGGGGCGATAAATGGGATACTGGTTCGATAAAGTTCAAGCTTTACAATGTCACCCACCATCTTACTCTAAAGGCTTTCAATACCATTTTTGGGTAGGCAAACCATGACATGATGTGCTTCCCTAGATATTTCAGTCACTCAATGGCATGGAGTAAGCTTATAAGAGTGTTGGCCCATGAGAAGGTTAGGTGGCATCACTCTAGTGTCATCAAAATTGAGCATCCCTTTGCATGCCTTCTTCACTAACTCCTAAAAAACACTTTGTTCTCCAGCTCCACTCAGGGGCACGAGAAGTTCCAAGCCATGGACTTGTTCACACTATAGGCATTACTCTCACTAGGATGAGAGAAGGTTAACATTGGAACATTGTTCCTTGGACATAGGCACTCGGTTGCCAAAATAGAGAGAGGAAGTTTCCCATCCACTTTGGAAGTATCATTATGATAATTGCCATAAATTTCAACCTTGATCTCTCCCATCTCAAGCCAATGGAGTCAAAGGGGGATTCGTATTTTAGAAATTGTGTAAGCCAAGCTATTTGATATGTATGGAGGTAGCATTTTTTTTCATCTCCAAAATGGGACAAAGAGAACTTCCAAATCCCATCTTTAACATCATAGATCTTAATCACCTATGTTGGTCGGATGATGATGTCAGAGACACACACCAGGAGGAGGAAACACCAATGAGTAAGTCAATGTGGACGGAAATGATGAGGTCGAGGAGGTGGCATATCAGAAGGGACTTGTAGGGGTACACACCATATGTTGCATGCCTATAGTGTCTCTTCTTTTTCCTCAACTTCATCACATACATACACATATTCATTTCAGGGCATGTATCACATGCTAAATACCATTAATATGGGTTAGCATTAGCAGTAATGAGGAGTAGATCTTCACACATCAACAGGTGAGGTTTGCCAATGAGCGCCTTCTCCTAAGTAACCAGGAGAACTTCCATCAGTACATGCAATGCATGGAGTACACACAACAACATCTCTACAACCAAATTGGATCCAAGGACACTTCATCGACTACTGACTTATACCACATGTATTGTCTAACCCACCCCACTTCACCAGCATATTCTATCTCTTACCTAGAGATGTTGTCAAGAACATTCTATACCCTAGAGCATGATCATTTGGTACACCCATTCCATCTCTGAGTTTGTTCTGAAAATGAGGACATTGCCCATTTCAAGCTTAGGTTGTATGGAGTGGTATTTATCTTCCATCGATCTTACCATGCATATATATTTTTTACTTTACTCTTTGCATTTTAAATTTATTTTGCATCTTAGCTAGTTCATGTTTGATCATATTGTAGTTTCCACGTTCTTGTGTGTATCCACATCTATCTAGTGTAAAAGTGGATTACATAAATTCTGACATGAATCAATTGTGTAATGTTTGGTGTGTACCATTATCCTTTAAATTTGATTTTTCTTGTTTAAAAGTACATTGCATGAGTAATTGAGTGGAATAGTCAATTTAGAGACATATGTGGCGAACTATAACCTAAGTATACCCTTGATTTTTGACTGGAGATGGTGTTTGAGTCTGATCTAACTAAGAATTGGTGTGATCTTTTATTGTAATTCAAGAATATATTTATGATGACACCAACATATAAGTTAATAGAATATAGATGTGTCATGGTTAGGTAGAGTGTCTCTCAATCACTTGATAGTGGCCACCTTCATTGAATTCCCTCACCATCTTATACTTCATTCATGGTTCAAGCCATTTCTTCTATGATAGCATATCATCGTGATAGGAAGCACATAGTGTATGTTTGCATAAGAAAATGAAAACATAATTTCATATAAAGCTCGTTCATATAGGTTAGTTTGCATAACAAATCTCCATGCAAATTGCATTGCATGATTCATAAGGGTGTAATATACATTTTCTCGCACCTTTTTTTAATAAAGAGATTTAGAAAGTTATGTATATCATCACTCCTTCAAGTTGTAAAATTCTCTATCCTACACATCAATTTCGTATGTCTAATGAATGCTTGAAAAAAATATAAATTCAAAAGAAAATGAAAGGAAAAAATGTAAAGAGGAGAATGGAGGAAAAGAAGGAAGAAAAAGAATCATTCTCTCTTCTACAAGGAATAGGATCGTGTAACTATATCTCAAACCACCTTTCACCTCCACTCATCATTAGGATGAGGCATTCATTACATCCATCATCTACTAGAATCATTCTGCATTAGGACACCTCCGATCTCATTCTGCCCATTATCTAGGTTAATCATTTTATTCTATTACATAAATAAATTGGCTTGTGTGTGATCTATATTTCTTTCCACCCATTCCATCCATGCAATTCTCTACATGGTAGGCCATTCATGTATATATATTCCCTTCTCTCAATCTTATTTAGGTAACTACATCCATATTAGATGAAATGTTTGAATTGAGTAGTGTATGTAGGCAAATCTTGTGATGCAGTCGACATAGTGGTAGACTTTCAATGATATCTTTATGTTTTGTCTTACTTATGTGTTAAGCAGTATGATTTTGATGTTTAGTTTCTCAAATTGGTCTCTTATATAGTATCAATTTTCGCTATGGTTGGAGATGACCGGTTTGGGTTCATTGAGTCAAGGTTGATAAGAATAATCTAGTTCACACATGTGTCACACTTTTAATTTTTTTCAACCAAATCCAAAGTAGTGTTTCTCAAGGGCGAGTAACCTTCAAGCTTAGGGTATTTTGACACACATAATTTTTCTACCAAAATTGGGCTAATATAAGCTTGTTTTCATTATTATTTCTTTCATATTCATGTGTTTTGGGTACATTTTTCTTGAATTGCCTAAAATATCTCTTGTACATCCATGTAGTTGGCCCAAAATTGATAGCCTTTGTCATTTTCCTAATGCATTATTTCTTTGTTGCGGAGTAAACCAAGCATAACCAAAGAAAGTAGGTACCACTGACTCAAGTCAGTGGCACTGACATGAGAAGAAAAGGAACAAAATGTAAAAAAGAATAAGAATTGATAAGAAAGAAGGATATGCGTCAAGAAGATTCTTGGTACCACTAACCCAATTTGGTGGCCCTGAAATTACAAGCCCTAATCATATTAAATTAAAGAAGTCAGTGGTACTGACATTTGTGAAGACCAAGATTCAGCAAGGCGCATTTGATGGTCTATTTGACAAGTTGTTTCCTTCCTCTTTCTTTATAAACCCATGAGGGGAAGCAACCAGAGGCATCTCATCAGTAGGTCATCCCATTGACCGTCCTTGAAGGAACTGGGGCCCAAGGAGGAGGAGAGAAGAGATGTGAAGCAAGGGACATCATGAGGAGTAGTTTGATGACCGCAACGCCATCAGGTATGGCATTCTTTCCTTGTACCATATTATATCATTTGGTATTTTGTATTAATGCTATCAAATAATATTAGTAATTAGGCTAAATTGTGTGCTACACTGAAAGTAGGAAGTACAAGCTAAAGACCCTTAATTCAAAGAAGCAATATAAGTTCTATTAATTGAATGGAATGCATGCATAGGTTGACATCATGGTGAAATGGTATCTTAAAGAATCCATTAATCAAATCATCCATCTATTTTACTTTTTGCAATTTTAATTCTTATTCTAAGTTTAATCATTCAATATCTTTCCCTAAGCCTAGATGATGTGTTTTGGTTAGTAGTAGTCTCTAGCCTTCCCAATTCCTTGAGTTTGACATTTGGTCATCTTTGAGTCTATTTACTAATTTGATGTGTACACTTACAGTTATCATGTGCACTTAAGTCGTGTCATCGATTACCACTCCTAAACTCGGGAAATTTAAGAGGTTTATTTGGAGGTTGGTTAAGCAATTGATAGTTCTTCTTTTCATATTTATTTCCATAAGAAAATCTGGCATGGGTTGGCCTCTTATAATAGGCATAGGACACATTCTCAACTATTTCCTCTTAATTGTCCTCCTCTTCATGTGTGTATATATAGTGGTTAGAGCCATGTCTAGTCCCTATACATGTAACACAATTCATGACTATTTGTACATGATTATTTCCCTTGGTGTTTCTCTCCTTCACTGTGCCCACATCAAAGGCTATCTTGTATGGCTTAACTATCATCTAGATCTTTTAAAATATCATTGGTTCCTATAGCATAGCTATTATCAATAGGTTCCTTCTCATAGTCCCATGTATATTATAGATCTACCATGTTTTCTATGTTTTCCTTGGAACATTCAGAATTTTGCCTCATGAAGACATTTTGAGTTGTTGTGTTATAGATCTTATTTCACTTTGGGTAAGACCATTATAAGAAGTAGTGATCAAGCACCCTTCATCAAACCCAAGATAGGACATTCCCTCTGGTAGGCCCGGTATCTCTACCAGGCATCACATAGGTTTTTCAAAAGCTTCTATGAAACTTGATAATTTTATTCCTAGATTTATTCATCTTCTCGATAGGGATGAATATTTTAACAAATGAATTTGCTAGGCTTCCAAATCTAGTGTGTTCCCTTATTTTAATGTGTGGTAGCATGTGAGTGTCTTATCTCTTAGTGTGAAGAGGAAACCTTGTTGTAAATCACCTCTTAAGGAAACAGGTTGATCTTTAAGGTGTCACACACATTCTTGAAAAGCATTGATGTAAGGGTTGTCCTCAATAGGTTCCCTCCAAAGGTTAGATGTTGAATTATGGATATGAAAGTAGTGTTCAGCTCAAAGTTGGTCGCATGGATCCTTGGAGGTAATTTCCTTGACTCGTTAACTCAGCACGCATCTAAGGATCAGAGAGATGGAAGAACTGGTAGGCTCCTCCAACTCCAGCTCCACATGGGGGTGGTGGGTTGTTTCTATTCTTGGGTCTTGGTTTTCTATATCAGTGGACATCATCACCATCATTTGATGAAAAGTATCTCACACGTAGTACCTAAAAATTAGAAGAGATGGGGTAAAAAGCCATACAAA
Organism: Alisma plantago-aquatica; assembly: GCA_963693085.1. Lineage (NCBI taxonomy): Eukaryota > Viridiplantae > Streptophyta > Magnoliopsida > Alismatales > Alismataceae > Alisma > Alisma plantago-aquatica. The sequence goes on from OY856410.1 coordinate 661,331,203, forward strand.
GAACATAAACTTCAAGAAAAGTGAAAATATTTTTTAGATTATGTGTAATAGATTTTATTACTAGAAGAAAAAGTTGGGACAAATTCTAAATGTGCCTTGGGTGCTTAACATTTTCCGATTTCCTTTTCCTCGACAATAGCACCAAAAGTTTTTCCCTTCAATGTGTGTGTCCAAACTATAATTTAGATCTATAACTGACACTTAGATGCATGGAATGATAATATGAGGTCATGAGTACTAAGCACGGTCAAATACAATGACAAGGATGGCAAACTATTCAGGATCTTAGGTCTTAGCTTAGCGAAGTAGAATCAAATGTAAATTTTGAGTTCCTTCTACAATAGTTAACAAATAAGATAAATAGAGATCAAGGTAAAATAAAGAGTAAGTGAAGAAGGAAAAACAAGCGGTAGAACTTTTGGTATATATCAGTATTTTGGATAAAACTTGGATTAGGTTTCACAAACCAAGCACACTCACCAACAAACAAAAACCCATACCCATTGTATACCCTTAGCGTAGTTTATGAGAAATCATCTTTAGTGTTAGTTACCTTCTTATAATTGTATCTCTCTCAAGATGGTACACAACATACAATCATATGGCCATTTGTTCTAGTGATCCAACACTTTCATGCATCCTCACTAATCCTTAACTCCAAATCTTATCTAATATTACTCTCTTAATGCATTAGAAATCAAACATCACAAGTTGGTAGCTAAGCATACAAGTGATTCATTCATGAAAAAGAATAAGGAGATAAGCATTGCTAAGAGTATAACATTCAATGAAATGTGAATATTTACATGTTGGGAGGCTTTGGTGGCTAATCCCAATCCAATTTAATTAGTTTGTCCACTCATATGAACATGTTACATGACTAGTTTACATGAAACTAAGGCCACATCCAAAAAAACAAGAAAATTATATGAAACGGAGTGGGGAAGAATGAGTAAACAAAAATAGAGAAGTAGACATGGGGTATTGAATGTCGATGTAGACCTCCTCTTTAGCATGGATGATGGTGATGATGGTCAGGAAGATTTGTTCAACCTTCCTTACCTTGAAGATAGGTTATAGAAACCTCCAACAATTGCACATTGATGGACTTGGACTCTCTTCCTTGTCAACCGATGAAGATTGATGACTATTGAAGAATTGGGAAACACTTCGTGGAAGAATATTTTCCTTCTTTCAAAAGCTTGGGGTCCCTATTTATAAGGAATGGTGGTGTTCTTGAGGCACATGAACACAGGGGTCCTTTGCTTTATCTCAATTATTAGGGAACATGATTTGGGGCGCACGCTCAACTAATTTAGTCACTAGATGGTTTAGTAGGATATTCATCGATTGTGGGGGTTTGTAGTATCTCCATCATTGATGGAGTCTAACCTCTCATCAGTAGGCGATGGTAGGAACGCCATCTATAGGCAATCTTTGGGAGTTCGGACACTATTAAAATGTGTGTGTAAGATGCAAGTGTACATGTCAAAATAATATAGGATTATGAGTCATGAGTTACCGAATAGGGGGAGTTGTAAGGTTAAAGACTACTACTAATTATGGTCAATCAGCTAATTAAAAGGAAATCGGTTGAATTTTGATTGTTAAATTAAAAACTAAAATGATTAAATCTAGATTTAAGTGGTTGAAATGATGTTTAAAATCTCCCCAAAACATACAATTTCACCATGATGCACATTGCAATTGGAATTTGTTAATTTATACTTAATTATCATTATTCCTTAACTAGAAATCCATAGCTATATTACCCACTCCCACAACATGATGCACTACTTAGATTAAGGCAAAACCCACTCTTATAGCAGTTTAGGAACATAAACTAGGTGAACTATATCTCTCTCTAAATTATTATCACATAGTCATTAACCCTCTTCTGAAGAACATTATCAGCTATGAGAAATTATGATTTTTCTAACTTCTAATCCCTCTCCTGAAGCAATTAGAAATCTATCATTATAATTATAGTGATCAAGAACAAACAAATCGAGATCATAACTTCAAGTTTAGAATAATGAAATCATATTATAATTTCATGAATATAGTAACAATAACACATCGGGCTAATCATGGGTCCATGGAGAAAGGAACTTAGCCAGAAATGTATGGTGTGGTGTCATTTAGAACAAAAACATGCAAACCATGAATTTTGAGATATATTAAATAGAAGAAAGAGTTAAGAATTTATATGGAGAAGATAGAGAATATTTTTCATTCTTCCCACTGTCAAAATGCCTTCGAATTCTACTGAGTAGGGTTCCTTCACTTTCCTCCTTCTTTTCTCCTTTTTCGATGTCCCCCTCTGATAGAGAATGACACTACAGTTCTAATGGTATATTTTTCAGTTGTCGCACATGCTTAGGTCAAAAGATAACCTACGTGTATTGAAACATAAATCATTGTTGGATTTAACACATTCAATCTTGGTCGTTAGCATCAGAATAGGTACCACCGACTTGGGAAGTCGGTGCTAGTGACTCTTTACAGTAAAAGCATTTTCCATGTTAATTCAAAATAATAATATTTTTTTCTCTAATACCATGTTAATACTAATGAGTTGAAGTTTGTGGTATCAAATTTTCTCTAAGAAATAATAATTATCTACACTAACATAAGTAACGAATTAGGACAAATAATTATTTTAATAATTAAAATAGGTAAAATTTATGTAAAATTTACATGCAAAAATAGAACAATTGATGTATAAGGGATTTACTCTAATTTGGGAAAATATGTATGAAAATATATTTAGTTAAGATTAATTAGCAATGAAAATAAGCAAATTAGGATATCAAAATAGCAACACTTATGTGTGCATAATAACCCTTAAGCTTGAATATTATCGTCCTCGAGCAACACTACTCTCAAATTTGTTTGACGAATTCAGTACGAGGTCATTTACAAATGAATTTACTTTTTTCAAACTTTCCACCAGTCTGTCACAAATCAGCCATCACCAACCACAAAACAAGTAAATACTCGAAAGAGACCAATAATTCCTATAAAAGATGTCAACAATATGATTAATGAAAACACTACTAACTTGGAGCGGTTAACATCATGGTTGGTAGGACAAGTGATTGGTGTACTGATGGAGCTTCCACTTGTGTGGAGTTGTGTGCACCACTAAAAATCCTAGAGATAGTAAGTCTCTAAGTTTATCCTTGTGTGTGCTATCATAAGATCTCCACCCATGTACGCTAAGGTACATGGAAGTCTTATCGTAGTATAGTTGAGGATTGAATCCATGAGACAACGGTCTTGTTAAGGATTAACAAGATGGAAAATGGTATAATTCTACTTATCTACTTAACAGTTGATATTTAGATCGAAGAGTTGGGTTGATGATTAAACTAAAATGCAAATGTAAATTAAATGGCAGGAAAGTAAAATTAAGGTTGTAAATAATGTTTGGAAACCACTAGGATGTGATCGAGTTTCACCACCACTACACATGGATCATAACATACATCATAATAACATGGCTTGCAAAAAGGGTCTAATCAGTTAGTATCTTTGTAGACTTAGCTTTCTTTCGAATAGCCAACTATGAGAAATGTGGAAGTATTTCAATGCCAGCCATCCCCGAATGAATGGTCACTTACTTAGCATCACTTCCTTCACAAAGTGTGTTCCTCGACCTATCAAACTTGTACTTCCATACGTCAACTGATTCCATTTCATAGTATGGAAGTACAATGATGGAGGTGAGTTTACTCCACTCCTTGAAAAGCACTCCTAGATACCAAAACAGATATATGGTGACTACATACATCAAGAACCAACATACAATCGATAATCGAATCTAAAAGCATAAACGTAGACAATGTTGGTATGTATGCCCATAGAGCAAGTCATATGATGATTGTAATGGGATACTTTGTAAATTATTTGAATAATAATAAAGGCAATTTCCGATCTATATGTTTAAATTGTTTCTGATATGATAGTGTAACATGATAGATGTCTAAAGAATGATTTTACTCAATGATGTATGCTTTTAGGTTAAGGACCTAAACAATGAGATCATACAGATGTTAAGAGTATACATTCTTGTTTAGTCCCTAGTTAGTTGTTATTGTGGAAATAACCATAGACATCAATAACATTGAAGACTAGATTGTGTGTTGGTTGATGACAGAATCTCATTAGTCATGATATACTGATATCAAACCAAGCACATAGGTACTTGTTAGAGAACAAGGTACCGGACAGACCCACCGTGAGAGTAACACATGGAACCATGACTTGGTAGTCACAGTCATCTCCCACAGTGATGGTGGTGAGTGTGATTCTTAGACCTGAAATCACTACACTCAACACATGTCGTTGGGTACACTTTGACATCATCAAACGCAGTCCTAAAACATGGGTTGTTATAAAGGTAATGATTGGGTGGCTTTGACACATGGGGCTTTTGAGGGGTGAGTGATAGATATGGGATATGTCCCTCCTGAGGGAGTTTGATGTCCTTGGCCACTTGATGAGTAGGATTGAGAAAGGCATGTGCATGCACATGTGAATCAATATGTCATATTGATGTCACACACAAATCACTACACTCAACACATGTCTTGGGTACACTTTGACATCATCAAACGCAGTCCTGAAACATGGGTTGTTATAAAGGTAATGATTGGGTGGCTTTGACACATGGGGCTTTTGAGGGGTGAGTGATAGATATGGGATTTGTCCCTCCTGAGGGAGTTTGATGTCCTTGGCCACTTGATGAGTAGGATTGAGAAAGGCATGTGCATGCACGTGTGAATCAATATGTCATATTGATGTCACACACATATCACCCAGTCTGCTCTGAGATCAAGGAAATGAATGAATGTTGACAGGATGACTGTTCCATGCCTCGAGTTCATTCTGGATATCAGCGACAAAGGAATTATACATTCACTGTAACACCATTCATGGATTGTAGGATTGAAATTTGTTCTCCAACTTTCTATTTCACTTGGGTAGCACTGATGTGTGACTAGGCACCGCACTTTGCTTGTGAAGTCATAAGTGTTATGGACTTTCACTGCCAACGTGAAATGGACCTGCAGGGCCACACACATAGGATTTAACATGGAAAAGGAGTTTTGTCCACAAACAATGTTTAGATTGATTACTAAAGGAGTTTAGTAGTTCAATTAAACACTCAATTAATTGATAGCTCAATATCATAATGTTCAAGGTGTTGGACTGATTGATTAGAGTATCGGAGTGATTGAAATCACAATTGACTGATTCTGCACAATCTGCACTCCCAACCGATCGTCTCATGTGATGAACCGATCGGTTCATCTTGGTGAACCGATCGGCTCTGGTGGTGAGTCGATCAGCTCATGGATAGGGTGAACGATTGCTTCAAGTGTTGAAACGATCGGTTCAACTGTTGCAACCGGGCAAGTTGGGAAAGTAAGATTGGTGAGAAATTCTTTTCGTTTCACTTGCCCAATTTGATTGAAACAAGGATTGGTATTCGATACCAATTGGAAACAAAAGAAGGAAAGTCAATCGGGAACTGATCAGGACCACGAACCGACCGGTTCAGAAGTGAACCGACCGGTTCAGAAGTGAACCGACTGGTTCATGGGTCCCAACCGATCGGTTGAGGTGTCAACCGACCGGCTCAGATCCCCAACTGACCGTTTCAGTTGTGAAACGATCAGTTCAGGTTGCGAGTTGGTTGTTTTTTGTGGAAAATCTCGAACCCTTCTACTCCTGCTATAGTCCCATATTTTCCAGGATAGAGAACCCTATCCCATGACCCGCCTATATATAGGGGTATTGGGGGCTTCTCAAAGTACAACTCAGTGCAAACCAGTTGCTCTGCAAAGTTTTCGTTCTCTTTGATTTTGGTAACCGAGAGAGCCTGATCAAGTGCTACCCGAAAAGGGAGGCACAGCAAGGGAAAGACAACTGCAGAAAGTGACTGGTGGTAGGAGAGTGTGTTGGTGACTAGTACGTCGACATGAGGGTGTGACTCCTTTTGATTCCTTGTGGGATAAGGAGATCGGAGTTCCAGGCGGTCCGTGTGGACGACTGCAGAGGTGGGAGACCTCTGTCGCTCAGAGGACAACTGTCAATCCCGACAGTCACGGTGAGACCAGGAGTCTTCATTCCCGGTGCGACTAGGAGCTGCACAGACACCGTCCAAGACCGGAGGTGAAGACTGCGCAAGGCGCGAGGTACTGTCACTGAGCAAGCTTCGGGACAAGGTATGCATCCACAAACCATCTTTCCTATTTTATAGACGTTGACGTGATTCATTTTGTTCTGGGTTTGGGAGAAAATTTTTGTTTCCACTGCTTCTGTGCCTCCCCTAAAACCCAACAGTGGTATGAGAGCCACGTCAATTGTTCTATATTTTAGGATTATCGATATGATTGATTTTGGTTTGTCACCTTTATTTATTGCATACGATGCGAATAAAATTAGCTTTATGCATGTCCAATCCACAAATCCCAAATATACATATATGATATGTAATATTAATGCACTTGATACGCGTCGCCCTTAAACGAGTTTTGTAGTGGATGTATACATTGGTTATGGCATGTAAACCCTATATCTGTGTGTGGTTGTATGTGGTTGCTTGCATCTCGGTCTGCGCACCGATTCCCTTTCTCCTATTCCTGATGTAACTCGAAATAATTCGAGAATTCTTTTCCTACCTTTTCTCCCCCCGAATGTAAGTCGGGGTTTCACAATTCAATTGTAAATAGGATAGATTTTATTTCTTGTTATGTAAAAGAACGGCGGACGACCTGAGACGATCAGTTCAAGGCGTGAACCGATCGGTTGGTGATCCAGACGACTGGTTCGAGGAGCAAGATGAGCGGGTGGCGGCCTGAGGAGATGCACGACGACCGGCGAACTGATCGGCTGGAGGCGCCAGTCGATCAGCTGGTGGCACTCGGACAACCAACTTGATGGTGAGCCGATCAATCATGGAGATGAGCTGATCAAACCCAGAAAGGCAGGCACAGATTTCATCTTATACAGGTTGCATGTGATGTAGACCTAGATGACCGTGATTCCTCTTGGCTCGAGGAATCACAATAGGATGGCCATAATCATTGCTTTTTATCATCTAGCATGTTTTCTGTGGGATATAGCATGTATATGATACGTACTATATATTGTGGTGACTGGATATGTATATGTATATAAAAACCAAATCCCTCATTAAATATTAAGTTTTAGATGCCCTCCAAATGCGACACACATGAAAATCTTGATCGACCAAGTGTGGGCACACCCTAGCGTGGTGCACCATCTATCTTGTGGAAGCGTGAAGGATGAATGTGTGGGTCTGCCCTAGTAGGGTGCATATTCATCGTGTTGGCTTTGGGTCGGAGTTAACAAGGTGATCTAGATGGGATCTAGTACCTTGAGGCATGGAGATGATCATGGCAAAGAGTTGCATATGACATCTTTCAAGAGTTTCATATGATGCAATTGGCAAGAGTTTCCTACCTGAGAGATCTGAGTTGTGGGTGACAGCCCTAGCTGGTCCATGGCTCAGAGGATTTCAGGATCTTGACCCACTAGAAGATTGTACGATGCAATCTTCCGAATCGATGGTGAGGGCTGTCATTTTGAGTCAAAATAGTGGGAGCGGTAATTAATTAAAGGCCTAATTAACTATCGTCAAATTTTATTCAAATCAAATCAAAAGGAGTTTTGACAAATGCAATTTTCTCTTGTAGAATGGAAAAAGAATCATCTTTTAAAATGGGAAAATTAATTGAGAACAAATTCCATAACTGGTTGAGGACTGTGAGAAGTATTCTGCACAATCTAGATATACCAGGAGCCTTTGAATCCACTCTATGTACGCTAAATGCGTTGGTAAAGAAGAAAGAAAGTTCATTGATAGAGATCAATGGAACGAAAGGTAATGGAGAGAAGGGTTCTCTCGCCAAACCAATTTCTTCTACATGGAGAGGATGGAAGGAACGATGGAAGAAGAAGTCAGAGATAGAGATCTCTACTTCTGGTGTATACGTGATAGAAATTAACTTTACTACTTCTTCATCATGGGTACTTGATACCAGATGCGGATCTCACATTTGTTCAAATGTGAAGGATCTTAAGAGAAGTAGGCCTTTAGGGAAAGGTGAGGTTGAACTACGTATTGCTAATAGGGAAAGAGTTTCCGCCAGTGCCGTAGGAACCTATGAGTTAACTCTACCTTGTGGGCTAGTAATAGAGTTGAAGATCTGCTATTACGTACCTATCATAAATAGGAATATCATTTCCGTCTCTTATTTGGACAAAGATGGATTTGAATTTCTTATTAAGAATGGAAAATGTTCCATTTCTAAATATGGGATCTTTTATGGTAGTGCCCCAATGTCTTATGGTCTATACTTGATAGATTTGGAGATAAGTGTATACAACGTAAACACCAAAAGGCAAAAACTCAACGACTCAAACAAAACATATCTTTGGCATTGTCGTCTAGGGCACATAAATGAGAAGCGCATTTCTAGACTCCATAAAGATGGTTATCTAGACTCTTTTTATTATGAATCAATAGAGACATGTGAATCTTATTTATTGGGCAAGATGACCAAGACTCCCTTTTCAGGTAAACGTGAGAGAGCTAGTGATCTATTAGGACTCATACATACTGATGTATGTGGGCCTTTTAGAACTAATGCTAGAAATGGGTATCAGTACTTCATTACCTTTACTGATGATTTCAGTAAGTATGGCTATGTGTACCTAATGAAACATAAGTCAGAAACCCTTGAAAGGTTCAAGGATTTCATGAATGAAGTACAAAACCAAATTGGTAAAAGTATTAAGGAACTTCGATCCGATTGAGGTGGAGAATACTTAAGTCAGGAGTTTGAGGACCTTCTGCGAGCCCGTGGTATTGTATCACAATGGACTCCACCTGGAACACCACAGCATAACGGTGTGTCTGAAATAAGGAATTGCACATTGTTGGATATGGTGCGATCAATGATGAGTTTTGTTGATCTTACGATTTCTTTCTAGGTTCATGCTCTTGAAACCGCCGCATTTACAGTTAACCATGTGCCATCTAAATCAGTTCAAAAGACACCATATGAGATATGGTATGGGAAGCGTCCCGTTTTGTCTTTTATGAAGATTTAGGGTTGTGAGGCTTACGTCAAGAAAATGTTTCCTGATAAGCTTGGACCCAAATCCGATAAATGTTATTTTGTTGGATATCCCAAGGAAACGAGGGGATATTACTTATACCACCCTACTGACAACAAAGTGTTTGTTGCCAGGGATGCTGTATTCCTAGAGAAGGAATTTATTTCCAAAGGAAGCAGTGGGAGGAATATAGAGCTTGAAGAGGTTCAAGTCCAACAAGAAAACATTGAACCGATAGATGTACCAGAGGAAAATGCATATTGACAAGGTATTGTGGAATCTCAGTCTCCTCAGGTAATACAAGGACCTCGTAGATCTAGTATGACCCGCCTTGAACCTGAGAGGTTTGGATACCTTGTGACTCAGGAAGGTGGTGAGTTGATCATAGATGATGATCCAACTACCTATGTAGAGGCTATGGAGGGACCAGATTCTGAGAAATGGCTTGAAGCCATGATATCCGAGATGGAATCCATGTACTCCAACAAAGTATGGACTTTGGTGGAACCACCCGAAGGGGTAAAACCCATAGGGTGCAAGTTGGTCCTTAAGAAAAAGACCGACATGGATGGCAATGTGCAAACTTATAAAGGCAGATTGGTTGCAAAGGGTTTTCGACAAGTTCAAGGTGTTGACTATGATGAAACCTTTTCTCCAGTTGCCATGATTAAGTCCATCAGGATCATGCTTGCTATTGCAGCTTATTATGACTATGAGATTTGGCAGATGGATCTTAAAACTGCATTCTTTAATGGGAATATAAATGAGGATGTGTACATGACACAGCCTGAAGGTTTTGTAGATCCTAAGAATGCCAATAAAGTCTATAAGTTGCAAAGGTCAATCTATGGATTTAAGCAAGCATCTCGGAGTTGGAATCTTTGATTTGATGATGAAGTCAAAGTGTTTGGCTTTATTCAAAATGTAGATGAACCTTGTGTGTACAAGAAGGTTAGTGGGAGCTCGACCACATTCCTCATATTGTATGTGGATGACATACTTTTTATGGGGAATGATGTCTTAGCCTTAGAGAAGGTAAAGACTTAGATTGGGAATACTTTCTCAATGAAGGACTTAGGAGAAGCATCCTACATTCTAGGAATTAAGATCTAGAAGGCTTCTCAGACTAAGTCAGAGCACGTACATTGACAAAGTGCTGAAGCAGTTCAGCATGGAGAACTCAAAGAGAGGAAACATCCCCATGCTACATGGAGTCACGGTCTCTAGAGCTCGGTGTCCCCAATCTTATGAAGAGAGGGAGCGTATGAATGGGATCCCATATGCATCAGCCATCGGATCCATCATGTACGCTATGTTGTGCACATGCCCAGATGTCTCGTATGCTCTCAGCATGATGAGCAGGTACCAGTCAGATCCCGGGGATGCTCACTGGACAGCCATAAAGAACATCCTCAAGTACTTGTGAAGGACTAAGGATCAATTTCTTGTTTAAGACGGCGAGGAAGAGCTGGTTGTAAAGGGTTACACTGATTCAAGCTTCCAAACTGATAAAGATGATTACAGGTCGTAGTCAGGATTTGTGTTTTTCTTTAATAATGGAGTTGTGAGCTGGAAGAGTTCCAAGCAAGAAACAGTTGCCGATTCTACTATAGAGGCCGAGTATATTGCTGCATCACATGCAGCAAAGGAGACTGTGTGGATCAGGAAGTTCATTTCTGAACTTAGTGTAGTTCTCAGTAGTTGTGATGCAATTGAGCTTTATTGTGACAATAATGTATCGAGATCATAACTTCAAGTTTAGAATAATGAAATCATATTATAATTTCATGAATCTTGTAACAATAACACATCGGGCTAATCATGGGTCCATGGAGAAAGGAACTTAGCCAGAAATGTATGGTGTGGTGTCATTTAGAACAAAAACATGCAAACCATGAATTTTGAGATATATTAAATAGAAGAAAAAGTTAAGAATTTATATGGAGAAGATAGAGAATATTTGTCATTTTTTCCACTGTAAAAATGCCTTCGAATTCTACTGAGTAGGGTTCCTTCACTTTCCTCCTTCTTTTCTCCTTTGTCGATGTCCCCCTCTGATAGAGAATGACACTACAGTTCTAATGGTATATTTTTCAGTTGTCGCACATGCTTAGGTCAAAAGATAACCTACGTGTATTGAAACATAACAATCATTGTTGGATTTAACACATTCAATCTTGGTCGTTAGCATCAGAATAGGTACCACCGACTTGGAAAGTCGGTGCTAGTGACTCTTTACAGTAAAAGCATTTTCCATGTTAATTCAAAATAATAATATTTTTTCTCTAATACCATGTTAATACTAATGAGTTGAAGTTTGTGGTATCAAATTTGCTCTAAGAAACAATAATTATCTACACTAACATAAGTAACGAATTAGGACAAATGATTATTTTAATAATTAAAATATGTAAAATTACATGCAAAAATAGAACAATTGATGTATAAGGGATTTACTCTAATTTGGGAAAATATGTATGAAAAGGTATTTAGTTAAGATTAATTAGCAATGAAAATAAGCAAATTAGGATTTCAAAATAGCAACACTTATGTGTGCATCATAACCCTTAAGCTTGAATATTATCGTCCTCGAGCAATACTACTCTCAGATTTGTTTGACGAATTCAGTACGAGGTCATTTACAAATGAATTTACTTTTTTCAAACTTTCCAAATCAGCCCTCACCAACCATAAAACAACTAAATACTCGAAAGAGACCATTAATTCCTATAAAAGATGTCAACAATATGATTAATGAAAACACTACTAACTTGGAGCGGTTAACATCATGGTTGGTAGGACAAGTGATTGGTGTACTGATGGAGCTTCCACTTGTGTGGAGTTGTGTGCACCACTAAAAATCCTAGAGATAGTAAGTCTCTAAGTTTAGCCTTGTGTGTGCTATAATAAGATCTCCACCCATGTACGCTAAGGTACATGGAAGTCTTATCGTAGTATAGTTGAGGGTTGAATCCATGAGACAACGGTCTTGTTAAGGATTAACAAGATGGAAAATGTTATAATTCTATTTATCTACTTAAGAGTTGATATTTAGATCGAAGAGTTGGGTTGATGATTAAACTAAAATGCAAATGTAAATTAAATGGCAGGAAAGTAAAATTAAGGTTGTAAACAATATTTGGAAACCACTAGGATGTGATCGAGTTTCACCACCACTACACATGGATCATAACATACATCATAATAACATGGCTTGCAAAAAGGGTCTAATCAGTTAGTATCTTTGTAGACTTAGCTTTCTTTCGAATAGCCAACTATGAGAAATGTGGAAGTATTGCAATGCCAGCCATCCCCGAATGAATGGTCACTTACTTTGCATCACTTCCTTCGCAAAGTGTGTTCCTCAATCTATCAAAATTGTACTTCCATATGTCAAGTGATTCCATTTCATAGTATGAAAGTACAATGATGGAGGTGAGTTTACTCCACTCCTTGAAAAGCACTCCTAGATACTAAAATAGATATATGGTGACTACATACATCAAGAACCAACATACAATCGATAATCGAATCTAAAAGCATAAACGTAGACAATGTTGGTATGTATGCCCATAGAGCAAGTCATATGATGATTGTAATGGGATACTTTGTAAATGATTTGAATAATAATAAAGGCAATTTCCGATCTATATGTTTAAACTGTTTCTGAGATGATAGTGTAACATGATAGATGTCTAAAGAATGAGTTTACTCAATGATGTATGCTTTTAGGTTAAGGACCTAAACGATGAGATCATACGGATGTTAAGAGTATACATTCTTGTATAGTCCCTAGTCAGTTGTTATTGTGGAAATAACCATATACATCAATAATACTGAAGACTAGATTCTGTGTTGGTTGATGACATAATCTCATTAGTCATGATATAGTGATATCAAACCAAGCACATAGGTACTTGTTAGAGAAGAAGGTACCGGACAGACCCACCGTGAGAGTGACACATGGAACCATGACTTGGTAGTCACAGTCAGCTCTCACAGTGATGGTGGTGAGTGTGATTCTTAGACCTAAAATCACTACACTCAACACATGTCGTTGGGTACACTTTGACATCATCAAACGCAGTCCTGAAACATGGGTTGTTATAAAGGTGATGATTGGGTGGCTTTGACACATGGGGCTTTTGAGGGGTGAGTGATAGATATGGGATTTGTCCCTCCTAAGGGAGTTTGATGTCCTTGGCCACTTGATGAGTAGGATTGAGAAAGGCATGTGTATGCACGTGTGAATCAATATGTGATATTGATGTCACACACATCTCACCTAGTCTGCTCTGAGATCAAGGAAATGAATGAATGTTGACAGGATGACTGTTCCATGCCTCGAGTTCATTCTGGATATCAGAGACAAAGGAATTATACATTCGTTGTAACACCATTCACAGATTGTAGGATTGAAAGTTGTTCTCCAACTTTCTATTTCACTTGGGTAGCACTGATGTGTGCCTAGGCACCGCTCTTTGCTTGTGAAGTCATAAGTGTTATGGACTTTCACTGCCAACGTGAAATGGACCTACAGGGTCACACATATAGGATTTAACCTGGAAAAGGAGTTTTGTCCACAAACAATGTTTAGATTGATTACTAAAGGATTTTAGTAGTTCAATTAAACACTCAATTAATTGATAGCTCAATATCATAATGTTCAAGGTGTTGGACTGATTAATTAGAGTATCAGATTGATTGAAATCGCAATTGACTGATTCTGCAAAATTTGCACTCCCAACCGATCGGCTCATGTGATGAACCGATAGGCTCAGCTTGGTGAACCGATCAGCTCAGGTGGTGAGTCGATCAGCTCATGGACAGGGTGAACGATTGCTTCAAGTGTTGAAACGATCGGTTCAACTGTTGCAACCGGGCAAGTTGGGAAAGTAAGATTGGTGAGAAATTTCTTTTTGTTTCACTTGCCCAATTTGATTGGAACAAGGATTGGTATTCGATACCAATTGGAAATAAAAGAAGGAAAGTCAATCAGGAACTGATCAGGACCACGAACCGACCAGTTCAGAAGTGAACCGATCGGTTCATGGGTCCCAACCGATCGGTTGAGGTGTCAACTGACCGTCTTAGATCCCCAACTGACTATTTTAGTTGTGAAATGATCGGTTCAGGTTGTGAGTTGGTTGTTTTTTGTGGAAAATGTTGAACCCTTCTACTCTTGCTTTAGTCCTATATTGCCTGGGATATAGAATCCTATCCCATGACCCACCTATATATAGGGGTATTGGGGGCTTCTCAAAGTACAACTCAGTGCAAACCAGTTTCTCTGCAAAGTTGTCGTTCTCTCTGGTTTTGATAACCGAGAGAACCCGAACAAGTGCTACCCAAAAAGGGAGGCACAGCAAGGGAAAGACAACTGCAGAAAGCGACTGGTGGTAGGAGAGTGTGTTGGCAACTAGTACGCCGACAGGAGGGTGCGACTCCTTCCGATTCCTTGTGGGACAAGGAGATTGGAGTTCCAGGCGGTCTGTGTGGACGACTGTAGAGGTGGGAGACCTCTGTCACTCGGAGGACAACTGTCAATCCCGACAGTCCCGGTGAGACCAGGAGTCTTCAGTCCTGGTGCGACCAGGAGCTGCATAGACAACGTCCAAGACCAGAGGTGAAGACCGCGCAAGGCACGAGGTACTTTCGACGAGTAAGCCTCGAGACAAGGTATGCATCCACAAACCATCTTTCCTATTGTATAGACGTTGACGCAATTCCTTTTGTTCTGGGTTTTGGGAGAAAATTTTTTTTCAGCTGCTTCTCTGCCTCCCCTAAAACCCAATAGACAATTCATACTAGTAGATAATAGGTAACACAAGTTGGTGATCAAGAAACTAGCATTCATTAAATGATCAATGTTGAACTGAAAAGATAGTATTTCTCTATTGTAAACTCATGAATTACAATGCATGAAATGAAAACATGGGTAGTGGGGCTACTCCCTGCACCCTAGTGTATGGAACTACTCACTCATGGCAAGAACAAAGAATGAGATAGGAGAAGAGAAGGAAAACATCATCTCCACATAGGAGGGACAAAGGTTGACCCCTTGGAGTAGAGAACAACTATCTTCACACTGTGTGGTTGCTTTGGTGATGAATCATTCACTCCCCACCTTTTATGGTGATGAGAGAGAAAGTAGGCTTATGGATGGAGTGTGGATCTTAGACCGGCAGGCTTGGGGCGAAGGATGAAGGATGAAACAACTCTGGAACAAATGAGGCAGCCTTTGGGTGTCTCAGAATTTTTCTCCCTTTATGAGGACCCCTTTAGTCTTATTTATAGGTTTCAAAGGGGGCCTTGACCGGTCTCAAGACCATTTGGATCTTCATGGTTTGAAAACTGTTTGGATCCTCACGGTTCGGAAACCGTTTGGATCCTCACGGTCTGGAGACCGTTTGGATCCTTGTAGTCTTGGGACCGCTCACCTTCACACGTTCTTTGGATCAATAAGTCTTTACACAGTCTTGGGACCATTCTGATCTTCCCAGCCTTGGGACCGTTTGGGTTCTTCACGGTCTTGGGACTTTGCTCGATCTTAGGTTCTTCACGGTCTTGGGACCGTTTGGGTTCTTCATAGTCATGGGACTTTGCTCGGTCTTGTGTTTCTTTACGGTCTTTTGACTTTGCTCGGTCTTGGGACCGTTAAGACTTGCTTGGTCTTGGGACCTTTAAGACTTGCTCGGTCTTGGGACGGCTTGAGTCCTCACGGTCTTGAGACCGTTTGGGTGGGAACTTTTTTTATTTTTTTTGTATAAGAAGAAAAGGAGTAATTTCAGTTTATTAATGAATACACAATAAGGCTATAAAGTTAAGTATTCTATCTAATTTTTTTAAGAAAGAGTATGGAAAACAAAGAGAAACTAATAAGATAATCATCACGAAATGGGAGGTTATCACCCCCCCCCAACTTAGAGTCTAGCTTGTCCTCAAGCTAGATAGAGCTAAGACACATAATGGCGAGGTGGTTTTATTTAATGAAGATTCCCCATACTCTTGCTTCAGTTCCATACCAAAGATCTCCCAATATTTTGTTGGGGCTTCTACTTGCATTAACTCTATCAGGTATCGAGAGTTGCGTGGACCTCAAGTTTCTTCTATATCGCGTAACTCACATTGGGACCATCTTTTCCTTAATCATATTCTATGCATGTCTTTGACTCTAAGCAGTTTTATACTTCTTTGATATTCCTACCGGAAGCTAGTATAGGTATGAGGGTTGGTTGAAGGCTGATGTGTAACTCCCCCTTTGAAGGGGAGAGGGCTTGTCTAATCTTTTAGGATCTCACTACCGGGCGCGACCCATCTGCCTTCGTGAGGGCAGCTGAATGCACCGGTCGGGCAAGACCTTTGTCAGTTTTTCATATATTTGGAAACCTTAGGATCTTACTATCAGACGCGACACATCTGCCTTTGTGAGGGTAGCTAAATGTACCGTCCGGGCAAGACCTTTATTGGCACTTTATATAGGTCCTTATGCATGGCACAACTCTCATGTTTTTGTTCAACACTCAGGATTTTATTCATATGCTCACCGGCTTGGGAGTTGGGTATTTAGGGGTTTTATTTGGGCTGCCAAGCCTCTTTTTTTTAAAAGAAGAAAATTGTTCCCTAGAGTTTCCAGACATGCACTTATTTTGCTTTCATACTCGACGGTCCACTTGTGGTTTCTTGATTTGGATTTCACCTAGTTCCCTTCCGACCTTGAGAGCATTTGGCTTGTTTCGGCTACAGTTTTGACCTGTGGAGAGTCTAATGTAGAATTGAAGCAAAAGCATGGATATCGAGTGTGGAGGTGATTTATTAATTTGCCACTATGTGTCTAAATGTTACTATGTAAGTGCTTCTGAGGACTACTTTGTCTCTAACTTAGCTAGGGGTGTCCCCTTACCAAGGCGAATGTTGTCTTTCATAGAAGTTATTCTATCAAAGAAATTGTCAGAAAATCTAAATGTCAAAAGGAATAATTTGTGTGAAAGAACAAAGGTAAATGAGTAGGTGGAAAGAGAAGGTTTGAATATGATACCTCATCCCTTGCCCAGTGTACTCCCCCCAACTTATCACTCACTATGTCCTCAGAGTGTCATGGTGATAGGTTGAGAAGTACATGGGTAAGGGTGTCAAAGTTTTGTTAAACCCTTGTTGGCTCCATAAGAATGAAGAAGATTGGCAGCAAACCTCCCCTGTAAAGCGTGATAATCCACATCTTTCATATCCTCAACGTGTTTGCCAAGAACGGAGAGGGTATACATCTAGTAGAGGATGTGGAATTCACAATCGTTGGATTCTTTGATTTGCTGGGGACATCTGTGGCAGAAGGTTGGCTGCTTGAAATGATCTTTGTTGTACGCCTTTATGTGTTTGTCGAGAAGATTGTGCAGTTGTTTGGCACAACCCTTTGCCACTTCCTCTATGGGCGTCTTTGCTATAACATCGTACTCTTTCTGGTTTATATTGAACTGGATATCAGAACTATTGTAGATAATTGTAGTTCTGTTATGTAAGTTCATTACCAGCAGCATCCAATGCTCAGAGTGAAGGAATGGAAACAAGATGAACTTTGGAGTTGTATGTTGAATATATGAGATAAGGGCTTCAGTAGTTCTAAAGTTCTTTGAGCCGATTAAATCAACCTTCAAGTATGTTGATGCCATGTAAACCATAGGCAAGTCCCATGCTAGAAGAAATTGGTAGGCAGCTATCACGCTCACAGATAGTGAACCTTTTACTTGTATGGTTTCACAGAGTGCATCTTCCATTACAAGAATATTCCCTTCAAGGAAGACAAGCTCATTGTTCTCTACATATAGCCGAGACATGATGAGTCTGAGTTCACTATCTGAAAGACCCTTGCATGTAGCAAGGTCAAAGTTTGGGAATGTTGGTGGTGTATCAGATAGAGGCACCATATCATGGGAGGATCTATTAATGGTAGCTCCTATTAGTAGATCTATGTCCCCCTTATCTTCTGCCATATCAAAAGTGTAGGGGTCCCATTGTCATTTTTCTGGGACCTTGGCGGTTTGTTTTTGTTGTTGCTCCAACTCTTTTAGAACTTGTCTGAAAGGTTGCTTTTGTGGATGTTGGATAGTAGAGAATAAATAACAGGGTACGTCATCATGTGCCATTTTTGGGTCCTTGAAGAACCATTTGTCACAAATGAGCTCCATGGTGTATCGTCCCCGTAAAGCATGCATATCTTGTATAGCTAGCTCAGTAAAGGGGGTATTTCTGTTGAGCGCTTCAATGAATCTTATTGTGCAGACAACGCAGTCCCCTGAGCCTTCTAGTGCCTGAACGGCTGGGTTGATGATTCTAAACCAAGGTTAGTTCCAGCCGTGTGTGAAATATGGGAAGGCGACCCATTTGACTTTGAGAAGCCGGAAAGGAATGCATCGCACTTCTCTGGCTTCTGAACCGACAAAGTTAATGTTTCCTTCCTTAAGCTCACTGGCACAGAAATTGTAAACCTTTGCGTCGTGGGCCTCAGTGTCAACAATCATAAGGAGCCAGCGGCCAGAAACTTTGAAAGGCACTGTGATGTAGTGTGCCTTTTTTGCGAGACCCATTTGCAACCGCTTGATGGACTTTGTCTGTAAGTCCTTGTGTAATAAGGATAATGCTAAAGCGGGTGAGACATTGAAAACTGGCTGCATTTTCTTCGGGCTCTAAAATTCCTCTATAGAGTTGGCAAGCAGGACACGGAATATAGCCATCTTTACCGACGACTGAGGTCATAGAAGAACATGGAAAACTTTGTGTGTCAACTTGCACTTTGTCTTTGTGTTATTATAGAGGATGTCCCCCCCCCCATTCTTGGCATCATCTATAATATTGTTGAGGATGAAGATGTCCTAAACATCTAATGTAGAGATGTCCATTGTATCTAAGTCGTGCATCTTGTGAGGTAGAGGTGGCGGCGGGGAAGATCTGCTGGAAGAGTAAGTGAAGTTTGTTCATTGTAGTCAAAAATATATAGCAGATCTTCATTTTCGTCAGAGTCAGAGTCGAGTCTATCATTGGTGTCGAGACTCACTCTGTCAGAATCCTCCTGTTCTGAGGGAAGGATTGCAGCTTGCTCTGTAGAAGATGGTGGAAAAGTGATAGCTGTTGTGAGCGGTCTAGTGTTGGTTTCCAAGATACATTGTTGAAACTCAGCAAAAGCTGTGTCTTTGGTTGTATCCCCCCAGAGAGCCCATAGCAGAAAAATCGAAGAATTGGTCTGCATAGGACATTGTTACATTGTCATTGTTGTGAGGAGCATGATGGTCTTTAGAATCTTTGCTACCACCCTTCATGTGGTCTCTACCGTCTCCCCTTTTTGTATTATCTGCTCCTTGGCTAGTGCCCTCTCCAGCATTGCCTGGGTCGTCCGGTTGGTCGTCTGTGTTGGTATGTATGCCCTGAGAGCCAATCATGGGATGATTGGGATACATTAAGATTGATTTGATAAGCATCAAAGGCAAGCTTCCAATTCTTTCTGGTTTAGTCATATGAGATAATGATAGAATAGATTGAATGTCTAGAGAATGACAGTACTCAATGATGTATGCTTTCAGGTTCAGGACTTGAACGATGAGATCATATGAATGCTAAGAGTTTATACATTCTTATTATGTCCCTAGTTGGATATCATTGTGGGGGGTAGATAGACAGTAATGACACATAAGACTAGATTGTGGTGTTGGTTGATGATAGAATCTCATTAGTCATGATATGGAGATATCAAACCAAACACATAGGTACTTGTTAGAGAACAAGTGTACCACATAGACCCACCATGAGTTTGACACATGGAACCATGACATGGTAGTCACAGTCAGTTCTCACAGTGATGGTGGTGAGTGTGATTCTTTGACTTGAAATCACTACACTCAACACATGTCGTTGGGTACACTTTGACATCATCAAACGCGGTCCTAAAACATGGATTGTTATAAAGGTGATGATTGGGTGGCTTTGACACATGGGGCTTTTGAGGGGTGAGTGATAGATATGGGATTTGTCCCTTTGAGTTTGATATCCATGGCTACTTGATGAGTAGGATTGAGATAGGCGTGCACACACATGTGTGAATTAGTATGTGATATTGATGTCATACATATCTCCTCCAATCTACTCTGAGATCAAGAAAGTGAATGAACGTTGACAGGATGATTGTTCCATGCCTTGAGTTCATTTGGGATATCGGAAACAAAGGAATTATACATTCACTATAACACCATTCACGGATTGTAGGATTGAAAGTTATTCTCCAACTTTCAATTTCACTTGGGTAGCACTGATGTGCGACTAGGCACCACTCTTTTCTTGTGAAGTCATAAGTGTTATGAACTTTCACTACCAACGTGAAATGGGCATGTAGGGTCACACACATAGGATTTCACCTAGAAGAGGAGTTTATCTACAAATGATGTTTAGATTGATTACTAAAGGAGTTTAGTAGTTCAATTAAACACTCAGTTAATTGATAGTTCAAAATCATAGTGTTCAAGATGTTAGACCAGATGATTAAAAGTATCAGATTGATTGGAACTGCAATTGACTAATTTTCACAATCTACTGCCCCAACGGATCAGCTCATAGGGTTGAACCTATCGGCTCAAGTTGGTGAACCGACCGGATCAAAGTAATGATTCGATCGGCTCATGTATCAATGAAATGATCGGCTCAATTGTTGAAGAGGTCGATTCATTTGACCAACCGAGATCGTTTGGAAAGTCAGAAGACTGTTTTTGCAAATACATATTTGTTTCAATTGTACAAATTTGATTTGGACAAGGACTAATATTTGATTAGTTGGAAAAAAACATGGAAAGTCAATTTGAGTTGGACCAAGACCACGAACCGATCGGCTCAGGGTCCCAAACGATCAGTTCAGGTCTGAACCGATCGGTTCAACTGGTGCAATTTGTTAGATTTTGTGGAAAAACCTTGAACTTTTCTACTCCTACTTTAATCCCGCACTGTCCTGGGTAGAGAACCATATCCCATGACCCTCCTATATATAGGGGTATTGGGGGCTTCTCAATTACAACTTAGAATACTAGTTTCTCTATAAAGTTGGCATTCTCTCTGGTTGTGGTAACCAAGAGAGCCCAAGCAAGTGCTACCTGATAAGGGAGACACAGCAAGGGAAAAACAGCTGCAAAAAGGCAACTGGTGGTAGGAGAGTGTGTCGGTGACTAGTATGCCAATAGGAGGATATGATTCCTTCCAGTGCCTTATGCGACAAGGCGATCGGAGTTCCAGGTGGTCCATGTGGACTACTACAGAGGTAGGAGATTTCTGCCGCTCAGAGGATAGTTGTCAATCTGGACAGTCTCGGTGAGACCAGGAGCTGCATAGACACCGTCCAAGACTGGAGGTGAAGACTGCACCAACCGCAAGGTAACGTTGTCGAGCAAGCCTCGGGACAAGGTATGTCTCTACAAACCACCCTTCCTACTGTATAGATGTTGATGTGATTCCTTCGTTCTAGGATTGGGGAGAAATTTGTTTGTTTCTACTGCCTTCTCTGCCTCCTCTAAAACCCTTAAGTAGGTATCAAAGCCACGTCAACTGCTCTATACTTTAGGATTATCTATGTGATCAATTTTGGTTTTTTGCCTTTATTTATTGCATACGATGCGAATAAAATTGGCTTTATGCATGTCCAATCCTAAATCCACAAATCCTAATATACATATATGATATGTAATATGAATGCACTCGATACATGTCGCCCTTAAATGAGTTTTGTGGTGGATGTATAGCATGGTTATGACCAATAAACCCTATGTATGTGTGCTTGGTTGAATGTGGTTGCTTGCATCTCAGTCTACGCACTGATTCCCTATCTCTTATTCGTGATGTAACTTGAGATAACTTGAGATTTCTTTCCTACCTTTGCTCCCCCTGAATGTAACTCGAGGTTTCTCAATTCAAATGTAATTAGGATAGAACTTTTATTTCCTATTATGTCAAAGAACGACAGACAACCTGACGATGACTAAGATGATCAGTTCAAGGTGTGAACTGATCGGTTAATGTTCTAGACGACTGGTTCGAGGAACAAGATGAGCAGGTGGCGGCCCTGAGGAGATGCATGATGATCAGTGAATTGATCAGTTGTAGGAGCCAATCGATTGGCTGGTGGAACCCAAACGACCGGCCTGATGGTGAGCCGATCAATCATGGAGATGAGTTAATCAAACCCAGAACGGCAAAGCGTAGAGTTCATCTTATACAGGTTGCATGTGATGTAGACCTAGATGATGTGATTCCTCTTGGCTCGAGGAATCACATTAGGATGGCCATAATTATCACTTTTATCATTTCGCATGTTTTCTATGGGATATAGCATGTATATGATACTTATTATATATTGTGGTGATTGGATATGTATATGTACCTATAAAACCAAATCCCTCATTAAATATTAAATTTTTAGATGCCTTCCAAATGCGACACACATGAAAAACTTGATCGGCCAAGTGCGGGCACACCCTAGCGTGGTGCACCGTCTATCTCGTGGAAACGTGAAGGATGGATATGTGGGTCTGCCCTAGCAGGGTGCATATTCATCGTGTTGGCTTTGGGTCGGACTTAACAAGGTGACCTAGATAGGATCTAGCACCTTGAGGCATGGAGGTGATCATGGGAAGGAGTTGCATATGACATCTTTCAAGAGTTGCATATGATGCATTTGGTAAAAGTTGCCTACCTGGAAGATCTAAGTTGTGGGTGACAGCCCTAGCTGGTCCATGACTCATAGGATTTCAGGATCTTGACCCACTAGAGGGTTGTACGCTGCAATCTTCTAAATTGATGGTGAGGGCTATCAATTTGAACAAAAATAGTGGGAGTGATAATTAATTAAAGTCCTAATTATATCGTCAACCTTTCAAATCAATAAAATAAGTCAAATTTGAGTTTTGGACTAAATTGCATATATTTCCTTTTGTAGTACAAATTACAACAAACAACAATCACTTTTCATTGTGATCGGTCCTTGAAAAGGACAAGATGAATGGGACTAACTTCCATGACTGTTTTAGGACATTGAGAATTGTTCTCACTCAAGAGAGAAAGCTCTATGTCCTGGATACTCCAGCTCCAGAGGAACATGCTCCTATCACACCAAAGGAAGAAAGGAGGATGCTTATAAGAAGCATTCTGAAGATGCCATTGATGCAAAGTGCTTGATGTTGTGCTCCATGAACCACGAGTTGTAGAGACAACATGAGAACATGGGTGTCATTGAGATGATTCAGCATCTCAAGAACATGTATGAAGATCAAGCATGGAAAGAGAGATATGATATCTCCAGGGCATTGTTCAAGTGTGTCATGACAGAAGGAGATCTAGTTGGTCCTCACACGCTCAAAATGATTGGGTATGTGGAGAACCTGACAAGACTGGGATTTCCCCTGAGCCAAGAGTTGGCTACTTACGTGATACTGCAATCATTGCCAGAATCCTACAGTCAGTTTGTGATGAACTACAACATGAACAACTTTAACGGGCCATTGACAAAGTTGTTAGGCATTTTGAGGACAGCTGAGGCACAGATGAAGAAGGACAAGCCTAAATATGTGATGATGATCAGCAACAAGAAATGCAATTCCAAGCACAAGGGTAAGGGCAAGTCTAAGAAAGGTTCTGATGCTAGCCAGTAGCCCAAGTCGTCTTCAACTCTCAAGGCCAAGGGAGGTGTGACCAAGAGAGGCAATTGCCACCATTGTCAAAAGCCAGGACATTGGAAAAGGAATTGTCCACTCTATCTGGAAGAACTAAATAAGAAGGAGGCGACAGACGTCTCCACCTGAAGGTATCATGAAATAAACTTATAACACTTTTAAGCTATATGATACCAAGATATAAAGTGTAAAGCACCCAATAAATGGGGCAAGTGTGGCCGCCATAGATAGGAGTACTTTAGTTTATTTTCATCCTTGTATGTAATAGAGTTATAAACTGCTATTTCATATTTTCCAATGGATAGAAACACCTTAATTTTGCATATTGTATGACAATAATGGAAATTAATAAAGTTGATGTTTCCTTGTGGCAATGCCTTGTTTATCTTGTGTTACTTGGTATGCATAAGATAAAATGATACCTAAAGGTTATTGATAACTCGAACAAACATATTAGCATAAATCATGAGAAATTCATTTCTAGTTTCCATATGATGGATAAGTCTAGACTCTTTTTGGTTAGAGAACCAGTAAGAGACATGAATCTCTTAGACATGATTAATCAATCTTCACTAGTGGTAGTGGGAGAATGATTATCCTATTAGGTACAATACATGTGATGTATTTACATACCTATTGGAGAAAATACTAATACTTCAAGCAGTGTTTAGAAAAATACCAAATATGAATATCTTGAAGGGTTCAAGAATATCATAGATGAAGTACGAATTCGGTAAAGTGTTAATTCTTGATGAAATCAATGAATGAAATACTTGGACCAAATGTTTGAGATCCTTATGAGTGATTATGATTATCATAGTGAACTCATGATTAAGGCATGGTGATGTCTAAATCAACAAGGAGTCATACTCTAAGGAGTTAGAGGATGATTATCAAATAACTAAGTTCTTCTTAAATAAAGAATACCCTATACTAATAAAGGACATTAAAAATCACAAGGAGTTGTGAGTTCTTATATCCTTGACAGATACACCTCGATTATCTATGTGATGAGTTGGTCATGTGATGAGTCAACTATCTAGATGAATATGAGGAACCAGATTTTGAGTTATGGTTTATGACCATTACATCCTAAATGACTTCCATGTGAATCATAAGGTATGACCTTGATGGTAGCACCCATTGAGATGAAATCCATAAGTGTGAATGAGTCTTAAGCATTAAGACACATGGATAACATTTTGAGAAGGATGAAGCTTGTTGATTGCAACTTAATGACTAAGAGATTTGCATATGGATACTAAAATTGCATTCCTATGAGGAATAAAATAAGGATGTTTACATGACACAACCTATAAGGTTTATGAATCCATTAATGCAAATGAAGTCTATAAGTTACAATGGACTAATCAATGTGATTGATTGAGTACAAGCAACTCAGAGATGGATCTTTACTTTGATAATATGACAAAGATAAAGAAGGGATTTGTGATTTAGTGGGAGTGTATTTGTATTCCACATGTCGATGAGGAATGAGATGTTCTAGAATGGAATCTTTTATGGAAAATATATTTAAGGAAGATAGAGACGTTTCCTATGATAGGAATAGATATCTATAGAGATAGTTCTCGAAAACCTCTTGACCTGAAAAGAGAAAGCATACATTGGCAATATATACTGAAGGGTTCAGTATGCACAGATTCAGTGGGAGAAAACTTGTCCATGTTACATAGAGTTAGAATCCCAAGGCCAAGTGTCCAATTCTTATGAAGAATGGGAACACTAAGAATGGATATGGATCTATCATGTATGTAATCATCCCATTATCTTGCATGTATGGACATAGAAAGAATAAAATACATTCATCATCTTGTATGTATGACATGATAATATGATGTGCTCATCCCGATAACTCATATGTGGGACATGACGAGTGGATGTCTGTCTAGTTCTAGTAAGGGTTACTTGAATACCATAAGAACTTGATATATACTTGAGAAGTACTAGTTCTACGGAAATAAGGAAGGGTTCACTATAAAGAGTTACACTGATGCGAACTTCCGAAAATGACAAAAAATTAATCACAAAATATATATGAGATATATAAAACTGAATGTTTGTTGATAAATGGAAATGTTCCAATAAAGTCGTTTAAAAGGAAAAAGTCGAGTATTCATGTGTTAGAGAACATTAATGGAGACTATATGGATCTGGAAGTTCATGAGATGAACTTATAGATATTCCAATCATTGATGACAAATAAGGAGTGCTTGATCATGCAATATGGCTAAAGGTTAGCAAAGGAATACTAGATCGCATATTACGACAACTCCATCTCATACGTGTGATGTACAGCAAAGAGATGAGAGACATGCATTTACTACCAACTCTGGCAAGGTGTTGCCATAACTCTCTGTGTAAGCACTAGAGCATAGTAACATGTGAGACATGTTTGAAGATCACTATGATTATGATTCAAGGGTGATTGGCTCGTAGTGTAAGTGGGAGTCTATTGGTATGTATGCCCTGAGAGCCAATCATGGGATGATTGGTGGGATACATTAAGATTGATTTGATAAGAATCAAAGGCAAGCTTCCAAATCTTTCTGGTTCAGTCATATCAGATAATGATAGAACAGATTGAATGTCTAGAGAATGACAGTACTCAATGACGTATGCTTTCAAGTTCAGGACATGAATGATGAGATCATACGGATGCTAAGAGTTTGTACATTCTTATTATGTCCCTAGTCATATGTCATTGTGGGAGGTAGATAGACTGCAATGACATATAAGACTAGATTGTAGTGTTGGTTGATGATAGAATCTCATTAGTCATGATATGGAGATATCAAACCAAACACATAGCTACTTGTTAGAGAACAAGTGTACCGGACAGACCCATCGTGAGTTTGACACATGGAACCATGACATGGTAGTCACAGTCAGTTCTCACAGTGATGGTGGTGAGTGTGATTCTTTGACCTGAAATCACTACACTCAACACATGTCGTTGGGTACACTTTGACATCATCAAATGCAATCCTGAAACATGGGTTGTTATAAAGGTGATGATTAGGTGGCTTTGACACATGGGGCTTTTGAGGGGTGAGTGATAGATATGGTATGTGTCCCTTCTGAGCGAGTTTGATATCCATGGACACTTGATGAGTAGGATTGAGATAGGCGTGCACACACATATGTGAATTAGTATGTGATATTGATGTCATACATATCTCCTCCAATCTACTTTGAGATCAAGAAAGTAAATGAACATTGACAGGATGATTGTTCCATGCCATGAGTTCATTCGGGATATCAGAATTAAAGGAATTATACATTCACTGTAACACCATTCACAAATTGTAGGATTGAAAGTTGTTCTCTAACTTTCTATTTCACTTGGGTAGCACTGATGTGCGACTAGGCACCGCTCTTTGCTTGTGAAGTCATCAGTGTTATGGACTTTCACTACCAACGTGAAATGGGCCTGCAAGGTCACACACATAGGATTTAACCTGGAAGAGGAGTTTATCCATAAAAAATGTTTATATTGATTACAAAAGGAGTTTAGTAGTTTAATTAAACACTCAGTTAATTGATAGCTCAAAATCATAGTGTTCAAGGTGTTGGACGAGATGATTAAAAGTATCCGATTGATTAGAACTGCAATTGACTGATTTGCACAGACTACTGCCCCAACCGATCGGCTCATAGGGTTGAACCGATCGGCTCAGGTTGGTGAACCGACTGGCTCAAAGTAGTGAGTCGATCGGCTCTTGTGTTAATGAAAGGATCGGCTCAATTGTTGAACCGGTCGATTTGTGTGACCAACCGAGATCGTTTGGAAAGTCAGAAGACTTTGTTTGCAAATACATATTTGTTTCAATTGTACAAATTTGATTTGGATAAGGACTAATATTTGATTAGTTGGAAAGAGACATGGAAAGTCAATTTGAGTTGGACCAGGACCACGAACCAATCGTCTCAGGGTCCCAAACAATCGGTTCAGGTCTGAATCGATCGGTTCAACTGGCACAATTTGTTAGATTTTGTGGAAAAACCCCAAACCCTTCTACTCCTTCTTTAATCATGCATTTCCCGGGGTAGAGAACCCTATACCATGACCATCCTATATATATAGGAGTATTGGGGGCTTCTCAAGTACAACTCAGAATACCAGTTGCTCTGTAAAGTTGTCTTTCTCTCTAGTTGTGGTAACCAAGAGAGCCCAAGCAAGTGCTACCGGATAAGGGAGGCACAACAAGGGAAAGACAACTGCAGAAAGGAGACTGGTGGCAGGAAAGTGTGTCAGTGACTAGTACGCTGACAGGAGGGTACGGCTCCCTCTGGTGCCTTGTGTGACAAGGCGATTAGAGTTCCAGGTGGTCCGTGTGGACTACTACAGAGGTGGGAGATTTATGTCGCTCAGAGGACAGTTATCAATCTTGATAGTCCCGGAGACTAGGAGCTGCATAGACATTGTCCAAGACCGAAGGTGAAGATCGTACAAGCCATGAGGTAATGTCTCCAAGCAAGCCTCGGGACAAGGTATGTCTCTACAAACCATCCTTCCTACTGTATAGACGTTGACGCGATTCCTTCGTTCTGGGTTTGGGGAGAAAAAAATTTGTTTCCACTGCCTTCTCTGCCTCTCCTAAAACCCAACAGTCTGAAGAGAAGTTGTCAACGTTGGAGTCAGCCAAGGAATCAAAATCATCATCATTGTCATCATCTTCATCATCTGCCGCTTTGTCTTTGTTCTTCTTAGTTGATGCTTTCTTGCATCTCTAATGGATGGCTTGTAATTCTTCAAGTGCTACTTGCACGTGCTCGTGGGTTTCGAGCAGTGCGTCATGGATTTCCTTGAGATATGTGTATCTTGCTTCAGTGGAGAGGAGTTGTGCTCTTAGATCAATCACTTTTGTTTGTAGTTGATCTAAAGCATCATTTGCATGCTCCTCCTGGCGGTGGATGAGATGTGTGAGGCTGCTTTCTATGCAATCCATATGCGTTCTCATTGCAACTTGTTGTTGTTGAAGCTCGTGAAGGGTCATAGGAAATGGTTGTGTTTGCTTGGTAACCTGGTCGAATTGTTGGACTAACGTTTCTTGCTTTCTTTTCATACTAAGCATTAATTCTGGCAGGGTTTGCAAGTGATCGTCAACGAGGTTGACTTGTTGTACAACTGCTTCCTATCATTGTTGAATGCTTGTGAGGAGGTCCAGTAAGGCGTGAGTCCACTCGTCGAGCTTGGATACCTGTGTAGCAAGTCTTTGCACACAAGAAAAAATAGATTATAGTATGTTAGAAGGGTCTATGAGGAGGGTTCGAATAGCATCAAATTGACGTCTGAATGCCTCACCGACTTGTGAAAAGGGGACCCCAGTGGTGGATGGGTGTGGTGGCTGGGGTCCAGGTGGAAGGGTGGTGGTGCCATGTAAGAGAGACACCATTGGTGGACCCGTGAATTGTGTGGTGACTGTAGAAGGAGTCACTAGCAATATCGGGGTGGTGGCGGATGAGAAAGGTGGTGACATCTCGGATATGAAAGGTGGAACTGAGAATTCCAGGGGGAGGTGGTGGAAGTGAAGGTGAGATGGGGTGTTGAGGTGAAAATTGGCTTGCCCGTGGGGAAAGGATGATGTGAGTGGAGTTGTAGTTGTGGTGAATGGGATGGTTATGGGTGGTGGAATAGTGGAAAATAACAGGGTGGTGGAAGATAGAGATCTTGACCCCTCTACCCCTAGGGTGGCAGGAGTGGATGTAGAGGTGATCCCAATATCCAGACCCAAGATGAAGGGGTTTGATGTTGGATTCATGAAGGTGTCTGCATGGGGGTATTTTTCCTCTGGGGTGATCTTGGATGTGGGCATCCCGTACTATTGTTGCTTATGTGTTTGTAGTTTGGATGGTCGCATCACCGGTATTTTCTTTGGATCTATTGCGGGAGCAGTGACACTGTGCTCTGTTCATCCTTCTGTCACTTATTTCCCCTTCCCTTTTACAGAGTCTAATAGAGTAGCCAGCTCCTCTTGAGTAAACAGATATTTATCTTTATCATAATCTGTGAGCTTGGGAAGTGGTAACAACATTCTTGATTCTTTGACAGTGGGGCAGAAAACATAATGGAGTTTATTATCCTTCTCTTTGATGATGTATGTGTTTTTCAGAATCTGCTCGTTGGTTAGGTCGTTACCTTTTATCAATGTACATTTTTGTAGTGGTCCGTCCATCTTGAGGTACTTCAAAATTGATGTGATGTGACCACCCATGCAAATTTCCTTTTTGGGGGCATAAGATGTGTGTTTATGTATCAGCTTCTGTCCGATATTGACCAGCTGCCCCTTTAGGATGGACCATAGTATGAAGAGGTCTAAGATGAGGACATTCCCGCTCTCTATTCTAGGGACTAGTGTGCCTGTTATAATCATGTGCAGTGTTCGTGTTGGTATGTATGCCATAAGATCCAATCATGGGATGATTGGTGGGATACATTAAGATTGATTTGATAAACATCAAAGGCAAGCTTCCAATTCTTTTTGGTTCAATCATATGAAATAGTGATAGAACAGATTGAATGTCTAGAGAATGACAATACTCAATGCCGTATTCTTTCAGGTTGAGGACCTGAATGATGAGATCATACGGATGCTAAGAGTTTGTACATTCTCGTTATGTCCCTAGTCGGATGTCATTGTGGAAGGTAGATAGACAGCAATGACACACAAGACTAGATTGTGGTGTTGGTTGATGACAGAATCTCATTAGTCATGATATAGAGATATCAAACCAAACACATAGGTACTTGTTAGAGAACAAGTGTACCGGACAGACCCACCGTGAGTTTGACACATGGAACCATGACTGGTAGTCACAGTCAGTACTCACAGTGATGGTGGTGAATGTGATTCTTTGACCTGAAATCACTACACTCAACACATGTCATTGGGCACACTTTGACATCATCAAACGCAGTCCTGAAACATTGGTTGTTATAAAGGTGATGATTGGGTGGCTTTGACACATGGGGATTTTGAGGGGTGAGTGACATATATGGGATTTGTCCCTCCTGAGGGAGTTTGATATCCAAGGCCACTTGATGAGTAGGATTGCAATAGGCGTGTGCATGCATGTGTGAATTATTATGTGATATTGATGTCATACATATCTCTTCCAATCTGCTCTGAGATCAAGAAAGTGAATGAACATTGACAGGATGACTGTTCCATGCCTCGAGTTCATTCGGGATATCAGTGACAAAGGAATTATACATTCACTGTAACACCATTCATGGATTGTAGGATTGAGAGTTGTTCTCCAACTTTCTACTTTCACTTGGGTAGCACTGATGTGTGACTAGGCACTGCTCTTTGCTTGTGAAGTCATAAGTGTTATGGACTTTCACTGCCAACGTGAAATGGACCTGTAGGGTCACACACATAGGATTTAACCTGGAAGAGGAGTTTTGTCCACAAACTATGTTTAGATTGATTACTAAAGGAGTTTAGTAGTTCAATTAAACACTCAATCAATTAATAGCTCAATGTCATAGTGTTCAAGGTGTTGGACACATTGATTGGAGTATCAGATTGATTGAAACCACAATTGACTAATTCTGCACAATCTGCACTCCCAACCGATCGGCTCATGTGATGAACCGATCGACTCAGCTGGTGAACTGATCGGCTCAAGAGGTGAGTCGATCAGTTCATGGTCAGGGTGAAATGATTGCTTCAAGTGTTGAAACGATCAGTTCAACTGATGCAACCGAGAAAGTTGGGAAAGTAGGATTGGTGAGAATTTTCCTTGCGTTTCACTTGTCCAATTTGATTGGAACAAGGATTGGTATTTGATACCAATTAGAAACAAAAGAAGGAAAGTCAATCAGGAACTGATGAGGACCACAAACCAACCGGTTCAGAAGCGAACCGACCGACTCATGGGTCCCAACCAATCGGTTGAGGTGTCAACCGACAGGTCCCCAATCGACCGTTTCAGTTGTGAAACGATCAGTTCAGGTTGCGAGTTGGTTGTTTTGTGGAAGATCTCGAACCCTTCTACTCCTGCTTTAGTCCC
The DNA here is from genome assembly GCA_963693085.1 of Alisma plantago-aquatica. NCBI lineage: Eukaryota > Viridiplantae > Streptophyta > Magnoliopsida > Alismatales > Alismataceae > Alisma > Alisma plantago-aquatica. Next base: position 661,363,092 of record OY856410.1, read on the forward strand.
TCATTTCCTGGGATGGAGAACCATGTCCCATGACCCTCCTATATATAGGGGTATTGGGGGCTTCTCAAAGAACAACTCAGTGCAACCAGTTGCTATGTAAAGTTGTCGTTCTCTCTGGTTTTGGTAATTGAGAGAGCCCGAGCAAGTGCTACCCGATAAGGGAGGCACAGCAAGGGAAAGACAACTGTAGTTGCGACTGGTGGCAGGAGAGTGTGTTGGCGACTAGTACATTGATAGGAGGGTGCGACTCCTTCCAATTCCTTATGGGACAAGGAGATTGGAGTTCCAGGTGGTCCGTGTGGACTACTTCAGAGGCGGGAGGTTTCTGCCGCTCGGAGGACAGCTGCCAATCCCGACAGTCCCAGTGAGACCAGGAGTCGTCAGTCCGGGTGCGACCAGGAGCTGCACAGACACCGTCCAAGACCAGAGGTGAAGACCGTGCAAGGCGTGAGGTATTGTCACCAAGCAAGCCTCTGGACAAGGTATGATTCCACAAATCATCCTTTCCTATTGTATAGACGTTGACATGTTTCCTTGTTATGGGTTTTGGGAGGAGAATTTTTTGTTTCTGTTGCCTTCTCTGCCTCCCCTAAAACCCAACAGTGGTATCAGAGCCACGTCAGCTACTCTATACTTTAGGGATTATCAATTTGATCAATTTTGGTTTGTCACCTTTATTTATTGCATACGATACGAATAAAATTGGCTTTATGCATGTCCAATCCTAAATCTACAAATCCCAATTTACATATATGATATGTATTATTAATGCACTCGATACACGTCACCCTTAAACGAGTTTTTTGGTGGATGTATAGCATGGTTATGGCCAATAAACCCTATCTGTGTATGGTTGTATGTGGTTGCTTGCATCTCGGTCTGTGCATCAATCTTCCTTCTCCTATTCCTGATGTAACTCGAAAAAATTCGAGATTTCTTTCCTACCTTTTCTCCCTTCGAATGTAACTCGAGGTTTCTCCTTTTTCAATGTAAAATAGGATAGATTTTTTTTCATGTTATGTCAAAGAACAGAGGACATCTGACGACAGCTGATACGATCGGTTCAAGGCGTGAACCGATCGGTTGACGTTCGAGACGATCGGTTCAAGGAGTGAACCGATCGGTTGATGACCGGTTCGAGGAGCAAGATGAGCGGGTGGCGGACATGATGAGATGCACGACGACCAGGCGAACTGGTCGGTTGGAGGAGCCAACCGATCGGCTGGTGGCACCCAACTGACCAGTCTGATGGCAAGCAGATCATTCATGAGATGAATTGATAAAACCTAGAAAGGCAAAGCACAGAGTTCATCTTGTACAGGTTGCATGTGATGTAGACCTATATGGCTGTAATTCCTCTTGGCTCGAGGAATTCCAATAGGATGGCCATAATCATCGCTTTTATCATTTTGCATGTTTTCTGTGGGATATAGCATGTATATGATACGTACTATGTATTGTGGTGATTGGATATGTATATGCATATAAAAACCAAATCCCTCATTAAATATTAAGTTTTAGATGCCTTCCAAATGCGACACACATGAAAAGCTTGATCGACAAAGTGTGGGCACGCCCTAGCGTGGTGCACCGTCTATCTCGTGGAAGTGTGGAGGATGAATGTGTGGGTCTTCCCTAGCAGGGTGCATATTCATCGTGTTTGCTTTGGGTCAGACTTAACAAGGATCTAGATGGGATCTAGTACCTTGAGGCATGGAGATGATCATGGCAAGGAGTTGCATATGACATCTTATCAAGAGTTTCATATGATGCAATTGGCAAGAGTTGCCTACCTGAGAGATCTATGTTGTGGGTGACAGCCCTAGCTAGTCCATGGCTTAGAGGATTTCAGGATCTTGCCCACTAGAAGGTTGTACACTGCAATCTTCCGAATTGATGGTGAGGGCTATCAATTTGAACTAAAATAGTGGGAGCGATAATTAATTAAAGGCCTAATTTTATTGTCAACTTTTCAAATCAATCAAACAAGTCAAAAAGAGTTTTGGACTAAAATTGCATATATTTCCTTTTGTTAAAATAAATGATTAATCAACAAATCACTTTATTTACGATCGGTCTTTGAGACCAACAAACTAAATGAGAATAATTCCATGACTGGTTAGGATGATGAGAAGTGTTCTTAAAGAGCGAAAGCTCTAAGTCCTAGTTATACCAAGACCAGATGAACTCAATCCCACCACATCAATGGCTATAAGTATGCTTATGGAAGCATACCGAGGATGACATTGATGAGGAGTGCTTGATGTTGTGTTCTCTGAACTATGAGTTGTAGAGACAACATGAGACATATGATGTCTCAAGGACATTGTCCTAGTATGTCATGACAGAAGGAGATCCAGTAAGGTATTCACGCACTCAATATGATTGGGTATGTGGAAAACCTGACTAAGAAGGATTCCCTCTGAGCCAAGAGTTAGCTATTGGTACGATACTGCAAATGTTGCGAGAATCATACAGTTCATGATAAACTACAACATGAACAACTTTGACAGGCATTGACAAAGTTGTTGGACATGTTGAGGATAGTAAAGGAAAATATGAAGAAAGACTAACCCTAATCTTTGATGAGATCAATGAAAGGTAAGTCTTAAGGGCAAGGGCAAGGGAAAAGAAAAGAAGTGTTCTGATGCTAGCCAGCAGCCCAAGCCGTCTTCAACCTTAAGGCACATGGGGAAAGGGTGTATGAGGGAATTTCCCTCTATATCTGGAAGAATAAAAGAAGTTGAAGGAGGGGATGGAGATCTCCACCTAAGGTATCATGAAATGAACCACTTCTTTATCTGAGGTATATGATACCAAGATATGGATATGTCATATATGATATGCAATATCCACAAAGAAGTGATGGCCTTTGTGAGAGCACCAAGAAAGAAGTACCCATCATTGGAGCAAGTGTTTCTACCATAGATAGGAGTATCTTTCAGTTTATTTCAGCCTAAAGGGCATGAAATACAGTTATGAACTGCTATTTCATATTTGGCAATAGATAAAAACACTTTATTTTTGCATATTGTATGACAATGATGGCAATGAATAAAGAGATGTTTTAATTTCTAAAGATATGATCTTTGTGGCAATGCCTTGTTTATCTTGTGGCATTTGATATGCATAAGATAAAATGATACCTAAAAGTTATAGATAACTCAAACAATCAAATTAGCATCAATCATGAGAAATTCATTTCTAGTTTCCATGTGATGGATAAATATAGACTATTTTGGTTAGAGAACCAGTAAGAGACATGAATATCTTGGACATGATTAATCAATCTTCACTAAAGGTAGTGGGAGAATGATTATCCAATTAGGTATAATACATGTGATGTATTTATATACCTATTGGAACAAATGCTAATACTTCAAATGGTGTTTAGAGAAATACCAATATGAATATCTTGAAGTGTTCAAGATTATCATAGATGAAGTGCAAACTTGGTAAAGTGTTAATTCTTGATGAGATCAATGAATGAAATACTTGGACCAAATGTTTAAGATCCTTATGAGTGATTATGATAGTGTATCATAGTGAACTCATGATTAAGGCATGGTGATGTCTAAATCAAGAAGGAGTCATACTCTAAGGAGTTAGAGAATGATTATCAAATAACTGAATTCTTCTTAATAAAAGAATACCCCACACTAATAAAGGACATTAAGAATCACAAGGAGTTGTGAGTTCTTATATCCTGACGGATACACCTCAATTATCTATGTGATGATATTTTCATGTGATGAGTCAACTATCCAGATAAATATGAGGAACCAAATTTTGAGTTATGGTATATGACCATTACATCCTAAATGACTTCCATGTGAACCATAAGGTATGACCTTGATGGTAGCACCCATTGGATGAAATCCATAAGTGCAAATGAATCTTAAGTGTTAAGACACATGGATAACATTTTGAGAAGGATGATGCTTGTTGATTGCAACTTAATGACTAAGACATTTGGCATATGGATACTAAAACTGCATTCCTATGAGGAATAAAACAAGGATGTGTACATGACAAAACCTATAAGGTTTATGAATCCACTAATGCAAATGAAGTCTATAAGTTACAATGGACTAATAAATGTGATTGATTGAGTACAAGAAACTCATAATTGGATCTTTACTTTGATGATATAGTCAAAGGGTTTGACTAATATGTCAGAGATAAAGAAGTGATATGTGATTTAGTGGGAGCGTGTTCACATTCCACATATTGAAGTGAAATGGAAATGTTCTAGAATGGAAATCCAAAAGTGGAAATTATCTTTAAGGAAGATAGAGATGTTTCCTATGTGATAGGAATAGAGATCTATAGAGATAGTTCTCGAAAAATCTCTTGACCTGAAAAGAGAGAGCATACATTGGCAATCTGTACTGAAGGGTTCAGTATGCACAAATTCAGTGGGAGAAAACTTGTCCATGTTACATGGAGTTAGTATCCCAAGGCCAAGTGTCCAATTCTTATGAAGAATGGGAACACTAAGAATAGATATGGATCTATCATGTATGTAATCATCCAATTATCTTGCATGTATCAACATGGCAAGAACAAAATGCATTCATCATCTTGTATGTAAGACATGGCAATATGATGTGCTCATCCTGATAACTCATATGTGGGACATGACGAGTGGATGTCTTTCTACTTCCAGTAAGGGTTACTGGAATACCATGAGGACTTGATAAGTACTTGAGAAGTACTAGTTCTATGGAGATAAGGAAGAGTTCAATGTAAAGAGTTACATTGATGCGAACTTCCAAAAGGATAGAAAATTAATCGCAAAATATATATATGATATATAAAAGTGAAAGTTTGTTGATAATTAGAAGTGTTCCAATAAAACTATTTAAAAGGAAATGTCGAGTATCTATGCGTTAGAGAATAGCAGTGGATACTATATGGATCTGGAAGTTCATGAGATGAACTTATAGATATTCCACTCATTGATGACAAGTATGGAATCCTTGATCATGCAATGTGGCTAAAGGTTAGCAAAGGAATACTAGATCGCATATTACGGCAACTCCATCTCATACGTGTGACGTACAGCGAAGAGATGAGAGACATGCAGTCAAGAACTAACTTTGGCAAGGTGTTGCCATAACTCACTATGATCGCACTAGAGCAGAGTAACATGTGGGACATGTTTGAAGATCATTATGAATATGATTCAAGGGTGATTGGCTCGTAGTGCAAGTGGGAGTTTGTTGGTATGTATGCTCTGAGAGCCAATCATGGGATGATTGGTGGGATACATTAAGATTGATTTGATAAACATCAAAGGCAAGCTTCCAATTCTTTCTGGTTCAATCATATGAGATAGTGATAGAACAGATTGAATGTCTAGAGAATGACAGTACTCAATGACGTATGCTTTCAGGTTGAGGACCTGAATGATGAGATCATACAGATGCTAAGAGTTTGTACATTCTTTTTATGTCCCTAGTCGGATGTCATTGTGGAAGGTAGATAGACAGCAATGACACACAAGACTAGATTGTGGTGTTGGTTGATGACAGAATCTCATTAGTCATGATATAGAGATATCAAATCAAACACATAGGTACTTGTTAGAGAACAAGTGTACCGGACAGACCCACCGTGAGTTGGACACATGGAACCATGACATGGTAGTCACAGTCAGTACTCACAGTGATGGTGGTGAATGTGATTCTCTGACCTGAAATCACTACACTCAACACATGTCGTTGGGCACACTTTGATATCATCAAACGCAGTCCTGAAACATGGGTTGTTATAAAGGTGATGATTGGGTGGCTTTGACACATGGGGATTTTGAGGGGTGAGTGATAGATATGGGATTTGTCCCTCCTGAGGGAGTTTGATATCCAAGTCCACTTGATGAGTAGGATTGAAATAGGTGTGTGCACGCATGTGTGAATTAGTATGTGATATTGATGTCATACATATCTCTTTCAATCTGCTCTGAGATCAAGAAAGTGAATGAACATTGACAGAATGACTGTTCCATGCCTTGAGTTCATTCGGGATATCAGTGACAAAGGAATTATACATTCACTGTAACACCATTTATGGATTGTAGGATTGAAAGTTGTTCTCCAACTTTCTACTTTCACTTGGGTAGCACTGATGTGTGACTAGGCACCGCTCTTTGCTTGTGAAGTCATAAGTGTTATGGACTTTCACTGCCAACGTGAAATGAACCTGCAGGGTCACACACATAGGATTTAACCTGGAAGAGGAGTGTTGTCCACAAACTATGTTTAGATTGATTACTAAAGGAGTTTAGTAGTTCAATTAAACACTCAATCAATTGATAGCTCAATGGCATAGTGTTCAAGGTGTTGGACACATTGATTGGAGTATCGGATTGATTGAAACCACAATTGACTGATTTTGCACAATCTGCACTCCCAACCGATCGGCTCATGTGATGAACCGATCGGCTCAGATGGTGAACCGATCAGCTCAAGAGGTGAGTCGATCGGCTCATGGTCAGGGAGAAATGATTGCTTCAAGTGTTGAAACAATCAGTTCAACTGATGCAACCGAGCAAGTTGGGAAAGTAGGATTGGTGAGAATTTTCCTTGTATTTCACTTGCCCAATTTGATTGGAACAAGGATTGGTATTTGATGCCAATTAGAAATAAAAGAAGGAAAGTCAATCGGGAACTGATCAGGACCATGAACCGACTGGTTCAGAAGTGAACCGACTGGCTCATGGGTCCCAACCGATCGGTTGAGGTGTCAACTGACCGTCTCAGGTCCCCAACCGACCGTTTTAGTTGTGAAATGATCGGTTCATGTTGCGAGTTGGTTGTTTTGTGGAAAATCTCGAACCCTTCTACTCCTGCTTTAGTCCCTCATTGCTCGGGATGGAGAACCCTATCCCATGACCCTCCTATATATAGGGGTATTGGGGGCTTCTCAAAGAACAACTCAGTGCAACCAGTTGCTATGTAAATTTGTCGTTCTCTCTGGTTTTGGTAAGCGAGAGAGCCCGAGCAAGTGCTACCCAATAAGGGAGGCACAGCAAGGCAAAGACAACTGCAGTTGCGACTGGTGATAGGAGAGTGTGTTGGCGACTAGTACGCTGACAGGAGGGTGTGACTCCTTCCAATTCCTAGTGGGATAAGGAGATTGGAGTTCTAGGTGGTCCGTGTGGACTACTTCAGAGGCGGGAGGTTTCTGCCGCTCGGAGGATAGTTGTCAATCCCGACAGTCCCAGTGAGACCAAGATTTGTCAGTCCCGGTGCGACCAGGAGTTGCACAGACACCGTCCAAGACTGGAGGTGAAGACCATACAAGGCGCGAGGTATTGTCGCCGAGTAAGCCTCGGGACAAGGTATGATTCCAAAAACCATCCTTTCCTATTGTATAGACGTTGACGTGTTTACTTATTATGGGTTTTGGGAGGAGAATTTTTTGTTTTCGTTGTCTTCTCTGCCTCCCCTAAAACCCAACAGTTTGCACTAGACAGGAGTGAATGTTGGAGGCCTTGCAAGTCTTAGAATCGTAATTGGAGATTCTAGTCAATGATTTCCAAAAGGTGTGCCTGTTGAAATGTGGGTGATTCATACCTAATGTTGTAGCTTTGTTCAGCTGGTCTGGGTTGTCAATAAAGATTGTGTTCAACAGGTTTTCAGTCAATGTAACCTTATTCCTAAAAAGCGAGGTTACAAGCTAGCGTTCACCCCCGTCTCTTGGTTTGTCTTTTATGTCTACTGGTTCTTTTGTAAGGTAGGTGAAGAATTACAATGTGGGCTCGAGGTAGGAATTCTCAGTGATGAAGTAGAGTTTGGAAAGATTCACCTTGACGAGAAAAGAAAGAACTATGTCATATACTCCCATCCTTTTAAGTATGTTGGAGAATATATACTTTGTTGGTCGTAGAATTTTGTCGCCAGATTTCAGGTGTTGAATATAAAGGTCAGTTGATCCTGCTACGGATGTGGCTTGTTTGACAAGGGGGGTATCTTGTTCTGCCAGGATTGGTTCCTTGGAGGTTATGGGCTGGACTTGCTTCCTTGCCCATCTTTTGGTAGGTCGTTCCTTAATAACCTCCTAGGCCTTTTACTTCCCCTTTGACTTGGTGGATGGAGATTCCTCATCAGATTTTGGCATGTAATCAGAGCCTTCGTCAGTTGAGGAAGGGTCTGAGAGGTTCTCGATTGGGTCATCGGTCAGACACTTGTTGACGCGCTCAAGGTCATGAATGACCTTGGGCATTTGAACGGGATATTTGCATGTCTCAGCGCACATATCAACAATGTGTTGGAGCTTATCTCGGTGCTCTAGTAGTTTTTCTATGGTCCAATGGCCAACTTTAGCAACTTCCTTTGCAGGTGAGGCCATTCTGTAATATGTGAACAAGAAATGATATATTAGAAATATTTTGTATGAATGATGAGGAATGTACAAAATGGTGCAAGCATCAAGGTCTTAAGACCATGAGGAGGCAATGTGGTTTAAAGATCGTGAGAAGTGAAACCATTAAGAAATAAACCACGAAGAGTGAAACCATTAAGGTTGAAACTGTGAAGGGTGAAACCGTTAAGATTCAAATAGTGAAGGGTGAAACCGTTAAGATTGAAACTATGAAGGGTGAAACCATTAAGATTGAAATTGTGAAGGGTGAAACTATTAAGATTGAAACCGTGAGGGTCCATGCGGTTTGCAAAACTGTGAGGGCCTACTCGGTTTCAAAGCTGTTAGGAACCTGTAGGTGCTTAAACTGCAAGGGAGGTGAAGCGGTGGCGGTGACGAATGCGTTGATGGTGATGAAGCGGCGGTAGAAGAGAAAGCAGGCATCGCAGTAATGGTTGCGGTGGTAATGATAATGGAACTTTGACCTTGAAGGGAGGTAATCGTTCTACCTTGCTACAGAGTGAAACGATGGAGGAGAAGAAGGGTTCGGTGTTGCGAGGCGTGAATGAGAGTAGGTGGATGCACGGTGTGAGAACTGCCATTGGAGGGGTGCAGAAGAAGAAGAAGAATATGGATGTTGTGGCTAGGTTCATAGGGAACAAGAAAGAAGAGAAAAGGTGTGTGAAGCGTCGGTGTTGTTCGGGTCGCATGGGAGAAAGAAGGAGGGAGTAGGGTCGCGCGGAAGTATAATTGAGAGCGGAAGGAATGGAACAAAGACACGTGAGAGAGATTTGAGAATCAAAGAAAAGAAAAGGGAGGGTTTAGGGTTATATTTATAGATATGGGGGGATTTCTCATATTCCCTTCATGGAAAATAGTCTCAGGACCGTTTGGGTCCAAATGGTTTCGAGACTATTTGGCTCCAAACGGTTTCGAGACCGTGAGGACCAAATGGTTTGAAGACTGTTTGGCTCCAAATGGTTTCAAGATCATGAGGACCAAATGGTTTCAAGAATGTTTGGGTAAAATTATTTTGGTTATTGATTTTTATATTTTTATATTTGTTTGGTTACTTATGTTAATTTTTATATTTTCTGAATGAGATTAATAGGTCTAAAGAAAAAATCAAAAATGAGACTAGAAAATTATCAAAACTAAGCAAGGAAGAATTTAAACAAAAAAGAAAGGTGATACTCAGTTCTTGGGTTGCCTCCCAAGTAGCGCTTTGGTTTTACATCACTGGCTCGATGAGATTCTGGCTTGATCAGGTTTCTTATGGCCAACAATAGCACTTCGTCAAGAAAAGGTAAAGGAAAGTGATATTTCCTTGTTGCCTTGTTCAATTTCCTATCGTCGATGCACATCCTCCACCCAGTAACAGTCTGGGTGGGTACCGGTTCATTTTTATCATTCAAAACAACAGTGGTTCCCCCCATTTTAGGGACCACTTGAACCGAACTTACCCATTGAGAGTCAGAAATTGGATAGATAATACTAGCTTTTAGTAGTTTTAGAACCTCATGGCAAACTACCTCTTTGAGATTTGGGTTTAGCTTCCTATGGTGCTCACGTGATGGTTTAAATTCTTCCACCATAGGTAATTTGTGCATGCACAAAGCTGGATTTATCCCAGTTAGGTCGGTCATCTGATATCCAATGGCTTTCTTGTGCTTACTTAACTCAACAAGGATTATTTCTTCCCGGTTATCTATCAAAGTGGAACTGATAATGACCAGACATATTTTTTCTTCATCTAGAAATACGTGCTTGAGTCCAGCTGGTAGGACTTTCATCTCATGTGCCTTGAGCACTTCAGTGGTCTCCAGATTGGTGAGAGATTTCAACTCCTCAAAAGTAGCTTCTGGAACTTCTTCGGCTTGTTCTAGGTATTGCAGACATTGTTGAACTAGTTCATCAGTTGAAAATTCGACTTCTGGATTTGTTAAGATGTCTTCCAGAGCATCAGATGGTTCTGGAGTTTCTTGCTTCAGCTGGGACATTTTATCTATTGCCTCAAGAAGAAAGACTTCTTCATGGATGCTAGGACTTTTAAGGTTGTCAGAGACTCTGAATTGAACAATTTCTTTCCTCAGCCTTAAATTAATTGTGCTAGCTTCGACATCAATTAGTGCTCTGGATGTTGCAAGGAAAGGTCTTCCGAATACTATTGGATACATCAGATCTTCTTTTATGTCCATAACAACTAAATCACAAGGGACATAGGAGTCTCTTCCTACTCTCATTGGGATATCTTCAATAATTCCCAAAGGTGTGATAATGGTAGAATCAGCCAACTGGATTGTCATTGTTGTAGGTAGCAAGTCAGTAAAGCCCAATCTTTTACTCATAGAAAAGGGCATCATAGATATGTTGGCCCCCAAATCAGCTAATCCTTTCTTACAAGAGGTGTTTCCTATAGAACATTGGATGTCGAAGGAGCCAGGGTCCTTTTGTTTTTTCGGCATTTTGTTGAGAATGATGTCATAAGTAATCTAAGCTAATTTGACTATCTTGTGTTCTTCAGTCATGCGTTTCTTTGGTAGCAAAGTCTTTAGATATTTAGACCAAGATGGAATTTTGTAGAGAGCATCAAGGAACGGAATATCAACATATAGCTTCTTTGTTGCTTCCTTGAACTTTTAGAATCTAGAATCCAGTTTAGTCTCCCTCAATCTTCCTAGATAGGGTATCTTGGGCTTGTATGGTGGGACCTCTGGTTCCTTGGGAACTCGTTCTTTTTCCTTCCTCTTTTTAGCCTCTTGATTTGTGCTTACAGTTGGGATGATTTCAGTTGTATCTTTGTCTTCTTGAATGACTTTGGTAGTGTCAGTCAGAACATAACCAGACCTTATGGTAACTGCATTCTGTTGTTCTGGTTTGCGTTTATCATGTCTCATATTTATTTCTGGCTGACCAGTGAAAGTACCTATCGTGGTTTCAACTGAGCTGCAATTTGTTCCAGTTGGGTTTCTATAGCTTTTTGTTGAGCTTGCTGGTTGGCAAGCATGGTCTTTTGAGATTGCAACATTTGCCTTATTAGAGATATTTCATTTGTTGGTGGAGGTGGAGCATTCTTTTGTTGGTATTGTGTAATTTGTTGTTGTCCTTGAGTTGTGGTTGTTGAGGTGCTTGCGATTGCGGTTGTTGAATTAATGGTTGTTGTAGCTGAGGTTGTTGCAATTGTGGGTGTAGCAGAGGGTGAGTGTATTGATAATATGTAGAAGAAATTCTTGGGTAAGAAAATCTTTGAAACCCTCTTCTATAATGTCCTTAGTTTCATTTGTAATTGCTTTGGAATCCTAGTGGTGGTCTATTAGAAGACCCACCTTGTGCTTGGTGTTGCGGGTTGGAAGTTCCTGCAGGATTGCCATACTAAAACCCAGGGTGGTTTCTTGGTTGATCCGGATTATAATATCCTTGACCTAGTATGGTGTGGATAGAATTAACTTACTCTGGCAGTTGATCCTCAGGATGTTCAATAATTGGTTCATATTGTGGTTGAGGTGTCTGTAGATTCATCATTACATCGTATAAGAGGCCACATGATAATGTGGGGTGGTCAGATGCATGACAATCTTCACAAGTCTCAGTAGCTGCTTTGACTTGTTGAACTTGAGAGTTCTTTTTCCTGTCATATTCTCCAAACAATGCTTCAAGGACTTGCTGCTTATGAGCTATGGTTTTTAGAGCTTCAGTAATGGCTTTCATTTCTACAGATTCTTCAGCTTTGCAAACTTTTAGGACTCCTCATGTGGATGGCCTTCCCCAATTAGATTGGTTCTCAGATCTGACCATAACAATCTTCCAAGCATCCTCATAATTATGTCTCATGAAATTTCCTCCAGATGAGGAATCCAAAAATTTCTCTATCTCATCACTTACCCCTCTATAGAATGTTTCTATGAGATGGTTTTGTAAGATTTCAAGATGTGGGTATTTTCTCAGGAGTTCTTTAAATCTTTCCCATGATTCTGATAGTGACTCTCCAGGAAGTTGGAGGAACTGGTTGATTTGTCCCCTTATCTGGTAAGTCAACAAGGGAGGAAAGAATTTATCTATAAATTTCTTCTAAGGGAGCCCAGGTGGTGATTGGCTCTCCATCTAATGAGTTATACCAACTCAGTGCCTTTCTAGACAGAGTGAAGTTGAAAAGTCATAGCATAATTGCATCGAATGTAGCTCTGGCTTGTGGTACCAATCGGCAGAGTGCCTTGAATCACTTCAGATGGTCTATGCAATCATCTCCAGTTCTTCCAAAGAATGAGATGCCTTGTATGATTTGGATCCATTGTGTTCGAATTTCAAAGTTGGGAGTGTTAATGAGTGGTGGTTGAACTGGGTAATTATCCTCAGAATTCTTAGGAATAGTGTAGTCTCATAGCTACTTGTTCCTTATCAATAAATGAGTAGCTGATGTGGCTGCCTCATTTTCAGCTTGGATGCGAGCTTGCTTTTTACCTCAAACTTCAACTTGGACTTGAGCTCGTGTATCAACGATGAGTTGCGCTCCCTGAGCTGCTATAGCTGCATTGACTCTCTCCAATATCAAGGTAGCTTGGTGTTGTTCTTCAGTCATCTATCTAGCTTGTTGGTGGTTGAGTCAGATGCATCGGTGGAAGTTTCATTCTACCTCAGAGTCGTACTATGGATCAGGGGAGAATCCGCAGTTATGCAAAGTTGGCATACACGTTTTCTACCTGAGTAGAAGAAAAATCACACTTTAGATGGTGGAAAGATGAAGGAAACAAAAAGATATGAAGTAGTTATCAAGGTAAAATGTAAAATCCTAATCAACTAGCAAGTTGATAAATGAAATTAAAACATTCCGTTGTCCCCAGCAATGGTGCTAATTTTTGATGGAGCTTCTACTAGCGTGGAGTTGTGTGCACCACTAAAAATCCTAGAGATAGGAAGTCTCTAAGTTTAGCCTTACGTGTTCTATAATAAGATCTCCACCCACGTACGTTAAGGTACATGGAAGTCTTATTGTAGTACAATTGAGGGTCGAATTCACGAGACAACGGTCTTGTTAAGGATTAACAAGATGGAAAACATTATAATTCCATTTATCTACTTAAGAGTTGATATTTAGATCGAAGAGTTGGGTTGATGATTAAACTAAGATGCAAATGTAAATTAAATGTTAGGAAAGTAAAATTAAGGTTGTAAACAATATTTGGAAACCACTAGGATGTGATTGAGTTTCACTGCCACTACACATGGATCATAACATACATCATAATAACATGGCTTGCAAAAAGGGTCTAATCAGTTAGTATCTTTGTATACTTAGCTTTCTTTCAAATAGCCAACTATAAGAAATGTGGAAGTATTGCAATGCCAGCCATCCCCGAATGAATGGTCACTTACTTTGCATCACTCCCTTTGCAAAGTGTGTTCCTCAACCTATCATACTTTCATACGTCAATTGATTCCATTTCATAGTATGAAAGTACAGCAATGGAGGTGAGTTTACTCTACTCTTTGAAAAGTGCCCCTAGATATCGAAACAGATATATGGTGACTACATACATCAAGAACCAACATACAATCAATAATCGAATCTAAAAGCACAAACGTAGACAATTCGTACTAGTAGATAATAGGTAACACAAGTTGGTGATCAAGCAACTAGCATTCATTAAATGATCAATGTTGAACTAAAATGATAGTATTTCTCTATTGCAAACTCATGAAATGAAAACATGGGTAGCGGGGCTACTCCCCGCACCCTAGTGTATAGAAATACTTGCTCATGGAAAGAACAAAGAAGGAGACAGGAGACGAGAAGGAAAACATCATCTCCATGTAGGAGGAAAGAAGGTTGACCCCTTGGAGTAGAGAACAACTATCTTCATACTGTGTGGTTGCTTTGGTGATGAATCCTTCACTCCCCACCTTCTAGGCGATGAGAGAGAAAGTAGGCTTATGGATGGAGAGTGGATCTTAGACCGGAAGCCTTGGGGTGAAGAATGAAGGTTAAAATAGCACTGGAACAAATGAGGTAGCCTTTGGGCATCTCAGAATTTTTATCCCTTTATGAGGACCCCTTTGGTATTATTTATAGGTTTCAAAGGGGGCATTGAGCGGTCTCAAGACCGTTTGGATCTTCATGGTTTGAAAACCATTTGGATCCTCACGATTTGGAAACCATTTGGAATCTTACAGTCTAGAGACCGTTTGGATCCGCGTGATCTTGGGACCAGTCACCTTCACACATTCTTTTGATCAATAAGTCTTTACATGGTCTTGGGACCGTTCAGATCTTCATGGTCTTGGGATCGTTTGGCTTCTTCACGGCCTCGGGACTTTGCTCGGTCTTGGGTTCTTCACGGTCTTGGGACCGTTTGGATTCTTCACGGTCTTGAGACCGTTTGGGTTCTTCATGGTCTTGGACTTTGCTCGGTCTTGGGTTCTTAACGGTCTTGGTACTTTGCTCGGTCTTGGGACCGTTAAGACTTTCTCGGTCTTGGGACCGCTTGAGTCCTCATGCTCTTGAGACTGGTTGGGTGGGAACTTTTGCGATTTTTTTTGTTTTTCTATAAGAAGAAAAGGAGAAATGTCAATTTATTGGTGAATACACAATAAGGCTAGAAAGTTAAGTATTCTATATAATTTATTTAAGAAAGAGTATGGAAAACTAAGAGAAACTAATAAGATAATCATCACAAAATGGGAGGTTATCATGTACCCTGTTGTCTTCCTATCAACATTACTCTATCAAAATTACTCTAATTTTGTAAATAGTCTACATTGGAATAACATGGATGAGGGGAATAATAATGATGGTGGCGTACCTTGTGCAATAATGGATAAAAAATATGAATCACGAGAACAATCCAAATTATTAATGCAACTAATAAAATATGATGCACCTAAATAATGGATGAAATGAAAATGTATGCAATATTATGCCTATCATTTATCCTTGGTGGAATGATGCATGCAATGGATGTCTCGTCCTAAACATGAGTATAAGTAGAAAGGTGTCTACAAATAAAACTTCCACAATCCACATATTTTACAACTCTAAACATGAGTATAAGTGTAAAGGTGTCTACAAATAAAACTTCCACAATCCACATATTTTGCAACATTGCAAGTGCATTTTTTCCTATTTTTAAATCCTTTTCCATCTTCTCTCTCTTTTTTTCAACTAGTTTTGTCATTCTCTTTTATTTTGTATTTCCCTCCTATTATAAAGATATATGAATTATGCTAAGGCTTCCATATTATTTTTTTCCTGGAGTAAGGATGTGTTTTTTTCATAAAACTCTCTTACATGAGAAGAAAATCTGGAAGATAAAAGATATGTAACATGTAATGAAAAAGTCCATGTCGATGAAACTATATGCACTTTTTATGCTAATTACAAATTCTCAAATGAGATTATATACATTTCAAAGAAAAATGAAAAATGAAAATTAACTAACTATATGCTTATTATCATGACATGTAATATTACATGAGCAAACTAATTTGGATAAAACTTGATTATTTTATGGTGTTGAATGAAAATGGATGAGGATGGATGTGATCACGACTAAGATAAGTCCCTCTCCTATTAACTTGTGCAATAAGGTAACCTTATATTCTACTTCTAAAAATTCATATGAAAGATGATGTTACTATTTGGTTGGTTCCTACTCAAACATCGTCGCCATAACACAAGCCTTAGGGTTGAGTGCGGGTTTGCATTTATTAAGTATGTCTTTAATATGATCAATCCAAAAAATTCCTCTAGTTAGTGTGCTCTTAAACATAGATAATTTATCTTAAAGAGAAAAGCATGAGAGCACGTTTAGATTTGAACATATCAAAATTGGTACCACATCATCAACAAATGGTAATCCTAAATAAAATTTTATATTTCATTCACTATTACACTAGACAGAAGTGGATCCTAAAAATAAAATGGAAAATATTTTTTAAATGAAACAAAAAAAATGTAGATGTGATAAAAATAATACAATTAAGAGATAAAGATGTAAGCATCATTTTATTCTTCTTCCTAAGCTTGAATATGACATTGTCCCCAATGTCAAAAGCAAAGGAAGATAAATGGAATGGAGGTACCAAAATGTGATGTGGGATCTGGGGCCAAATATGGGTGGGTGGGACCCACATGAAAATATGCCCTCCAATAACCACTTCAAGCATGATGAAGGGTTTGATATCATCTATGAGAACATGTATGAGGAGTGTAGGTGAAAGAATGAAGAAACACCTCCTCAAATGCTAATTTAAAAAAAATCAAGCATCTTTTGCCAGTGCCACCAACTCTGAAGACGATGGTATGCACTAGTCTCTCAGTAGCACTATCGATGTCAATAATTTCTTACCATGTATTGATGTCAGTGCCACTAATTGTATGATTGATGATACTGACTTGAATTTAATCGCTTACTAATGAAAATCACCGCCTAAGTTGGTGTTATAGACGCATATGTTGATGCCATCAAGAATGATAAAGAGTTTTACAATTTCTTGTCTGAGTTGATGCCACTATGATGAACCTATAGCCTCTTGTATATTAGTGATGAAAATTTGGTGCCACTAACAAGGGTGTCAGTGGTACCTAGTTGCAATTAGAGATTTCTTGTAGCTCACCAATAAAGTGTCAGTGGTACTAACCATGGTGGCCGTGCCACTGAGTTTGTAAATTCATCTCATGTAACAATAATATGATTTACTCAGTGCAACTAATAGGTTGTTGATGCTACCGACTCAGTGAGTTCTTGCACACTAAATTAGAATATCAAGTCACTCTTTTTACTTGTGTCAAATATAGATAACAACACTCTAAAAAATAAAATCAACTAATCCTAAAAAGAATGCATAACTAATGAACAAAAATTGATCCTAAGAAAATCTAATATGGTAACCACAATTGGTGGTTTGCCTCCCATAAAGCACCCTTGTTGTATGTCTTAGTTTAGACATGATGCTTACCTCTATCCTGGGTTGTCATGGAATAATTTCAAAATCTAAACTGCACTAGGTATTTGTCAATTCCCAATGTCAAGCATCCTATTCTCATCACAATAATCACATCAGTTGTAGCTTGAAACGGTCTCCCTAACAACAGCTTAGATCCTTGCATCTCCTACATGTCCATGACCATGAAGTCGACTGGATAGATAAATTTGTCGACCTTAACCAATATTCCTCACATCTGATAGGACCTCACAATTGACCACCTTCCAACTAGAGTGCCATGGATGTATTTGTCAGTTTCTTCAGTCCCTAGATTTTGAAAAGTATATAGAGGCATAAGATGTATGCTTGCCCCAGAGTCACATTGTGCTTCTTTGAAATATTTTCTACAAATAGAACAAGCGATGTAGATTCTTCTTCAAAGGTAGTCTTCATTGGATCAAGGAGATAACAACGTCATCAACATGCACAACATCTGAATCTTTTATCCTTCTTTTCTTGTTGATGATATACTTCAAAATTCTACCATATGTTGGTATTTGTTCAAAGGCCTCTATAAGAAAAATGTTGATGTCAAATTTTCTAGACACATTAAGAAACTTCCAAAACTTATCCTTCTTTTCCCTCTTTAGACCATTTGGAAAAGGGCTTCTGGTGCACATGTAGTTGGATGGGGCAGTGTTGATGTACGACGATGGGGAGGAATATATGGATCCTAGGGGATCTCCTATCCTAAGATTGAATCTATTCCACCATTTGGAATGGAATTTGGCACATCTGGTATGAATGCAGTGACATGTGGTTGCACCTTCTCGACTCTAGGCACCTTTTTAGAACTTGGTGTGTTGACATGTGGTGGTGGAAACTTGAAGTTCTTTATCTTGAAAAGTTAGTGTAGTTGGAATCTCTTCGTTTCCCCTCAAAGACATTGCATTGACTGAGGTGCTTACATGTGAATTATTCATATGTCTTACACTTATCCTCGATCTTCCATACAAGCAGTTGGTAAAAGGAACTAAAGGCACAGAGACATGCTCAAGCTATGGTATATGTGGATCTGGTGTCTCCTCAATGGTGTACTCCTCACTAGATATAGAAATATAGTTTACTTACTAGTGATGATGGGATGGCTCGGTGTTCCCAAAAAAATGTAATTGTGATGTCCTCTTCACTAGCATGGCATTTATGGTCATCTATGATATTTGAGTCCCTAAACATCTAATTCGAGCTCCCAAATTTTTTTGCCCCTTCCCATTGAATCAAGATAAGAATTGAATTCATCACTATAAGAATGAGTGTTTGACGTCATTATGCCAAAGAGACCTCCAACCTATCTAATTTGTCTAAGTCTTGTTCCTCATCACTATAAAGTTTTTTTGGCTGCCTCTATTGATATGTATCTCTCTAAACAAATTGGACCCCTCCAAGCTGAATAGAGATCACTATGTCAGGGTTGATCATTGTGCATGTTATTTTTCTGCTACTTTGAATATTTGCAATCTTTATAAACTAGAGTTTTCTTTATATTTATGGTCCCCAACTACATTGTCAAGACCCTAATTTTGCAATCAGCTCGATCATCAATTCACTCATTCCTTGTGCCTCCATGGTGCTCAAGTACCTACACAAGATAAAACCAGTATTCTAGATCAAAGATACTCAATAACTGTTACTAAATAAAAAGAGTGTACAAATTTTGACAAAAAGATGTAGCACTTAATCTTCAAAAATATCAATAAATTTTTGACAAAAAGATTTAACAATGAATTTTAGAAGGGATAATATCCTAGAGTAATCGATCCTAACGTTTTGTAGTGTTAACTATGACAAGCCCCTGGTAATGGTGCCAAAAACTTGACACGGCCTAAATGCATGTGAAAACACAAGTGTAAATGTCAAAGTAATATGGGATTATGGGTTTTGATTTATCAAACACGGGGAATGTGAGGTTTATGAATACTACAAATCAAAATCAATACACAAGGTCAAAGGAAAGAGGTTGAATTCTGATTATCAGACTAAAAATTGAAATGAGTAGAGCTATATTGAAGTGGTTGTAAATGATGTTTGAAATCTCCCCAGAATATGTGGTTTCAACACAGCACACATTGCAATTGGATTTTCTTCAGTTATTCTTAATTATAATTATTCTTGAACTAGAGATCCATAACAAACATTACATGTTGGTTCAGCATAATACCTACCTAGATTAAGTCAAACTCAATTCCATAGTAGTTTAGGAATATAAACTAGGAGAATAGTAACTCTATATGAACTATTCTCTCATATTTGTAAGCCCTATTCCGAATCACGTTGTTTGCTATATGAAATATAGCTTCTAATCCCTCTTTTGAAGCAATTAGAAATTTAACAGTTGGATTATGGTCATCAAGAATAAACAAATCAATATCAAGATCATAAGTTCAAGTCCAAAATAATGAAATCATATTATAAATTCATGAATCTAGTTACAACAATACGTCGAGCTAATGTCAGGTCCTAGGAAAAAAGGAACTTAGTGAAAATGTATAAAGTGATATTACATTAGATCCAAATTATTCAAAAAAATGAAGTTTGAGATACCATAAATAGGAGAAAAAGTTAAGGATTGGATCTGAAGAAGATTTGTCATCGTTTCCATCGCCAAAATGCCTATGAAGTCTGGCAGGTAGGGTTCCTTCATTTTCCTCCCTCTTTTCTACTTTGTCGTCATCCCCTTCTGATAGAGAATGACAATGTGGTTCTAATGGTCTATTCTCCAGCCATCACACATGTTTACGTTAAAAGATAACTTAAATGTATTGAAACATAATAATAATTTTTGGGTTTAACATAATAAATATTGGTCGTCGACATCAAAGATGGTACCACTAACTTCGGAAGTCAGTACTACTGACCTTTTGTAGTAAAATACACTTCCTTGTTAATTTAGAACAATAATTATACTCTAATACCAGTCAGTACCACTGAGTTGAAGTCAGTGGTATAGACCTTGCTCCATTAGATAATAATTATCTACAAAAAAAGCAATAAATTAGGCCAAAATTGTAACATTTGAAATAGGTACAATATTTGCAAAATACTTATAAAAATAGTGCAATTGATGCAAAGTTATTGACACAATTTGGTAAACTATGTATGAAATGATATAAAATTAAGAGCAATAGGCAATGAGAACAACCAAATTAGGATATCAAAAAAAAACAATTAGGTGTGCATCAATTCCATTAGTGGATGTTTGTATGCCTTCTCATTGGCAGAAGATGTCATATCTGATGAAGTAGGTGGACCATTTTTTGGTGGATCAATCTTGTCATCGCCCTATGATCGATAAAAGTGCATATGCCTTGGTGATTGGCATCATTAGTTGTCAATCGATAAACCGTAGGGTCATCGGTTGATAGGCTTTTAGTCTTTCATCAGTTGACTTGATCACGTAATTGGTTGATGGTTACTAGAGATAATGTTATACATATTTCATCAAGTGATTAATTGATGATGTTGCATATCTTCAATTTGACGACCTGCATGTCCATCAATTATTGGTGATGTTAGAAGTATTGATAGGTTTCATCGGTGGTCAACTGATGATGTTTTGACTTTCTTAGAAACTTGATGATTTCCTAAAAAAGATGAAAAATATTACTACAAGAAGAAATATCAATTTAAGAAAGTAAATATAATATTTTTCATATTAAATCCTATAATATTAGAGGAAATGGATGATGAAATAGGAATGTAGCATCCATAACATTAGATGTTATGATCAACCATATATTCTAAGGCATCCTCATGATTGTTTGGGCTACGAAATTATGTTTCTTCTGGTGTAGTCCATTTGGAAGGACTACTAGGGTATCTTTCTCTATCCCGTGTACTTTAGTTCAGCTTCTATGGACTTTCTATGGGCTAGAGGTAGAAAATTATTGCAAGCACATTGATTCCTTCTTAGAAGTGTGATCCTCTGCTTGCACCTTATTGTTGTCAATGATGCCATCTGACTAACCCTTCTCCCATTCTCTCTTAAGGATATATCTAGGATGCTTGTCTTCTAGGAGTGAGATCATGACATGGAAAAATATAAATAATGAATTCTCAAAGAAATTATGTACAATTTCAAAGTTGAACTCCATGGGTCATCCTATCATTTCCACTGGGCAAATGAATAATGAACAATTTCATGATATCTTGGAGATATTTCAAAATTTCTTAAGAGATTGCCATGACTATGAAGTTCCCCAATGGAAATGTTTTACAATCATTTTATGTCGGTTTATCTCAACTCAACCAAATTACAGTTGAGTCTTCGTGGTGGTGACTTCATGAATAAGACCAAAGAAGCATAGGAATTGTTTGAGAATCTTGTAGAGAAATCCATGCACCAAGCCTCCTCTTGCAAACCCGACTTCAACATAAATGTTGGTGTGATTCCACCTAGTGTAGATCCCCCTCTAATTACTCAAATCCACAACTCATCAAGACCCTCAGCGAGATGATGGAGATGATGAAGAATTAAGGTGTAAGTTCCTCAAGTGATTATGAGCAAGATGTGGGACATATACCAAAGAGATAAAAGCAATGCAATCTTTTGAAAAGAAATATTGAAATTTCCATATGTCACAATCACACATTGGTGTGGCGGAATCACCCCAAATTTTCATGTAAGAAATAAGGGGATGATGTACAAGGGTAGCAATGACAACAATATTGTAATCAAAAATATGAAACCAATTTTGGAAATGGAGTGTTATCTAGATCGAGAGGCCTAGATGAGGTGAATAAGGATGTTTTTACCCATGGTCAAACAATTCAAAAGATAGAACAAGTATTAGACCACTTTTAGTTGTCCCCTGTCCCAAAAAGAGGAAGTAAGACTATCTTTTCAAACAATGATGAATCCAAATAGCTCAGGCGAGATGAATGTTCTTCAAAATCTATTTTTTCAACCTCAAATGCATCAATGATATCCACAAATGCATCATGCACTTATTCAATTTCCTCAAGGTCCACCATCTAAAATGCATGTTCAAGTTCCACAACATCCCTACATTATTACCAGAGCCTCGTAAACCATATCAACCTCACCAAGGTCATATGCATATACAAGTCCATTCACAAATACCCCAAGGTCCTCCTCCTCACCAACAACATGAAGGACCTCCTCCATAATAACATCAAGAAGTCCTCACATCTTCCCATGAGAAAATAAGGTAGTTATTGTGCTAAAAAGTGGAAAATTTCTTAAACAACCAAAGGGCTTGGTGAATAATGAGATTTAAATGAATGATCACATCGATATTCTCACTCTATGTGTGTGTAATAGTGTGATGTCTAGATGTGATACTATGATACTTGATGATATTATGATGTCGAACATTCCTATTGTGATTCCTAGTGAAGAAAGTTTGAAGGTAACACCTTATCTGGATGCCTTGGATGATCATTGACCATACAATCTAAAGAAGAAACTTGTTGAGGATATTTTTAGGAGTTTCAAGAAATTTCAAATCAACATTCCTTTGTTGTAGGCCATTATCCTATCATATATGCCAAGACTCTAAAGAATATGTACACCTATAAGAAAAAATATTTCAGAATGATGTCCCAAAAGGTGAATGTCATGGGCAGGTGATGTGTGTATTTTATATCACCTTTTGGACCACTTTTGGTTGTAGTTTTAACCCATTTTCACCCAATAATCACTCTTAATCATGATAGATTTTCTACTTTATTGTTACCTTTACTTTTTCTATGGTTCGGCTTGTAGGTACAGTAATTTGGCATCAAATGGGGAGAAAACACCATCATAACATCCATCAACACATTCTCCAATCATATAGACATTCAGAAAATCAATGTTGCTAAAACTGTAAAAGACACCCCGTGTCTTATTAAAGACACCCCATGTCCCAGTTCAAAAATTGAACCCAGAACTCCTAGATTTGCAGCAACATGATGTGTTTTATTAAAGATTTGTTGTGTCTTACTAAATACATGTCGTGTAACTTTCTAGAACTCAATTCAAACTTTAGTTATCGCATCGAACACACCCTGTTGACTATCCAACACGCCATGTAACCTGTAGATTTCACTCAAATGCAAATTTAACTACCTCTCACTTATATATACGACCCCAAGAAGTTATCATGAGAATTTTTAGACCTTTTAGAGAAAGACTCAAGCAAGGGAGATCCAAGAGGAGTTGGAGGCATTCCAAGGGAGAAAAGTTTGTTTCTCGGGAGGGAAATTTCTTCTTCCTCCTTCTTCTCCAACAATATATCAAGGATCTTCATCATTCTCTTCTCTTCACTCTGAAGTAAAGCTTTCTAGAGAGTTCCCAATAGTAAGGATGGATTTGTGACTCCTTGACTAGAGTTTCAAGTCTATATTCCATCTTCTAGGGACATCCAAGTTTATTTGCTTCAATTATGATGTCTAGCAATACTTTCTACTGCTTGTATTTACTTTCTACAGCCATGGATGAGTAGATCTCTTATTCTTGGGCACGGGGGAGTAAATCCTTTATCATAATATTGTTGAATGTGAATTTCATATATAATGCTAGTTGTTTCATTGTTCTAAGGTTCATCAGTGTTTGATTTTTCTTACATGCTTTGTTGGCCACTTTATATGTTTCATTTTTGCTCTTTGTATAATCTGGGAAGATATACATAAGAGTAAGGAGATGTACTTTAACTGTACTACGTTGACCACGGGAGTGGTTGGGATGTGTAGGGGAGCAAAGGTGTGTAGTCCAAAATTAGTATATCCATGGGAGTGGTATACAAAGTTAGGTTTATATAACACTATTAAGGTGGGTGTAGGATAAAAACCTCTCTTGCATCATTTCTAGAATTGTCGATCATCGTTGTTCTTCATGCTATGATATGTATGTGAAACCTTATTCTCAATAATCCCCAATAATCCTTAATACAAGTGATTTATGTTCTAGTTCGTTTCCCTTTGATTGCTTAGTTAACTAAATAAAACCTCTCTTGTTAAAAAGATCTAGATTGTTGAAGTTTAATACTCTTGAGCCTAACAATACATTGCTCCTCGTATAACCTTGATAATACTACATGCACCCGTATACTTACGGGGTAGTGATCAAGTTATAAATATTAAAACTTGCACATTTAATCCAATAGTAGGTCAGCTCCATTTTGCAACACTCTGATCCGACAAAGAAAAAAGATACCAATGATCCCATTGTTCCATGCTATGATGGTGCACACCACATTTACCAGGATCTTCTTGACTCTAGACCTACTGTCAACCTAACTCCCCATGTATGTATACTAAACTAGGGTTAGATCAAATGCATTAGGCTAATTCTACTCTTCATTTGATGATTGATCCATAAAAGTTCCTAGAGGTTGGGTTAATAAGGTTCTGGTAAAGATTGATGCTAATACTCCACCCATCTTCCCGATAGATTTCATTATGCTTGACTTGGAGCAAGAGAGTAAGAAGATTCCTACTATATTGAGAAAATCATTCCTAGAGACATGTGACATCATGATTCATGTGAGGATTAGGCACTATGTATGTGACTTTCACTCATATTAAGTCATATTGAATATATTCAAAGCCTCCTCAAGGCCCAAAGTTATTAGGGCCACTTAAGAATATTGTTAATTTCTTGATTGCCTTGGTGAAATAGTTTAAGTGTGTCTTCTGACGTGAATCAGTATGCCTATAAATTGTAAGGGGTTAGATCCTATTGTTAAATTTCTTATAGGACTGATAGATGTGTATTTTTTATTTTTTTTACATCTTTTAGATATCTCTTTATGATTTTTTGTTGATTATTTTATTAGCTTCAAAATTAATTGTTCTAGTTTAGATTTTCTCTACTTAATTGGAGATTTAATTATATGTGTTTGGATTTTGTAAAAAATGGCCTAATCACTCCAATGATTAAATACTCTTAGAATATACTTGCACAATTTCCAACAATTATGATATATATACCTCGTACCAAAAAGATCATAACTTTTGCATCCCATTGCAGAATTTAACGTACAAGTATGCATTGGAAAGGAAATTTAATGCTCTACATAAAAATGTATTTTTCACGGATTTCCAAATGGTTAGATGGACTTATGAGCCAATCATTTTTTCATTTTGGCAATCAACAGCAATGACAGTGTAACATACCGAAATCTGGGCATTTTTCCTTTTGGTCCTCTTTTTCCATCTTTTCCTTTCATTTCTATCCTCTTTGGCCTTTCTATTTAATTTGTGGACAATATGATGGTTTAATGAACATTTGTTCACCTTTTATTCCAATATTTGGGTTTATGCACAAATACCTCAGTAAGACTTTAGATAATGGGCCTAAGATGCAAATTGTACACTAAGTAATAAAAAGAATAAAATATTTCATCCTAGAACTTTCTAGCACTTACTAGAATAAGAGAAATAAGAGAAAATCCGAATTTGAAATAAAGGAGAAGATAAATGCAATAATTAAAGGTAATATGGGAATTAATGGGTAAAGAAGATAATGAGAAAGATTTTGCACAAAATATTATAATTGGAAACCTATCAGGATAATTTGATACTCAAATTCGTTTCCTTGATCAAAAAGTAACTTAAGGGCCAAGTATCATTTAAAGTGGAGCATAATATAAATATTAATGACATTATCAAAAGAAAATAGGAAATATGCCAATAAAGTGAAATAAAATACTAAATGTTCTCAAATCATAAAAATAACTCCAAATTCGTATTCTAAACACAAAAATAATCCTTTGGGAAATTTTGCATTTAATTTGGTCAATGTTTAATATTTTATTTTATTCAAGAGAGAGAAAATGACTTAAAGACCAAAAATATTAAATATATATTGATAAAATTAATTAATGTCAAAAACGTGTTCCTAACGTTTATTATTACTTGTAGACCAAGTTTTATATTTTTAGGAAGTTTCTAGATGCCACTAATAAATTAAAAAGATAAATAAGTGGTAAAATGTAAATGAATTAAATAAAATAATAAAAGTCTTCAAAAAAAATATTAATGCCAAATTCGTGTTATATAGGTTAAAATAGACCTTTGGGTGAATTTTGAATCAATTTGGAAAATATTTGGTGAGAACGTGAATTTAGGAGAGAGAACATGTGTAAAATATTCAAATCATTAATTAAAATAACTAAACAAATGAAGTTAATAACAAATTCGTGTTCCATATATTTTATTTTCCTTGAGAGTGAAATTGCACATTATTTGATAATTATATGAGTCTCTAATATATTAAGAAATAGAAAATATGAATTACTTTAAAGGGATTAAATAAAATACTTAGAATTCCCACAAAAAAAACTAATGTTACAATTGGGATCTACATGTATTAAATAGTAAAGGGTTCAAATTTTATATTTAACTGGATAATGCTTGCTTTCCCAATTGAATTGGTATTTAAAATCCTAATTATCATAGGCTTTGAAAGTGGTATTTGATTAAACAAATTACAGTTTTCCTAAAGCAAACGTAAAGCAATGCTGCGTTGCTTCCTCTCCCTCACGTTTCCCCCCCTTCCAAAACGGGCAACGCCCAACCCTTCCTCCCTCTACGTATCCTATTTATTTATCTTCCCCCTCTTCATTCCTTTTCTCCTTAAACACACAAAGCCCTAGCCGCCCAACGTACCCTTACGTCCAACAATGGCGAGCAACGCCAGACAGAGTTGAGGATCATTGGGCAGCGTCGCTTCCTCCTCTTCTTCTTCCTCTCCATGAACGACGCCTGAAACACGACGCCCAGCAACCCCGACGCTGCGTCGGCGTCGTTAACACCTTCCCGTCTGACCCTCGACGCCCAGCAGCCCCTGACGCTGCGTCGGCGTCACTAACATCTGCCCAACCGATGCCTCGACGCTGCGTTAACATCACTACCACCTGCCCTTCTGACGCCTGATGCTGCGACGCCCCGACGTCCTGATGCTGCGACGCCCCGACGCCGACAACACCACTTCCAGAGCAACCCCGACACCAACACACTATGACAGCAGGGCATCGTAGCCACCAAGTGCAACGTCGTCGACCTTGACAATGACGATGTCATTCGCAACCGCTAGATCTGCAAGACCATGACGTTTGCAAACACCTCCATTCAACATGACGATGGTCACTATTTACATGTTGCTTCTTCCTGGGTCACATGATCATAGAGAACGTGATGATGTGTTTGGGTCCCCATCTTGTTGTGAATCAACCAGACATGCAACCCCCATGGTAACTTTAGACATGTAAGTCTTCATTTCATTTTCAATAGTTTTGTTTTAGAAAATAGATTGTAAATATGGGATAAGAATGGAGTAAGGATAATCTAGTTATTTAAAATCATAACATGAACTAGTTAATTATCTTACCTATCAACTTTGTTGTATACAAATGTAAATATTAGATTGCATGAAATCAAACCTGTAATGATACGTTAAAGTGGAAACTTGATATTAAATAAAAGATGTTGTATAAGAGCCGGGTAGATTGATATCCAAAAATGATTAAAGAATCACCCTAATTGCTTATTGTATACTTACCGAACTCTAAGAATCATTAATGGTGTATCCTTGTGTTAATGTAACCTTTACATTAGAAATCATATATATAGGTGCATTACATGATAATTAGAAATACATATGGATCTAGGGAACACTCTCATCTAAATTAATCCTAAGGGAACTTGAAATCTGTATAAGAATTCATCTAATGATATTGTCTTCTTAGGAATTAAATAGTAAAAAAAAGATAATAATGTGTAAAGGAATATACTTTTATAAACATATATCTAGATGACATGTTAGTTGGATCAAATCATGTGTATATTAGTGAACCTAATAAATATTCATATGGAATATACTTACACCAATAAACATGGTGAGCATGATGTTAGGAATAATATGGACTCACATCATTACACCTATTTTGGCAACATATATATTATTATCCATATATATGAGTTACATAAACTTATGTGACTAAATATTGGTAACTAGAACTAAGATAGATATGTAAAGCATCAAATATTATCTCAACAAAGATTAAAATCATAAACCCTAACATGACATTACATGGTCGGGAATTGGGTAATAATAATATAAAAGTATAATAGGAACGAATATGTTCACTTTGACTTGGCTAATATACATAATGTGTTTCTAGGATGAAAAGTTGACTTTGTGGACCAAAGTATACTATTCAAGTTAACCTTTATGTGTGAAAAGAGGTATGTGCATCTACCCCCTTCAGTTGGGAAAATTTTATACCAATACCCATATTCCCTAATGAGGCTTAATCTGAACTCATCCTTGATTCTTGAAACCTAAATTGTTTATTGCCTCAAAAGTAGTTGTAGTATTATCTTGATTGGGTATTCATACCCCACTACCATGTTATATATTCTTTTGATTAATCTTGCCATAACTCTTTGCTAGCATGTAATTAAATGTTCTATTTAATGTTTAAGTAGTGGTACTTATGTACAACCACCCATAGAGGGCATGTATATAATCGCCCTAGGGGAATGTTTATAATTCTCCCCATAATAAAAATTATAGGTGACTGGGAATGTCTTATTCTCCCCTCACCTAAGGTTAGAGGTCTGGTAGGTGCCTCAACCCTACTTAGTTAGGTAGACATATTAATTTACATGCAAATCCTTTATTTACTTTTGTTATTGGTAAGTTTTCTTAATAACAGCCTCATACTCTTGATGTCTCATCTTATGATGAACCCTAGCCTATTTTCACATGCTTTACTTATCTTTCCATCTTAGAATAGTTTTGTAACACATACTTTTTATTTTCCTTTCCCTTTTGCTGGGTGACTTCCCAACCACCCAGGTGTGAAGCAAGGTGGTTGAATAGGACTTGAAGATCTTGGCTTTGGCTTGGACTTAGATGATGGATATGTTGCTTGGAGACAAAAGTGGAGTAGTTAGATTTCCCTCTACTTAGATCCTCTTTTTGTATAAAGCATGTACACCCATATTGGGAGAATTTTTATGTACACTTTATTTGAAATTGAATATAGTCAAAATTTTATCTTCCGCTGCTATCCAAATTGGATTTTGTTTATCATTGTTTTGAGTAGAGAGGTGGGTTTATCCCACTCTTTACAGACAGTCACATGGTCAAATATTAAGGAAGACAGTTCAATAAATCCCTTTATTTATGGGAAAGTAATTAATATTATAAAAAAATTCCTTTTACTAGGAAAGTTGGTAAATTCCATATGATTTTATATGGTAAAAAGAATTCAAATAAATACTCAATCAAATGTCAAAAATCATCAATGTGGTCAAGGTTTGAGCAATGTGACTTTGGGCTAAAGCAGGTAATTAAAATGCAATTGACCGACAGACGCCAAAGATGAAGCAATATAGTTGCCACCAATAATCATTTATATAGGATTTTCTACCCTCCTTTCTCCCTATAAAAGGATGGGGGACTCCAAAAGGAGATTATCCTTTATTATAGAGTTTTCTTTTGTTGTGGCCTCCATTCCGTAGCTCTATTTTCATTCTTTACATTATGTCTGAGTAGTTTCATATTGCGGCATGGGGGCTAGATCCATAGTCAACTTTTATTGGATGTAACAGATTCAATTCATTTCAATAAAAAGATATTTTCCATTTGTTCCATGTGATTCTTGGATGAGTTGATATATTCTTGTGGAGTGATGTGATCATAGATCTCCACAAGAAAGAAATTACAGTCTCTTAATTGTGATTGTCATCACATTATTCATCTAATCTTGTACTTGTTTTTCTATTAGTAGGGTATACTCTTGTATGGGGGTGTTAAGATCCCAGTTCCTACAAGAATGAACTCACGATTTCTTGACAATATTCGTTGATACAAATTTTTATTCTTCTAGTTGTTTAACATATTTGTTATAGTTCATGGCGACGTGATCATATGACCCATAAGCTTGAAAGTCGGTATGGGATTCACGTATTTCTCAATGAGATCTCAGACAGAGTTATGTCGGATGATCATATGAGGATATGTAAATGTTGAGATCAACGGGTTCATGAGAAGTCATATCCTTGTGAGGCTTGTGCTCTGAAAGGACATAAGTCCACATGGTCCCTATTTGATTATTGATTTTTAGGAATCAAATTTTTTAATGGAATCACGGTTATTGGTGGTGATCCTATGGAACCCCGGTACCTTTATCTTTTGATTAGTTAATTTTGGTTTTACTTTTTTTCTATTCTTAGCATAAACCAGCGCTTCACAACTGCAATTTTCCTTCTTGTTTTTGTGATTGGATTTGGATTTCAACCATTTTCTGACTCTTAGAGATACCTTACTACCATAAAGTTAAACTCTAGGATTTTTCCTAGTGATTGGTATGCAAATGAAAAGCATCACTTGACGTTATTGTCGAGGACAGCATGCATTGTTTTTTATCTCAATTGCTTGTGTATATTTAGGATTTCTCTTTTCATAATTTTTAGTTCAATTTTATAACTTTTAGTTTGTTCCATAATTTTAGTCTTGTATCCTAATTTTTAGAGTTGATCTATAATTTTGTTCCTTCCTTCTAGTTATTCCGTAATTTTATTTTTTTCATAATCTTTTAGTTTACTTTCATAATTTTTGGCATTGTTCTATAACTTATTTGTTTAGATTTTTGTAAGTCTTTTTTCCTAATGAGTCACATTTCGGCAGTGTATCTCCTCCTTCTGCCGAGTTTTCATTCCAATAGTATTGCTTTCCTAGCTTATTTTTGTAATTTTTTCTTAAATTTTTAGTGTTATTGTTAGATATTTTTGTTGTCCTTCGTGTGAACATTATTGACTATCTTTTAGGAATCATGACTAAGGGAATGGTCAACACACTATGATACACAATGCCAATTGCATGGTTATTACAACCATACATCCTTAGAATGTCCTAGTGTGTCCCCTCTAATTGTAGTATCACCTTATAGTCTTGGACTCCTTATTTTGATGGTTACAATGCCCATCCACAATTTTCTGAGGGCTATCATGAGGAATTTTTCTACTCCAATCAATATCCTAATGAGGGGTGTTATGACCAATAATATCATGGTGGGTATGGTGAGGATGACCAAATTTTTTTGGGGGTATGAACCCAATTGTGAAATTCAATACACTCCTCTATAAGATGAGTGACTTAGGGCCCTAGAAATGATAGTATTTGAATGGAAGGAAACATTACAAACCCGACAAGCCTTGATAGCTACTTTTCCACAAGCCCAAACAAAAGATCTAGAGTGTCCTAATGTGTCCTCTCATATTATGGTGGTACCTTGTAATGTCAAGTCTTCCCCCCAAGGTGGATGTAATGAAAAATACAATAAACAAACTTTTAAAAGCTATTATGAGAAAAATTGCTACATATATCAAGATGAGGGATTATATGATCAATAATGTTATGAGGAGTATGGTGAGGATAATCAAAAAATAAACTGGTGATATGAACTTGCTTGTGAAACTCAATACACTCTTCAACAAGAAGAGGGACTTAGGACTGTAGAAAAGATAGTAGTAGAGAAAAAGGAATATTGGACAATCAACAAGTCAAGTTAGGAAATGGACAAGCCCCATTAGTTGTGTTACAAGAGACCCAATCAAAGAGACCCCCAGAGAAGTTTGAACAGTCTAAGATGTTTTTTCCAACAATGACGATGATGATCTCATGTATATGTCATCGATGTTGGATTCTACTAAATTAGCTTTGATGAAGGAGTCATATTCTTTGTGTGATGAAGATGTTGGTATCCTACCCCTATCGCTATAGGATTTATTACTTCAGAATAAAAATTTGAAGTAGGAGAGACGTCCATATTCTAAATCTTTAACAACTCTTCCTATCATTGATATATCTAGGTTCTAATAATGACCAAATTGCTTTCGTTGAATCTATCCTGGATAACGAGCCACCACCCTCCAATGATGAAATAATTCCTCTCACTCTTTCCCAGCGACATCCTATTTCACATTTGGCTGGTCCAGAAGGGGAGATGGCACCCTTAGAAGAAGTCCACATACCCCCCTTCTTTGTTCACAAAGATTATATTCCTATTTTAATTCCTCCTAAACCTTTAGGAACATCTTGCATAGAGGAACTTGAGCTATATGTTGTATTCACAAAGAAACCTACCCATTTCAATGTTTATTGCATGATTTTTTGGAGAGCAAAAATACTTCTGATGTTGATTTAAATCTTTTTGTTCATTTCATATTAGCATATGCAGATCAATATGATGGATGGAAATTAGAGTCAGATCTTTTGCCCAATTTTATACATCTGGTACTACATATGTTACATGTTGGGCACCCGCCTATTTCTGCCAATCCACATTCATCACCTACACTTCCTTCACTACTGAAGGAAGATTTATGGATCATATTAAAGGGAATGTGAGGCCAAAATAAATATGAATGCCAAGTTGAGCTTCCATGACTATCCAATCATTGGTTGTACTATGAAGCTCCACCGATCAAGGTCCCAGTCCTCATACACAACCCTTTCAGTTGAACATTTTTTGAGCTACCAGGACCCCCTGGTGACCGTTGCCCCTCTCTTCCCTCCATACTAGATTTGGTTTTGCTCAAGATGAGCAAAATTTTAAGTCTCGAGTGGAGGTGATTGGTATGTACTCCTTCCATCCACTCTGCCTTAATAATTTTGGCAACTTTTATTATGTTATATAGTTTAATTTTAAATTTTTCAAAAAAAAACTTTTATTTTTGGCATTTATCTAGTCAGTTAGATGAATATACATTTTGTACCAATATACCGCTTCCTTTGAATGTAGTAAATCTTTGTTGCAAATTATTCTACAAATAGCCATGATTAGAACTCGCCAGATCACCTATGATCTCTAATTAGCACTACTCCTTGGAAATGTTGGCAAGCCTTATTGCTTTCATGAGAATAATTTACAAACTTTTTCTATTTTGAACTATTGAGTATCTCATCATATCTTTTGTATAATGTCATGATAGGAAAAGTCAAACCAATGTAATGATACTCACCAAAAAAAAGTAAGATGCACTGAACAACCCCTTCTTCCACCCTTCACCTTACCAAAATCAAAACCATTGTATGTCAAACCTCATGTATATGGTGGCATAATCAACCCTTCTAAAAATTCTTCCATACCTCTCATAAATTTAATAGGGGTGTATCACCAAAATATGCCAAAGTACACCCCGAAAATATGTTGTCAATATAACTGCAGTACATGAATACAAAAGATCTCAAGTCGAACAGAGGATGGATCATCTTCTTCCATACCTCATTCAGCCATGTTCCTATAAAAATATTACAAATATATGTAGGTGTTTCAAAGTAAAAGGGAGATATATCTTGTTTACTTACAATATCTTGAGATAGAAATAAGTTATGAAATTTGTTTTCATAGAGAATGTTGAAATTTGTGCTTCGTGATTCTAGGAGATTGGATCGCTTGGCCAAGAAAGGAGGTAAGGAACAAATTAATTCTATTAGGGTGAGGAAAGACATTTTGTTAGTACAAATTGGAATATTTTGTGATTCATTTTACTTGAGGATAATCAAACATCCAAATCTAGGGTATTTTGATAAATGTGCATTTTTCTATTTTATTTACATCTTTTAGATATTTCTTTAGGATTGTTTTGTTGATTATTTGTTAATTTTAGAATTTGTTGTTCTAGTTTAGATTTTCTTTCTTTAATTGGAGTTTTAATTATATGTACTTGAATTTTGTAGAAAAAATGGTCTAATCACTCTGATAATTAAATACTCTTGGAATATATTTACACAATTTCCGCCAGTCCTAATTTATATACCCCGCACCAAAAAGATCATAACTTCTGCATCCCATAGCAAACTTTATTGAACAAGTATGCTTTGGAAAGAAAATTTAATGGTGTACATGAAAATGTATTTTCATGGCTTTCAAAACGGTCGATTGGCCTTATGAGATGATTGTTTTGTCATTTCGGGGATCAATGTCAATGAGAGTCACATGATCAAATATCAAAGAAGATAACTCAATAAATCCCTCCATTTATGGGAAAGCAATTGATATTGTAAAAAAAATCTCCTTTGAATAAAAAAGTTGTCCAATTTTTATGCTTTTATATTGTAAAAAGAATTCAAATAAAGACTCGATCAAATTTTGAAGATCATCGATGCGGTCGTATTTTGAGCAATGTGAGTTTAGGCTTAAGCCAGTGATTAAATATAGTTGACTGACCAACACTCAAAGATGAAGAAATCTAGCTATCAACTACAATCATTTGTATAGGATTTTTTCCCTCCTTTCTCCATATAAAAGTAGGGGGGCTCCACAAGGAGATCGAGTTTTCTTTTGTTTTGGCCTCCATTTTATAGTTCTATTTTCATTCCTTACATTACGTCTGAGTAGTTTCATACTATGGCATGGGGGCTTGCCCCATAGCTGATTTTAATTCAATGTAATCAATTCCATTCATTTTAATAAAATGATATTTCCCATCTATTCTATGTGATTCTTGGATGATTTGACCTATTCTTATGTAGTGATGTGATCACGGATCTCTACAAGATTGAAACTACAATCCCTTAATTCCGATTGTCATCACCTTCTTCATCTAATCTTTTACTTATTTCTCTATTAGAAGGATTATACTCTTGTGTGGGGCGCTGAGATCTTAGGTTCCCACAAGAATGAGCTCTTGTTTTATTGACGATATTTAGTTGATAGATTTCTTGATCCTTTAAGTTGTTTAACTTATTTGTTATAGTTTATTGTGATGTGTGATCTGACCCATAAGCTTGAACGGCCATATGGGATTCACATATTTCTCAATGAGATCTCAGATTGAGATATGTTGGACGATTAGATAAGTATCCATATACGTAGAGACCAATGGGTTTAAAAGAAGTCTAATCCTTATGAGACTTGTCTCCAAAAGGACATAAGTCCACATGGTCTTAATTTGATTATTGATTTTTAGGAATGCAATTGTTGAATGGAACCACGATTATTGGTGGTGATCCTTCAGACCCTCAATACCTTTATTTATTAAAGATTTAAGTTCAATTCTGCATTTTTTTTGTTCTTAGGATAAACCAAACCTTCACAACTAAAATTTTCCTTCTTTTATCTGTGATTGGATTTGGATTTCAACCATTTTCTTCCTCAGACCCTTGGATTGATAACTTACTACCATAAGGTGAAACTTTAGGACTATTTCTAGTGATTGGTGCTCAAACGACATGTATCAATAGCCTATTAAAGATGGTGATGAAGACAGTGGAACCCAGTGAGACTTCTTGTTCCTTAGCCATTAAGCCACTAAAACTGTCTATTTAAGATCTTCTTGTCTTAGGGTTGAAAGACCTAACTAGTTTTAAAGTATGCATTTCTTGGTCCAAATAACACCCTCCCAGGAATCATTTATCCCATTATATCTCCAAACCAATAGGATGATTTTCTAACTATTTTGAAGAATAATATTAAGGCCTTTGGTTGGTCATTGGCTAATTCTAGGGGAGTGGATCCCTCCATTTGTGTTCATTGTATATGCTTGGAGGAAGATACCTTACCTAGTTGTGAAATGCAAAGATTGCTAAATTCAAAGTTGAAGGAAGTAGTGACTCGAGAGGTTGTGAAACTTCTTATGGTTCTTGGGTAAGTCCCATCCAAGTGGTTCCCAAAAAGGGTGGGATTATTGAGGTTTTTTAATGATGAAGGTAAGAAATTTTTTGTGAGAGAGAATACCAAATGGATAATGTGTATGGATCATAGAAAATAGAATGTAGCAACCATGCAAGATCACTTTCCAATAGCATTTATTGATCAAATTCTAGAGAAGCGTGTAGCTCAAAGCTTCTACTTCTTTCTAGATGGGTAACCTACTTATTTTCAAGGGATAGTCCATCTAGTGGGTCAAAAAAAACTTACTTTCATGTGTCCATTTGGGACATTTCCTTACAAAATGATGGCATTTTATCTTTACAATGCACTCTCCACTTTTCAAAGATGTGATGCATCTCTTTTTGTGAACATGCTTGATTCCTCCTTAAGAATTTTGGATGGATGACTATTCTATGTTTGGTAAATTTTTTATGATTGCCTATTTCACCTCACTTATTTTCTTGAAAAATGATCCTAGGTGGGTTTAGTCCTATTATGGGACAAAAAACATCTCATGGTTTAAGAGGGGGTAGTTTTGGGTCAGCGTGTGTCAAGGGTTGAGATTGAGGTGCATAAAGCCAAAGATTCTATTGATATTAATGCTTACCATACCTTCTACGGATACATGTCCCTTCTTTCTTGTGGCATGTCATATTTTATCATTATATAATCAAAAAATAAGAAAAAGTATAGATTGTTGTGTCATTTTCACAAAAGAGACACTGAGTTCAAGTTTGATGATAAGTGTATTCAAGCCTTCAATCACTTGATGTTGAAATTAATTTTTGTTCCTATTATGCAGTCCCTGGATTTCTCTAGGTTGTTTGAGATCATGATTGATGCATGGAATATTGTTGTGGGGGTTGTGATTGGCCAAAGGATTGGTTGTGTTCCTCATGTGATCTACTATGCAATGAAAACTCTTGATGAAGCCAAAGAAATTACACAACCACTAAGAAGGAGTCATTTGTCATAGTGTTTTCCCTTGATAAGTTTTGTTCTTATGAAAATAGGACATTGTGTAATTGTCCATGCCATTTAAGCAGATAATGTCAAAGAAATATTTAAATACAAGGCCAATTATATGGATCCTCCTATAGATAGATTTAGAGTTAGAAATTGTTGATAAGAAGGCTTGTGAGAACTCTGATTTTGATCACCTCTCTCACATTGAAGCATCTTACAACAAATGTGACAAGATTAAAACAAAGAATGCCACAAGAGCATATAATGCTACACCGTGCAACCCAAAGGCTATGGTACAAAATATAAGCAACGTGTTATCTAGATATAGAGTTCAAACTGCCAAACACTATGTGCAGGAGGAAGGGCATCTCTTCAAATATTATTTTGATTATGTCACTAGAAGATGTGTTCCTTTGAATGAGAAGCTATAGATCCTCACCATGTTCCATTGCGGTGCATGTGGAGGGAATTTTGGTATAAAGCATACTGAAACCACGGTTTGGAAATGTTGATTTTATATTCTTCTCTCTTCCAGGATCCATGTGACTTATGTAGATCATGCAAATATTTCCAAAAGTTAGGTACAGTCTCAAAAGGGAAGTCATGCCTCTTTTACCATTGTTTGTGGTTAAGGAGTTAAATTTGGGGAATAGACTTCATGGGACCATGTTATTTTAGGTTTTTGATCTCTTGGTGGTTGTTTGTAATGTGTCTAAATGGTTTGAATCTATTTCTACAAGAACAAATGATCATAAAGTTGTTTTCCAATCTGTCAAGTCCAACATCTTCATCTGATCTGGAGTCCCAAGGGTGATGATAAGTGATGGGGTAGCCATTTCATACATAGATCGTTTGAGATCTTATTGTAAAGGTATGGTGTCAACAACCTAGTAGATACCCCTTATAATCCTCAAACAAGTGGATAAGTTTAAATTTTGAGTCAGGAGATCAAGTTGGTTCTATAGGTATGGTGAGATAGGTCTGTAAGGAATAGTCCCTATACATAAATGAGGCTCTATGGTCCTATAAAGCTATATATGATACCTTGATTAGCACAAATACATTCAAGTTTATCCATGGGAAGAGTATTCACTTTTTGATGGAGTTGTAACACAATGCCCCTATGGATGTTGAGAGTCATATATGTGAATATTGCAGTAGTTGATATCTGGAGGAAATTTTATCTAAATGAACTCGATGAGTTATGGCATCAAGAATGTGAATTTTCCAATAAGTAAAATGAATAAATGAATTTCTTACGTGACAAGATCATTTTCAAGAAGACATTTGAACCCAATTAATGGTTTTAAATGTACAATTCAAATATGAGGTTCAGTCTTAGAATGTTAAGGTCTAGGTGGGAAGGACTCTACCATGTTACTCATGTGCACCCATCTAGTGTGGTTATAATTTAAGAGAAAGAAGGTAGAAAAGAGTATGTGGAAAATGGTCAATGATTAAAGCATGTGGTTAAAATTGACCCCGACAATGTCAATAAAATCTTTATAGTGTAATGCTTTTTGAAATTCTTAAATATTAGAGAAATGAAACTAGATATCTAAAAGAATAAAATGTATCACTCTTGGAAGGAAACCCACCTGATTTGCAAGATTTTGAACCCTTACCTTGCATTGATTATACTTTTCATTTTTACACATTCCACAAAGACACACACATGCACATACACATAATAGTTTTCTTTGTTGTTTGATTTTATTAGGACAAGGATACATGTGAAAGAATGACTAAAGAGAGGAAAATTTATTTGAAATTCTAAAGATTGAGAGGAATATTTACTAGTTGAGTCAAGAATTTCACTAGAGAGCCCCAAAAAAGTATGTTCTACCCTAGAACGGTCATGGTGATCGCATTAAAAACTTGTACAAATTTCCATGAATTTGATCAGCAAAGAGAAGGTCGTTCTCCTCAAAATGATAGTGCTACCTCAACACTAGAACAAACATTTTTATTAGAATAGTTGTGGCACAAAGACAAGAAAATTTAGTAAAGTCGGGTATTTTGGTTGTTTCTAGAATGAGTGTTCTAAACAAAACGGGCATGGTTCTTTAGAACCAAGACTACTATTCTCACATGTAATGTCCATGGTAAGTGAACAAAACATATTGTTAAAGAAGGAAGAACGGATGAGGTCAAGAACATTTGTTCTAGCCAAAATGGCTATTTTATTCAGAATGGTCGAGCTACGCACACCTTAGAACGATTGTCCCAACATGGTACGGTTGTTATGACCATGGGCTTACCCTACTTAAGTGAACCAAAGGGGGGTAAGGAGCACTTGTATCTTTCATTCACACAATCCCTGTGATAATTTCTCAAGTGGTATCCACCAAAGACGACGATCAATCGCCACCAAGATCCTCCAAGCACAACTGAAGCCTCCCTGAGCCTCATGAAATCTACTCCTACCACCCCTAGCAAGTTTCTTACATTCTCCACACTTACTCTTCCTCCTCTTCTCATAGGCATAATATTTATTATCCTAGAATAACTTCACCCACTTACCCATAAAGTAATTCATCTTTTCTAACATGAAGAGGCTTGGCAAAGAAATTACCTCCGCATCCAAGAATCTCATTCCATATCATGATCATTCAAAGAGTTTGTCAATGTAACATTTTAGGATTTGAGGAATGGGATAAAATGATCTGAAAAGGAATCATTTGACTAACCATATCACTAAGTTCAACCTTCTTTTTGGGGAGGCCATCACTAAGAACTTTCTAGTTAAGCATGCTCAGCCCAAGTAGTACTAGGATGGGTGAACAGTCAAGAAGTTGATCCTGACTTGTGCGTGAGTGAGGAAAAAGTGTACAATTAAGGCTAGTGGTGGTTTGTGGAGCCAGTCTTCTTTCCTAAAACTCTACAAAATTCATAGGTAGTAGGCCAAAGCATTACAAATGGTATCAGAGCCATAACCCTCCAGTAGGTGGGGCCCACATGTGCATGTGGCATGCTAGTCTTGGATTGTGCGATCCAAGCATGTTGAAAAGGGATATCCATTATGATGTAGCCACCCTTGCACTGGTAGCCATGATAAAGAATTGTGTGTCCATGGGTCATTCTGGGTTTACACTAAAATGCAGAGATATTATGAGGCCATGTCGTTGACCCTTGATGAGGATGTCAATAGTTTAAGTGAGGGAGATTGTAACATCCGAAGATTTGAGGCCTTTGAATAAAATAATATTAAAAGGAATGATTGGACTACCCATATCACCTAGGTGCACATTCTTTTTAAGGATCCCATTACTAATAACTCTTTGGTTAAGCGTGCTCAGTGAGGTAGTACTAGGATGGGTAACTAATTGGGAAGTTGATCATGTCTTGTGCATGGGTGATGATAAAGCATGCAGTTAAGGACAGTGGTGGTATGTGGGGCCTTACGTCATTCTTTAAACTCTTCCAGATCCTTCTGTAGTGGACCCAAGAGTTACACTCAAACTCTCATCCTCCAAATCATATTCCATCTCCCACTCCTTTACCACACACCCCTACTCCACTCTCCTCACATGATGACAAGGATTCAATTGAGGATAAAAATTACCAAGGAGGAGGAAAACCTCTCTCAGATGATGACATTGATGATTTAATGGACTCAATTGAAGTGGAAGGTGCAAGCTAAAAATACCAAGGGTGTGGAAAGATCCTTCATCCTCATGAGAATTATCATGTGGGCAGTTGCAACCTACACTAAAAGGAATAAGAAATAAGTTGCAAATTGAGGAGGATGAAGATGAAAATGAATATGCTCAATGTGTACTAATCAGTCATGATTTTCCAAGGAGAGTGTTTCTCAATTTTGATACAAGATCAAGATACATGATTATGAAGAGGATGAAGTTCTCACTTCTAATGATGAAGATATGGAAGAGGAGAAGGATGTCTTAAATGAAATGTAAGCCAGAAGGGAAGCAAATGGGTAGTCATCCTTACCTATGAGAAGAAGAAATAAAAAGTGGATTTTATATCCCTAAAACATGACAAAGAGGATGATGATCACAATAAATTCTTATTTGGCCAAAATTCAAGCAATCAGGATAAACTATATGTTTGATCATATAATCAAAATATGGGCCTCAAGAAGAAGATCACAATGGAAGCATAGGACACCTACACAAAAATCACTCAAGAGTTCTTTGCAATCGTGGAAAAGTTGCATGTAAAATAAGATACAATATTATTTGATCTATTTGTGAATGTCTCACATCTTGGGATTAAGTCACTGAAGGAAGCCCATGTGGTCATCCTTAACACACAATCCGATGGTCTCCATCCACAACATTATGCTAATATCTTGTTGTTTGATTGGATGAATGGTGCAAAAACTTGTGTTGACCTGACTTGTGTTTTCCCTTTGACAGGCATCCTCTAAAAAAACTTATTATCAAGCCAAGTAAATTCTAATGTTGCATCATAAAAGGCCCATAAAAATGAAGCATCTTGTGCGGTAAATCATCATAATTATGTTCCTTTCGCCTTTGATATTTTTGGGGTGTTTGATAATGATGCAATTTCTCTACTTTGTCATCGTAACAACATAACTAATAGGAATCTTGTGATACCATCATCTACATCCAATAATTTTGTATTTAAATTTATTATCTTTTCCATCCATAAGGTGTTGGCAGCCCAGTTTGTTGCATGTGCTTCTATAAAGCTGTCTATATAAAGAAATTACAATTTTGAGAGCCATAAACTCTTTATTATATTTGATTGTATATTTTTTCCTGTTCAGTCAACTAAGCAAAATCGTTGTGCCCAGGATGTGAAAAATACTAATGAAAGTTACATGGAGTAACATAGTCAAGGATATGTTGCTTCTCAAGATTGGAAGCAATTGATTGGACAAGACACCTTTATTGTCAACATGTAAAGACTATTAGGATAGCCTATGATATATCCAAAAGTTATTTCAAATACCATATTTCACTGGTAAGACAATCAGGGTTGATGCTTGGTAAAGGCACTTTTTATAGGCACAATAATCAATGAGAAATATGCAAACTTAGGGGAAGTGTAAATTTATCATATGAAATTTCAAACCTGAAATAGCGATTCTCCTTTTCATAGGAGTTCTAGTGACCTTCAATGCTCTATCTTTCAACTATGAGTTGAAAAGTTAGAGCAATTCAAAGTATGTTGATTTAATCATCTAGTATGGTCGCACATGATCTCTATGAGGGATGATAAGTTTTTCTATCATTTCCACCCTACTAATCCACCTACACACTGAAGAAACCCTACCGCATAGCACTCCTCATGAATTATATGGGTCCTAAGCCTCACTTGATACATGTGATTGCAAATTGAAAGGTATAATACCTAAGAGAAAATTTGTAGGGGTCGATGGTTGATTTACCTAAAAAGGAGGAACATACAAGTGTATGTCAACAGAAGTAGTAACAAGAGAGTAGCATGTGTCTTGTATAAGGAAGAGGATAGAGAGTGATCGCATTAGAGAAAACACATACTTTAGCAAAATGCCTATAATATGTTATCTATGATGGCACAGCTGAGAGTATGCATACAAGGCAAGAAGATATGTGGCTAGATAGGTCGTAGCTTCACTACCAAGTGAACCACATCTACATCTATGACCATGCATGATACAAGTATGACAGGGAGTTGAGCCATAAATATGTGACCATGTTGAGCTTCCTTGAGTCGTATCCACCTCCATAGTTAAACTATTAGAGGAACTAATTCCAAAATATACTTCCACCCAATTCTTATGGGTATTCATATCTATATAAAAATAGCCATAGGATTATTTTTGTACCGCCAGAATCCATAGGACCCTATATGTAAGGACCCTGACCTTCGTTTAGGGTTTACCCTATTTGCTTTGCTTAACCTTGATGCTTAGAGGCTTGCTAATCACCTTTGGTGGTGATTAGGGTTTGGTTGTGCTTTGTCGAGAGTTGAAAGTGCTACTTGCAAATA
Organism: Alisma plantago-aquatica; assembly: GCA_963693085.1. Lineage (NCBI taxonomy): Eukaryota > Viridiplantae > Streptophyta > Magnoliopsida > Alismatales > Alismataceae > Alisma > Alisma plantago-aquatica. The sequence continues at coordinate 661,405,979 of OY856410.1, forward strand.
ACCCAAGTCTAGGGTTTGTGGGCAAGTTTGCCACCTTGTGAGGTGTTCCTCTCTCTCCTTGCTTCCTCTAGTGTAGAGGGGAAGGCTTGGGCTCGTTGCTTGAGTTCTTTTGGGCCTAGTTGAGCTTGTTGAGCCTTGTTGAGTGTTGCCTTAGCTTCTTTGTGCCCTGTGTCGGGCAAGAGGTGATTGTATCGGCCTGAGCTTGTAAAGCCCAGGGTTTGTGTCACCCTTGGGGTGTATCGCCCACCTATGTCGCCCATGATGGAGGTGTGTCGCCCTAGTGTATCACCCATGATCCTTGACCTAGCTTTGACCTCGTTTGTGTCACCACTAGTGGACACTTGGTACATACCTTGGACATGTGTATAGAGCTTGCTAGAGTGGTGGCTCGTGAACTAGGACAAGTGTCCCTAGGTAGGCGACACCTTGCTTGGTTCTACCTTGTTTTCTCCTCCCTTTACTTTTATATAGGTGGTTCCTTTCCTTAGCTAGGAGTTCCTTTGGTCCCTTGGTTCCATCTCCACCTTGGTGCACGACACCCCTTCTCCTTTGCAAGTTGGTGGCTGATACCCCTTGGAGAAGCAAGCTTGGTGGCCAAGATCCTTGGAGTATCCTTCTTCCTTACTTGGTGGTGCTTGAAGCTAGGAGCTTGGATCTTGAAGCTTGCTTAAAGCGGGTTACATAACTTCTAACCCTAACTATACTATCTCTTTCTATGATCTTGTTTATATGTTGTTAGATTAGCATCTTTCTTAAGTATCCATGTTGGTTGATCCTTGTGGTTTAGGGTTTCTTGGTGAGCAATACTCCTTTCTCCCCTTAGTCTAGAGAAGTGAGCTTGAGCTTCTAGTATCATGAGCAACACCCCTCTTTCTCTTAGACGATTGAGGTGAGCTTGTGTTCTAGTTGTTTGGGCAATACTCTCCTCTCACCATGGACTAGAAGGGTGAGCTTGGTTATGGTGGTGACCCTTTCTAGGGTTTGCCCTTGTGGCCGTTTGGTGATAGTTGATGTGCAAGACTCCTCTTTCTTAGTTGATTGAGGTGAGTCGTCTTCTTGACCCACTAGGGTTTCGGGTGTCTTTGTGAGTTGTACCTTGGTCGTCATGAGTTGGGAATGTGTTGCCCAGTAGAACTAAAACCTTGAACGACACAAGTGTGTTAGTGATGAGCAATACCCTTGTGGAGCACTTTGCCCGGTTTACACTTGAGGTGAGCGTTGCTGTCGCGGTCGTGCACACTATCTCTTGACGCCCGACACAAGCCATGTACACCAAGATAGGGTGCACGCTACCCATGCACGGTTTACTCTTGAGCCTGGCACCGTGCCGCCCGGCAGAGCTGCACGCCCCGTTGCGCGTCACAACAGCCGATACCATGTTGCCTGATGGCGTGCACGTCATGACGCACGTTACACCAGCCGATACACCCTACACGGCACAGGTGCACGGCACGCCTGACACCGTGTTGCAGGATGCCCCTCTTGTGTCGGCCGATATGGTTGGGAGATAGGGTGATCCCTGCCCGATACAGTTTATAGTGAGGGTTTGTGGTGCTATAGTGAGGGTTCTGCCCCATATAAATCGATATACTGGATGGTAACCATTATGGTAACGCTTTCCTATATAACGCCCATATCTTTATACATGAACTTGATCACCTTGATTATCTGTATAATGCAAAGAACAATAATGAGCATGTAACGTGGCTTGCTTAATGATGAACCTTATGCATGTGATCATAAGTTGAAGCATGATTAAGAAAGTATATAATCATTAATGTCACTTTATATTGATAAAGCACTTAATCATAAATGTCACCCTGTGTTGGTAATATGATTTCTAAGTTATTCATGATGATTATTGAGTAGTACTAATCATGCAGGTGATGCATAGCCGAGAAAAAGGCTATGAGGAATATATGGTAACATGTACAATGTGATCGCTATTCCATGATGATGATGATAATGTAAGCCTTGAGAGGCAGTGGCACTATATGATGAGGGATTGAGATCCCAAGGTATATGATGATCCTTGTGATGGATCTAGATTGATTGGCAAGAAGCCAAGTGATAACATGTAATGTGGAAACCTTGTGATAGATCAGTATGATGAGAATTGTAGTAAAATCACAATGTTGAGTGTTATATTGTTTCTTTTTGTTATAATTGCATGTTATGCAACTTGGTTGAATCTTGCAATTCACATAAAATACACTAATTAATCATAGTGGAATATATCATGTAGTCTTCCCTGGCCATAGATCATCATCGTCAGGAATTGGTGATGGTGAAACAGGTTCTCCTGTAGGTTGACCTGGAAGCGCATATTGTTGAATATGTGTGGTTTCTCCTAGCATTAAATAGAGAGGGAATCAAGTGTAGCTACGGTTGCAGACTTGGATTTATATATATAGAGCATGGTGAACAGGCCCATGGCTCAGAGTTGATAGAGCATGAATGCGTTCATGGCTCAGAGCACGATGAATAGGCCCATGGCTCAGTTTTACTAGCGCAGTGACCTGTACTAAGGCGAGCTAGAGGAAGGGGTAGCCTATGGAGCTGACCTTGTGGCTAAGACCACTTCAGCATGAGACTGCGGTCCTACTTGTGTTGTACTCATGTACTGACCACGAGGCAGAGAGTTTGTGGAGTCTGGCTATTCCATTGACCTTGTATGGCACCGGCTTGGGTTTCACAACCAAAGGTTGGATTTGAGCGGTACGGCTCACTTCCTCAGGGCATAATAATATGTAATCCAGTCGTTTAGTATTTACTGCTTAAGACAAACATGAAACATTGGTTGAGGCCTTGTTTGTGTAGTTAACTTTGTTATATCCTGCAGTTGCGTATATGTTTCTCATATGTGGCAAATCCTTATAAATCTTATCCTGGTAATCATGTTCCCTAAAGAAATAGTTGGATAAATGATTGAGTACATCTGGTAAGTCTGCTAAGTATGAACAAATTTATCCTATAACTGCTTTCGTTATGTTCTTATCAGTTATCTGCATCATCTTTCTAAGGTTTTGTAGTTTTGGCGGGGAGTTATGTTTCTTGCTGGGACTGTGTGTCTAACCCCACTGGTTTACACCCTTTCTAGGTGGTCGAGCTAGACGTGGTGGTGGTCACAGAGTTGCGGCCGAGCAGCAAGAAGAACAGTAGAAGGCAAGCGATGGATATGTTGCTGTTTTGGATGTTTTGTAGTAGAGTCTAGAGTCATCCCTATACTCTCTGGTCCTTGGAGGTGTTTTGACGTTGTTTCACGATGTGTAATCGTTGATGTTTTTTATATCTTGCTGATGGCCAGAGGTGGGCCTTTATGTATGTATAAACAGGTGATGAACTTATATGATGACAAGACAGCTGTTGCTCCAAGATGTGGACATGTATCAAGGCTTGTATATATATAACCTGTTTTTTTACAGGATGTAGACTGGAATGTAATAGTTTCTCAGTTTATCAGCTTTCCACAATCGGTTTTAATTAACCCGTGTTTTTGGTAATATGTGGTTATGGTGATTTCCGCACGTTTTCGTGTAACACCTCGTTGTCTGTGTGATAGTGGGATGTGTTGCCACAATTTTTATGGTATCAGAGCTCTAGGTTCGCTGAGTCTACATGGATCTAGGATTAGGTTGAGTCTGTTCTTATGAGTTTTCTAGGTTTTCTTACAAATATCTTCTGCCCTCAGCGGATGAAAAGCCAAGATGTCTAGAAACCATGAAGAACATGCTCTTGAGCATAGTGATGTTGCATCAGTTGATGGAGCTGTAGGACAGGCACATGAAGATCGGGTGCCTAAGGTCCCCCAACCTAACCCAGCCATTCTTGCACATCCTGCCTATCAACAGCTTATGGCACATATGATGGCTACGATGAATCTCATGGTTGAGCGATTTCCAGTGCCTCCTCCGAGAACACAGGATCCCCATGGTGAAGCATTGGGTATTGGGAAGACCTTCGAGCGGCTTCGTCGAGTCAGAGCTTCGGAGTATGCTGGAACGGCTGATCCAGCGGATGCAGATCTGTGGCTGACAAGTTTTGAGAAGGCTTTTCGGATCCTCAACATCCCCAAAGCAGACAAAGTAAAGCACGCTGTCTACCTTCTGAAAGGCAGTGTTGGTCACTGGTGGACCATCGAGGAAGAGAAGCGGCTTGGTGAGGTGATCTGTTGGGAGGTTTTCCGATGCGAGTTCGTCACCAGATACTTCCCGAAGATGTATCTGGATGAGAAGATCAGTCAGTTCGAGAGCTTGCGCCAAGGAACGATGAACATCACCGAGTACGAAGCCAAGTTCATGGATTTGTTGAGATTCTGTCCCCACATGGGGCAACAGATGAAGAGCGGATCAGACGTTTCAAGAAGGGTCTGAGTTCTGAGCTGACAACACCTGTGTCTGCGTTGGAGAACCGAGAGCGGTTCGCTATGTTGTGGAATCTGTCTGGAGGATCGAACGATCAGTAAGGGAGAAGAGAGAGTCTATGGCTAAGAAGAGACCTGCTCAGTTCCAGGGGCAGAGGTTTGGTGGCTTCAAGAAGCCAAGGTTTGTGGCACCGTCAGCAATGAGAGGTTCTGGTGTACCATCACAGTGGTCTCTGAGTAAGGGAAGAGGTTATGTTTCTTCACCATCAAGGGCATACAGTACAGCTTCAGTGGCAGTGACAGGGCCATCCAGGCCACAGTTTGAAGTTAAGACATGCTATGACAGGGCATTTCAAGTCAAATTGCCCAAGTAGAGACGTTGAAGTGACACAGTAGCCGAGACAAAATCTTCAGGGGTCAGATAGATAGCAGCCCAGTGGTAGCAGAGGGCGAGGGTGTGGTCAAGCGTCTCAAGTGGGATCGTCTGCTCAAGGGAGCAGGGGACGTAGACAGCAAGAGACGGCTCGATTCAATGCTATGAGTCAGCCGGAGGCAATAGTCAACCCGCGAGTAGTGACAGGTCATATGGAGTTATTTCATTCTGATATGTCTTCTTCTTGCTTTATATCTGTCCTGGTTGACCCGGGTGATACACACTCTTTTATCGCTTATAGTATGCTTGAAAATTGTCGTTTACCTATTAGTCGTAAAGAGAATAACTTGTTGCTAGAAACCCCTCTTGATGGTTCTTCGTTGCTTTGAGAAGAGTGTCCATCTTGTGTCTTGTCTTTCTCGAGACACCGCATTCAAGTGGATCTTATACCACTTGATATGTATGATTTTGATGTTATCCTTAGTATGGATACCTTAGAGAAGTATAAGGTTGTTTTGGACTGTGGTTCCAAGCAGGCGTTTGATGATGACAGAGAGAAGTGGATCTTCCAGGGAGATAGGAAGATTCTTCTGACGTGTCTAGTATCAGCTATGGTGGTAGATAAGTTGTTATGACAAGGATGTGAGGCGTTCTTATCTCATGTGGTGGATACCTTTGTAGCTACCAAGGCGAAAGGTCCTAGTCTCGAGGAGGTGTCAGTTGTTCGAGAGTTTGCCGATGTGTTCCCTGAGGAGTTTCCTGGTGTTCCTCAGCCCCGAGAGATTGATTTCGAGATCAATCTGGTGCCAGGAACGCAGCCAGTTGCACAGACACCATATAGGATGGCTCCAGTGGATATGGTAGAGCTTAAGAAGCAGTTGCAAGAGTTGTTGGATAAAGGTTTCATCCGACCGAGTACGTCTCCTTGGGGTGCTCCCGTGTTGTTCCTCAAAAAGAAGGATGGCTCGATGCAGTTGTGTATAGATTATCGGTAGTTAAACAAAGTCACGATCAAGAAAAAGTACCCATTGTCGAGGATAGATGCTTTTTTTGATCAGTTGTGTGGTGCTACAGTGTTTTCGAAGATCGATCTATGGTCCGGATATCATCAGTTGAGGATTAAGGCAGATGACATACCAAAGTCAGCTTTTCGGATGAGGTATGGTCATTTTGAGTTCATGGTTATGTCGTTTGGGCTAACCAATGCGCCTGCTGCTTTCATGGACCTGATGAACAGAGTGTTTTGTCCGTTCTTAGATCAGTTTGTGGTAGTATTTATAGATGACATCTTGATTTATAGTCAGGACAGGCAAGAGCATGAGCAACATCTTCGTCGAGCGCTGACTCTTCTTCATCAACATCAGTTGTATTCCAAGTTCAGTAAGTGTGAGTTTTGGTTGGAAGAAGTGACTTTCTTGGGTCATGTAATATCTGCTGAAGGAGTCAAAGTAGACCCGAAGAAGGTGGAATCCGTTGCTGAATGGGAACAGCCGAAGACACCAACAGAAGTTTGTAGTTTTTTGGGTTTAGCAGGATACTACCGGAGGTTTATCAAGGATTTTAGTACAACTGTGTTGTCGCTGACCAAGTTGACCAGAAAGGATGTACCTTTTGTTTGGAATGATCAGTGTCAGCAAGCTTTCCAGAGTTTGAAGGAGAAGCTGACCAGTGCTCCAGTGTTAATCCTGCCAGAGCCTGGAAAGGGCTATGTTGTTTTTTGTGATGCTTCCAAGAAAGGTCTAGGTTGCATGCTGATGCAAGAAGATCATGTGGTTTCTTTTACTTCTCGACAGCTTAAGAAACACAAGGAGAACTATCTGACTCATGACTTGGAGTTGGCAGCAGTGGTTCATGCGTTAAAGATTTGGAGACACTATTTGTATGGGGAAGTGTGTCAAATATTTACAGATCATAAGAATCCGAAGTACATTTTTTCACAGCAAGAGTTGAACATGCGACAGCGGCGATGGATGGAGTTGATCAATGACTACGACTGCACTATCGAGTATCATTCTGGTAAGGCTAATGTGGTAGCTGATGTGCTTAGCCGAAAGTCTTCCTCTTCTTTTTCAAAGAAGGCACAGTTGAGTTCTTTGGTATGCCATAGACAAGATATGTTGGTCTCTTTGCGACAGATGAATGTACAGATGGAAGTTTCTTCGTTAGCTGAACTTTTAGCACAGATGCAGGTCAAACCTACATTGATACAACAGATCAAAGATGCACAACGAACAGATGATGTGGTACAGTTGATCAGATCAGAGTTCGGCAGCGAAAGGCGTGATGGGTTCCAAGAGTCCGAGGATGGGCTAGTTTGCTATTGTGATAGGATGGTGGTTCCAGATGTGGATGATCTAAGGAGGTTAGTGCTCGAGGAAGCACACACGTCAATGTATGCTATGCATCCAGGTGTCACCAAGATATATCATAGTCTGAAGGACTTGTATTGGTGGCCCGGTTCGAAGAAAGATGTAGCCGAGTTCGTGGCTAGATGTGCGGTTTGTCAGCAAGTGAAGGTTGAACATCAGAAGCCGACAGGTATGTTGCAACCTTTGTCGATACCGCAGTGGAAATGGGATCATATAACCATGGATTTCGTAGTTGGTCTACCCAAGACAACTAGGAATCATGATTCCATTTGGGTGATAGTGGACAGATTGACAAAGTTTGCCCACATCCTACCGGTAAAGACGACGTATACAGCGAAGAAACTCGCTTGAGTATATGTGGATGAGATAGTATGTTTGCATGGCGTACCAGCAACAATAGTTTCTGACAGAGGTCCTTAGTTCACAATTCATTTCTGGGAACAGTTGCACAAGGTGTTGGGAACGCAGTTGAGATTCAGTACCACTTTCCACCCGCAGACAGATGGCCAATCTGAGAGGACTATTCAGATTATGGAAGATCTCCTTCGAGCTTGTGTTTTGCAGTTTCTAGGCAGCTGGGATGTACATCTCAGTTTGATAGAGTTTTCTTATAACAACAGTTATCAGCGGAGCATTGACATGGCTCCTTATGAGGCTTTGTATGGAAGGAAGTGCAGATCTCCTTTGTGTTGGTATGAGTCTGGTGAGCATCATTTGTTGGGTCCTGAGTTAGTACAGCAGACAACAGAAAAGATCAAGGTGATACAGCAACAGTTGAAAGCGGCACAGGACAGGCAAAAGTCTTATGCGTACAATCTCCGACGACCTTTGGAGTTCTAGGTGGGAGACAAAGTGTATCTTAAAGTCTCACCACGGAAAGGTGTGCTAAGGTTTGGTCGAAAGGGTAAGTTGGCACCCAGGTATATGGGGCCTTACCCAGTCATAGCACGTGTTGGCAAAGTAGCCTACGAGATAGAGTTGCCTCCAGAGTTGCACAGGTTACATCCAGTGTTCCATGTCAGTATGCTGAAAAAAAGCCACCCAGATTCAGGAACAGTGATACAGCCAGTAGAGGTTGAGCTTGATGAGTATGTGACCTACGAGGAAGGTCCTGTGGTGATCCTTGACAGAAGAGTTAAGAAGCTGAAGAGGAAGGACCTAGTTCTTCTGAAAGTTCTTTGGTATCACCGTGGCATTGAGGAATCCACGTGCGAGCTTGAGGAAGAGATGAGGAGGAAGTATCCCTCGCTTTTCTCTTTGGATTTCGGGGACGAAATCCTTTGAAGGGGGTTATCTTGTAAGGACCCTGGCCTTCATTTAGGGTTTACCTTGTTTGCTTTTCTTAACCTTGATGCTTAGAGGCTTGCTAATCACCTTTGGTGGTGATTAGGGTTTGGTTGTGCTTTGTCGAGAGTTGGAGGTGCTACTTGAAAATAACCCAAGTCTAGGGTTTATGGGAAAGTTTGCCACCTTGTGAGGTGTTCCTCTCTCTCCTTGCTTCCTCTAGTGTAGAGGGGAAGGCTTGGGCTCGTTGCTTGAGTTCTTTTGGGCCTAGTTGAGCTTGTTGAGCCTTGTTGAGTGTTGCCTTAGCTTCTTTGTGCCCTGTGTCGGGCAAGAGGTGTTTGTATCAGCCTGAGCTTGTGACGCCCAGGGTTTGTGTCGCCCTTGGGGTGTATCGCCCACCTGTGTCGCCCATGATGGAGGTGTGTCGCCCAAGTGTATCGCCCATGATCCTTGACCTAGCTTTGACCTCGTTTGTGTCACTACTAGTGGACACTTGGTCCATACCTTGGACATGTGTATAGAGCTTGCTAGAGTGGTGGCTTGTGCACTAGGACAAGTGTCCCTAGGTAGGCGACACCTTGCTTGGTTCTACCTTGTTTTCTCCTCCCTTTCCTTCTATATAGGTGGTTCCTTTCCTTAGCTAGGAGTTCCTTTGGTCCCTTGGTTCCATCTCCACCTTGGTGCACGACACCCCTTCTCCTTTGCAAGTTGGTGGCCGATACCCCTTGGAGAAGCAAGCTTGGTGGCCGAGATCCTTGGAGTCTCCTTCTTCCTTGCTTGGTGGTGCTTGGAGCTAGGATCTTGGAGCTTGAAGCTTTCTTAAGGCGATTTACATAACTTCTAACCTTAACTACACTATCTCCTTCTATGATCTTGTTTATATGTTGTTAGACTAGCATCTTGCTTAAGTATCCATGTTGGACGATCTTTGTGGTTTAGGGTTTCTTGGTGAGCAATACTCCTTTCTCCCCTTGGTCTAGAGAAGTGAGCTTGAGCTTCTAGTATCATGAGCAACACCCCTCTTTCTCTTAGACGATTGAGGTGAGCTTGTGTTCTAGTTGTTTGGGAAATACTCTCATCTCACCATGGACTAGAAGGGTGAGCTTGGTTATGATGGTGACTCTTTCTAGGGTTTGCCCTTGTGGTCGTTTGGTGATAGTTGATGTGCAAGACTCCTCTTTCTTAGTTGATTGAGGTGAGCTGTCTTCTTGACCCACTAGGGTTTCGGGTGTCTTTCTGAGTTGTACCTTGGTCGTCATGAGTTGGGAATGTGATTCCCAGTAGAACTAAAACCTTGCACGGCACAAGTGTGTTAGTGATGAGCAATACCCTTGTGGAGCACTTTTCCCGGTTTACACTTGAGGTGAGCATTGTTGTGGCGAGCGTGCACACTATCTCTTGATGCCCGACACAAGCCCTGCACGCCAGGATAGGGTGCACGCTACCCGTGCACAGTTTACTCTTGAGCCCGGCAACGTGCTGCCCAGCAGAGCTGCACGCCCTGTTGCACGTCACAACAGTCGATACCATGTTTCCTGATGGCGTGCACATCATGGCACGCGTTACACCAGCCGATACACCCTGCACTGCACAGGTGCACGGAAGGCCCTTGGACGTTGCCCGGTAGACCTAAGTGCATGGCATGCCCAACACCGTGTTGTAGGATGCCCCTCTTGTGTCGGCCGATATGGTTGGGCGATAGGGTGAGCCCTGCCGATACAGTTTATAGTGAGGGTTTGTGGTGCTATAGTGAGGGTTCTGTCCCATATAAATCGATATACTGGATGGTAACCATTATGGTAACGCTTGCTTATATAACGCCCATATCTTTATACATGAACTTGATCTCCTTGATTATATGTATAATGCAAAGAACAATAATGAGCATATAACGTGGCTTGCTTAATGATGAACCTTATGCATGTGATCATAAGTTGAAGCATGATTAAGAAAGTATGTAATCGTTAATGTCACTTTATATTGATAAAGCACTTAATCATAAATGTCACCCTGTGTTGATAATATGAGTTCTAAGTTATTCATGATGATTATTGAGTAGTACTAACCATGCAGGTGATGCATAGCTAAGAAAAAGGCTATGAGGAATATATGGTAACAGGTACAATGTGATTGCTATTCCATGATTATGATGATGATGTAAGCCTTGAGAGGCAGTGGCGCTATATGATGAGGGATTGAGATCCCAAGGTATATGATGATCCTTGTGATGGATCTAGATTGATTGGCAAGATGCAAGTGATAACATGTAATGTGGAAACCTTATGATAGATCAGTATGATGAGAATTGTAGTAAAAGCACAATGTTGAGTGTTATATTGTTTCTTTTTGTTATAATTGCATGTTATGCAACTTGGTTGAATCTTGCAATTCACATAAAATACACTAATTAATAACAGTGGAATATATCATGTAGTCTGCCCTGGCCATAGATCCATCATCGTCAGGAATCGGTGATGGTGAAACAGGTTCTCCTGCGGGTTAACCTGGAAGCGCATATTGTTGAATATGTGTGGTTTCTCCTAGCCTTAAATAGAGAGGGAATCGAGTGCATCTACATTTGCAGACTCAGATTTATATATAGAGAGCATGGTGAACAGGCCCATGGCTCAGAGTTGATAGAGCATGAATGCGTTCATGGCTCAGAGCACGGTGAACATGCCCGTGGCTCAGTTTTACTAGCGTCGTGACCTGTACCAAGGCGGGCTAGAGGAAGGGGTAGCCTATGGAGCTGACCATGTGGCTAAGACCACTTCAGCATGAGACTGCGGTCCTGCTTGTGTTGTACTCGTGTACTGACCACGAGGCGGAGAGGTCGTGGAGTCCGGCTCTTCCATTGACCTTGTATGGCACCGGCTTGGGTTTTGCAACTGAAGGTTGGATTTGAGCGGTACGGCTCACTTCCTCAGGGCATAATAATACGTAATCCAGTCGTTTAGTATTTACTGCTTAAGACAAACATGAAACATTGGTTGAGGCCTTGTTTGTGTAGTTAACTTTGTTATATCCTACAGTTGCGTATATGTTTCTCATATGTGGCAAATCCTTATAAATCTTATCATGGTAATCATGTTCCCTAAAGAAATAGTTGGATAAATGCTTGAGTAATCTGGTAATTCTGCTAGGTATGAACAGCTTTATCCTATAACTACTTTCGTTATGTTCTTATCAGTTATCTGTATCATCTTTCTGAGGTTTTGTAGTTTCGGCGGGGAGTTATGTTTCTCGCTGGGACTGTGTGTCTCACCCTGCTGGTTTATACCCTTTTTAGGTGGTCGAGCTAGACGTGGTGGTGGTCGCGGAGTTGCGGCCGAGCAGCAAGAAGAACATTAGAAGGCAAGTGATGGATATGTTGTTGTTTTGGACATTTTGCAGTAGAGTCTAGAGTCATCCCTGTACTCTCAGGTCCTTGGATGTGTTTTGACATTGTTTCATGATGTGTAATCATTGATGTTTTGTATATCCTGCTGATGGCCAGAGGTGGGCCTTTATGTATGTATAAACATGTGATGAACTTATATGATGACAAGACAGCTGTTACTCCAAGCTGTGGACATGTATCAAGGCTTGTATATATATATATATATATATATATATATATATTAACTTGTTTTCTTACAGGATGTGGACTGGAATGTAATAGTTTCTCAGTTTATCAGCTTTCCACGATCGGTTTTAATTAACCCGTATTTTTTATAATCTGTGGTTATGGTGATTTTCGCACATTTTTGTGTAACACCTCGTTGTCTGTGTGATAGTGGGATGTGTTGCCACAATATAGATGAATGATCATACCTTATCACTATAAGATTAGTTTCATGTTGAGTACAATATGATTTAAACTTTTGGATAAGAAAACCTTTTGTATGTGTTTAAAATAAATACAATGCGCTCTCTTTTATAGTATAAGAGAGTGTCTGAGAAATAGCATTAGGAAATATGGGATAAATGAAAATCTTAGGAAAAGACAAGTCTAAATCACATAACAAAACACATCATAACGTAGAACAAAATACACAACACAGCATAACACATAAAGCATATATACTAATGCTCCCCCTCAATCTGGAGCATAGATGTCAAATATGCCCGACATGTCCACTAGTGTAGCAAAGTGAGTCTTGGGAAGTATCTTGGTAAATATGTTAGGAATGATCTGATGTTTGGATATAAGGAGTACATATGTGACCATATAGAACAAATTCACGAACAAAATGGCAATCCACTTCTATATGCTTGGTCTGCTCATGAAACATTGGATTATTGGCAATAAAAATGGATGCTTTATTGTCGCAGTGCTTGGGAATAGGAGCAGAATCAAAAATATCAAATTCCTTGAGGATTCCTCAAACCCACACTAATTACAAGCAGTATGAGCCATAAATCTAAATTCTATTTTAGCACTAGATCGAGAAACCACGATATGTTTGTCACTATGACATGTAAATAGATTTCCCCCAAAAAAGGTATAGTATCCAGAGTTAGATTTCCTATCACATCTACTATCAGCATAATTGAAATTAGAATATCCACTGATATTATAGTGCTCATGTATTCGATATAGTAATCCTTTTCCTGGAGAAGTTTTTAGATATTTAAGGATATGGAAGACATCATCCCAATGACGTTATTGAGGTTTATGTAGATACCTACTGACAAGTCCAATAGCAACACTAATATCATCTCTAGTCATAGTAAGATAAATAAACTTACCAACCAATCTTTTGTATTGGTAGTTATCAAGATAGGATGGTAAAGATTCATCATCCCAACCAGTATTGGGACCCAGAGGAGTACTAGCAGGTTTAGTATCAAGCATGCTTGTTTCTGTGAGTGGATTTAGAACATATTTGCATAGTGAAATACAGACATAGAAGAACATCTATAAACTTCAATTCCCAAGAAGTATTGTAGATTACCAAGATCTTTAGTAAGGAAGTGTTGTTCTAGATATCTTTTGGTATTTGAAATACCTTTAGAATCACTACTAGACAGAATAATTTTTTCCACATAATCTATAAGAATAACAAGACTAAAAATGGTCTTTTAATAGAAATAGAATGATATGAATGTGAGCGTTGGAATTGAAATTTGAAAAGTATATGACTCACTTTATCAAACCATGCATGTGGGTTTTGTTTTAGGACATAGATCACCTTTGTGAGTTTGTAGAATTTGGGACACTTCCCCAGACTAACAAAACTAGGTGGTTGCTCTAGTATACTTCCTCGTGCAAGTCACCATATAGGAATGGACTTTTAACATCAAGTTGATAAAGGGGCCAATCATTATTCACAACAAAAGATATAACACTATGGAATTGAGTCTGGCAACAGGAGAGAGATTCAAAATAGTCAATCCCATAGGTTTGAGTGTAACCTTTTTCTACCAATCAGGCCTTCATTCGAATCAACCAAACCATTTGGGTGATATTTGATAATAAACATCCAATGACGTCCAATAGTCAAACAATTTTCAGAATGATCAATAAGATTCTAGGTCTTACGATCTCAAAGGATAGTCGTTTCAATTTCCATGGCTTGACTCCAAGAAGGATGCTAAAAAACTTATGCATCATTCTTTGATACATAAATAGAAGAAAGAGCATTAGTGAAATAGGAAAAGCTAGCACCATCATTAGTGGAAGAGAAGAAATTACTAATCAGGTGATGAGTGCAGCAACAAACACCTTTCCTTTGACTAATAAGAAGATATAGGTAATAGAATACATGGGAGGTGGTGCGATCTACTAAGAAGGAAGGAATTAATTGTTAAGGGCCCATAGAGGGTATTGTAACCTTGGGTCTTCTCGTGTGCACCTCTTAAATTACGTCAGTGTGATCATGTTCTACCACCTCAGGTAGAGGAGTAGGATCTTAATGATCAAGGCAGACCCCTCGTTAGAGAAGTACAGCATGTGTCTAAAAAAGACAACATCCGCACTCACAAACAATTTTCAATTGATAGTATCATAACATTGATATCCTTTTTGAGCCCGTGAATATCCCAGAAAGACACACTTAGTGGAGGGGCGGTCAAGTTTAGATATCTGAGGGTGGAGATTCTTAACAAAAAAAATCTTATCAAAGATGCATGGTGGATCAAAAAAAAGGTGCATCGGGATGAAAAAGAGAGAGAGAGACTTGATTATGCAACATAGATGAAGGCATACGGTTAATTAAGTAGCATTTTGTCAAAATAGCTTTAGGTAAAAAATGTTTAGGAACATGGTAGTGAAGGATAATTGTGTTTGCTAATTCAAGCATATGACAATTCTTCCTTTCTGCCACACCATTTTGTTGTGGTGTGTAAGAGTAGGAAGTCTTATGAATGGTACCCTGAGAAATACAAAATAGATCCACATATTTGTGCATAAATTATGACGCATTATCAGTTTTTAAGATTTTAACATCAGATTTGAATTGGGTTTGAACCTTAATTTAAAAAGGTGGTGATGGTTTGCAAAACAATGGTGTAATCCTTTAGGAGAAACAACCAAGTCACCCAAGAATAATTGTCAATAAAGGTCATAAAATAGCGATAGAAAAACAAGCTAATAATATAGTAGGGAACCAAAATATCAACATGAATAATATCAAATAGATTTTTAGAACCATTTCTTTTCTTTTTATGACAAACAGTTGGAGTCTATTTTCCAAACTATAAAGATTCAAACATAAAATATTTTTATGAAATATCAACAAAATTACAATGCATCTTTGTAGTAGAAGGATGCCCCGGGCGATAGTGTCATTGTAGACCCATCACAAAAGTAAATATCAGAGCTGTAGTAGATTGTAGCACATCCAGGTAATACAGTATGTCTAGTTATTCATGGCTGGAACCAACCCTCGACCTCATTCAGAGATACTAAAAAACACAACCCTTAGGATCAAAAGTGATTGAGTATTGAAGGCTCTTAATAGTTTTTCTAATAGATAGCAATTTAAGAGGAAATATAAGATAGATTTTAAGGGCAAATTTTTAGTCAGAGATATATTTCCAATCCCATGGACAAAAGATTGAGTCCTATTAGCCACAGTTGCATGAAGGATGTGGGTAGTCTTAGATAAGGTAGCAAAAAGATCATAACAGTCAAAAATATGAGCATATGTGCTTGAGTCGATGATCCATATTTTTATACCATAAGCAACAGGGGATGCAAGTAAAGTAGAAGAACCTCCTTTGGTGCGGTGGTTGGCGAGGATAGATGAGCTTGGAGGAGTTTCTCAAACTCTGAGAGGATTCAGTCAACTATAGGATGGGTTGAACTAGAGGTAGCAACAGAAAAATTCTCAAAAACAGCAGAAGCAACCTGGTTTTCCTATGTAGGTTTACCATACTTTTTCCAACAATGATATTTAATGTGGTTTGTGCACCCACAAAAGTTGTAGAAGAAATTATTAGTAGGAAGTTGATGTTGGCCTCGTACGAGGACGTAAGGAGGACCACGTCTAGGGGTACCAGAAGCGCAACCACCATGACCGCGGTCACATCCACATCCTTGATCTGAGTCATAGGAGCAGACAGAAAGAACTGAATGATCATAAGAAGTAGAAGATAGTGAAGACATGGAAAGTAGGTGTTGAAACACACTTGAGAACATCCCTTAGTGTGGGTAAGGGATCAATGGATAAGATCAGGTCAACAACACTTGAAAAGGATGAAGAGAGACTAGCCCAGAATTGAACTAACTTAAATTGTTTGTGTTTTCTCTAAACTTCTTTGATGTTAGAAGAGAGGGGATGGTATACTTTGTATTCATCCCAGAGTGTTGGACATTGGTTGTAGTAGTCTTCCACAAATCCATAAGTCAAATACTCCTTTTATGCCATATTCTTGAAGATCTCAAAGACCTTCTTTGGGTTTTGTTGATGAGAATACACATGAGATACCTAATCCAACATAGCTTTAGCATTCTGATAGCGAAGGAGAGACTGGATGATCTTCGGTTTGACACTATTCACCATCCATGTCATAATCCCAAAATCATCTTTAGACCATTATGTGTAGGCTTTATTGGCTTTTTCATCAGTTGTAGCAGCAGGAGGGATTGAAGCATCAACAGAAATGTAGAAATAGCACCCTTGGGCTTTAACATATAGTTCAAACAATGTCGACCAAAGGTGGTAGTTTGATCCATCGAGTTTTGTAGTAGACACACAGAAAGACCAAGGAGGATATATAGAATCCATGGAAGCCAAAGCGATTATGTGCATAGGAAGTAGAAGAAGCAGTAAAAATAGCATATATGGATCAATAGCTCTGAGAAACCCTCATAGGGGCAGTAGGTAGCAGCATTAGATCAGTAGATCTAAAAAAACCCATATAGGGATAGGAGATATCAGTAGCAGATCGAAATAGATCCAAGAAACCTTCATAGGGGCAATATATAGCAACAGTATATCTACATCAACAGATGTGAGAAATCCCCATAGGGATAGTAGAGAGAATGAAAGACATATGTCTCCATACTGTGATCTTCACTCTACTATGTAGCATGTGCAGAAGAAGAAAAAAATGTGTTACCTTTAGGTCTTCAACTTGCTATTTGGGAATTAGCTTGAAGAGGGTTCTATGAGATGGAGGGTGGAGGTTGATGGGGTGGAGGTTGATGGGTGAAGGTTGGTGAGGGGTTGATTGGGTGAGGAGGTGGAGGTCGATGGGGTGAGGAGGTGGAGGTCGATGGGCTAAGAGTTGATGGGAGGTAGATGGAGTGGTGGAGGTTAATGGATTGTGGAGGTTGATGGGGTGAGGAGGTTGGATATCAATGGGTTAAGTGTTGATGGGAGGTAGATGGGGTGGTGGAGGTCAATGGATTGTGGAGGTCCATGGGCGAAGAAGGTCATGGTGGTGGTGGAGGTCGATGGGTGATGAAGATAATGAAGGTGAAGATGGTAGAGGTAGAGGGTGACTAGGTGGTGGTGTGGTTAAGATGGTATAGGTGGTGAAGGTAGTGGAGGTCGATAGGGAGGATTAGAACGGCTTAAGGGTGATTGAACATGTTCGATACCATATAGAATAAAAAAAACCTTTATTTGATGTGTTTAAAATAAATACAATGCACTCTATTTCATAGGACAAGAGAGTGTTTGAGAAATAGAGTTAGCCAATATTAGATAAAATAAAAGCAAACGACAAGACAAGTCTAAAGCACATAAATAAACACACAACACAGCATAAGCATAACAAAACACACAACATGGCATAATGCATTAAGCATATAGACTAATATTTTTTATTAATATTATAGGTGTTTAGGGTTTTCATTTTAGGATTTTGATTCAATTGTTTCCCATTTCTAGGGTTTCAAGCTAGGTTATATATATATATATATATATATATATATATATATATCAGATTTTCACTAGATTAATCTTATAATATATTACGCTCTTTTATATACAATATAAATATAGTTAGTCACTAGGATCATGTTCATTTGTCAATATACTTAATAGGACTATAAGGGTTCATACATAGTTAAATGCTTAATAGTTATACACTCTTACTCAGGTTACAAATTTGAACATAACTATGCATTGTACAATTGTCATTGAAATTAAATATTTATAAATACAAGATTATTCATATAGATTTTACAAAAGAAAAACGCCTTATATGTTGTTCCCTTTAATTTATGGTTGGACAATTTAAGTGTACTTCCTAGGTTCATATTGTGTCTCTAAATATCATTGCTTATATGTTTGTTTTCCTAGGATTAACATGGAGATTTAGGTTATATTCCATGACATTTACTAAGTTTTCAAGACTCTTCATCTACTCATTACTAGGATACTATTAGCTGTAACAACTTGAATAATTCAATTTATCCATATGAGTGAGCATCATGTTCAAATATCTAGGTAATTATCAAGTCATTGTCTAATATACTAATGTTACAAGTTATATACTGAATAGAATTTTAGGAGGTGGATTTAACAAGATGTAAATCTTTATCTACTCATATTTGGATATATATAGGTCATTCATTCTCTATCCGCGTGGGTAAATAACATTAGTTACCAGTGGATCTATTTTGTAATGAAAAGGTACATGTTTGTAATGAGGCAGACATCGTTTGTAATGAGATGACCAAATTTGTAATACAAACATTCATTTTGTATTACATCATAAACTGCTGTCATAAATATCATTTTTACTATAATCAGACGTACAATACAAAATGAGTGTTTGTATTATAAATTTAGTCATCTCATTACAAATGGTGTCTATCTCATTACAAACAGGTACCTTTCTATTACAAAATATATCTTATATATATGTATATGTATGTATGTATGTATATATATATATGTGTATGTATATATCTATGCTTGCTAATGTATTAGCTGGCTATCTAGTGTTTCTAATATAGAATTGTTTGCTTTTAGTTAGCTCTTCTTATTGTCTTACCTTTGTTTTCAAAACTGAGATATAAGGGATGAAGTATAAGGTTACCTATTCATAGATATAGT
Source organism: Alisma plantago-aquatica (assembly GCA_963693085.1). Classification (NCBI taxonomy): domain Eukaryota; kingdom Viridiplantae; phylum Streptophyta; class Magnoliopsida; order Alismatales; family Alismataceae; genus Alisma; species Alisma plantago-aquatica. The sequence continues at coordinate 661,424,864 of OY856410.1, forward strand.
GGAATTGACTCTAGACAATTGTTTTCTTGGTCCTTTCCATGAGCATCGATCAATCCTTGTTGGTTTCCTAACCCCATGGAGTTTGTCAGGAGGATTCTAATGAGGTTCCTGAACACAAACCAAGGTCTACTACTTATTAGGCATTGTAGAAGATGATCTATTAGCGTGATGTTCCACTACTAATGAATCATGAGTAGGCTTTTCCATTGCAAAGTCAAGCTACGATTAAGGTTCAAGGGAATGGGTTGTGGAGTGGTGGCCAGACCTGAAGGTGTTGTCGATCAAAGGGAGTGATGCCCTACTATTGCATGTATGTTTCGATGATCATGTAGGTTGTATGAAGCATTTGCGGGAGCCAAAGGAGGTGTGGAAGGCTTGTAGGTTTCCTGGGAACTGAGGTATGTGGTAGGCTACGGTATTTGTGGTGGCCTATGTCATGCCATATTAGTGGATAGAGGAGGGAAGGTAGGGCAGAGAAGATGTTGGGATAGCATCGATAGGGTTAGGTGGATGAGTCATATGTTAGTTTGGGGAGATTAACTAGCTTCATATCCACAACCTTATGGCTATAGTGCATGGGAACCAAGGAGATAGGTCAAGCATGGCGTCTAGGGTTAGATGAGTCTGTAGGTTGCCAATTTATCTAGGATTGGTGCTTCATGTTGACGGTATTGAACTGTTTTCAATTACAGGTAAGCAGCCATGCTTGCAGTTGTGCTGACAAGGCGTCGTGGGGCTATTGGCTTTTTGTGGTTGAGGCAGGTAGTGCCCAGGCGGAATTGGAGACGGCACCACAATGATGACTTTGCATGTCCATTTTCCCTTGCCCAAATGTCTAGGGCTTATGTAGATGAGACGTCGTGAGGGTGTTGGGAGATGAGGGGAGGAGATGAGGCAAGGAGGGGAAGGAGGAACCGATTTACTGGAGGAAGGGGAGTCGTTGATAGCTCTATAACAGCTTGTATTAGTGGTGTTATGCGAGAGACACTCTAAGGTTTGCATGAGGGAGATGTCGAGACTATGTTACCTCATTACTTAAGATATCTAATTAATAATATAGTTAAACAATATTTACTTATTCCTATTATAATGCCTAAACTGTAGGGCCAATTACTATGGGGTTTTAAATATTGGTTTACTTTCTATTTGACTAAGCTTTACAGTCATTCACATCATTAATTTATGAATATAACATATCTAACTCAATTATCTCACAATTGATTTGAGTATCAATTTCTTTTTATATGATCAATATTTCCCATAGATTCCAAATCCATAGTTGTCAAATTGAGAGTAATAGATGGGTTCAAGGTCTAATCAAGGTTCGGGGCTCAAAAAATCAATGTTGATTAAAGGGGTTTGAATATGACAATTGATACTCAAATGAGTGACTAGATTGCAAATATTATTCCGAGGGACGTAAAAATTTGAGGAATCTACCTTAGGGACTAATGGTATCAATATACAAGATAAATTCTCAATGTGGGTGAATAAAACTTAGAATGAAGTACAACTTTGTAAAAGAAATCAATATTAGGGGGAAAATGACAGTGCCTCAAAATTTTGGTATGTTACAACTATCCACCCCTTAAAAAGGATTTAAACCCCCAAAATTGGCGCATCTAGAATTTAGTTAAGCACTACTCCACCCCTTAAAGGATTCAACTAGGGATCTAAATAGGCATGTAGACTACGATGCGGCATCCTTCACATTCCCTAAATCATTACCATATACATGGGTTTAGGTTTTAAGGGTTTCATGTGACTATCCTTTAGGGGTATCTTATACTTCCTTGATTGTAACTTATCTTGATAAATCCATAAATAAATTTTCTTTGTACATATATTAATATAAAGAAAATAATATCTTGATGGGAAAATATTTTGATGCAAAACTAAAAAGTGGCCAAAATCAATGCAACAACCAAGTCACAATCACCATGTCTACATTCTAATTACCACTGCATCCATCATCCAACCACTTAACACATTTTGGCAATTTATATTTCTATGAAATATAGAGTTACCGAAGAACTTAGTTATGCATGGCCCATATAATTTCTCTATGGTCATGTAAACATTCTTAGATTACGAGTCTAAATTATGAATATCAAAATTATACATTGCACCACAAAATTATTAGATAAACTATATTTATCATAGCCCAGCTTAAAAAATTATTAAATTTTACTTAATATTGTATCACTAGTCTTTATGTGTTGTTTTATTGGGGCAAAAATTTATATACACTTCATATTTATTCTTCACTTTTAGTGGGCATGGCTTTATTTCATGTAATTCTTATAAATTATTTAAGGTTTTATATATATCTGAAGTTTCGGAGTTCCAAAAATCTGAGGGTCCTAATATTTATCATAGTTTACCATTCGATTACCTTATTATGAATTGGGGTGCAATTTTGAATCTTAGTCCTCTCTTTTTTTTTGCATATATAATGTTGGATTTGTAACTTTTTCACAATCATTATAACTACATAAAAATGGGAGCCTATTATTGCACTCTTAGTTCATCATATTTTTTCAAAGTCATCATGATGGAAAAAAATCCTCTATAGTAGTAACCTATTATATTTTCCTATGTTAGTGATAACTATATATAACCCTTTTTGTATTTTATTAAAAAAAATGGGTTTGAGATTTAAGTCTTATCATATTATCATTTATTTCCTCTCTATAGGAGGTGATAAACATTTTTTTAGATTGGGTTAGTGATTGAGTTTAAGATTAGGGTTTTCTCAAGTAGTAGACATCACTTTGGTAAGGTTGGTATGTAAAGTTAGGAAACCTCACCACCACCTAAGTGGGTTGGGAGTAATTATACCATAGCCTTCACTAAACATCCTTCCATAGACACCTCGGCTTATTCCACTTACATGGTAATAGATTATTCTGAAAATCACTTTTACTTACATTTTATGGTTATAATTGAAAGTTATCAATTATATGGAACTTGTCATTCAAGGGTTTATGATTTTTTATTTATTCTCTTTTTTTTACAATTCTTTGTAGTTGTACCAACCAAAAGAAACTATACAATACTCTTCCCATTTGTATACTTATAGTGGTTATTTTAATGCTCTAGGGGCCTTGTTTGTAAAATCTATATACATGTATCTTAAATACTTCTCCATATAAATATATGTGTAGGGAGTTCAAAATCTAGTAGATGAGCTAGGTATGTACCATGAATATCCAAACTAAGGTACATACCTCACATTCTAGTCTCTTAGTGTATCCTACTTGTACTCTAGGTATATCCCAATAATTGAGCCAATGATACTAGGGTTTGTGGTGAACTTCTTCTAATTTTTAACTATTGTATTTATGTTCCTAACTAAACTTAAATTCCACAAGACATGAATGAGTTCCAACTATTTATAGGCTTTGATACCATGTTGTAAAGACTTAATTAATACAATTGGATATTTAAAAATTTATATCAAAAAATATAAATAAATCTTTTTACAATCATGTTTTACACCAGAGTCGTAGAAGCATTACATAAAACTTACAAAATTAAGATTAATTTCTTCTACTCTTCAACATGAGATAGCTCTTGCACGTATCTTCTAAATATTCTCTGATCACCTACCCTTGAGTTTTCAGAGAGAACAAAAATCACACATGAGCCCCAATAAGGGAAACATGGGTCAGTGAAGCTGGTACGAAATTGGTATTTAGAAAGTAAAACAATATGAACTTATCTACAAAGGATTTTTCATGACAGAATGGAAAGGAATAAAGAATATAGGTATCAAAAGGTAGACATGGGTTTTCGATTCAAATAAGATTTAATATCCAATTTTTGAAATAGTAATTCAATTTTCAAATAGATAGCACATGTCAATGTCTAGTTGTTGAGGAAGTCATATGTTCTCTCCATGGAGAATGACAAAACACTAACTGCATTTCCCAATATATGAGGTACCTCATGTCCTTCTAATTAACATATCTAATTATGCATGCAATCGATGAGGGAAATAACATACAAAATAGAAATAAAAATTGTGTACCTTTGAATCAGATGCATCCAAAATGTAAAAATTCCAAGTATTGAATCCAAGAGACAACCAAGAGAGAGATCTAAAAATTTAGACAAAAAATTGTCACCATATGTCTTAGAATCTGGTGATATTTCAATTTTATTAATATTATAGGAGGCTAGGGTTTTCATTTTAGAATTTTGATATTATTTCCCATTTCTAGGATTTCCAACTAGGTTGTATATGTATAATTTTTACTTGTAGAATTGTTTTAGTGGATATTATCTAGATTAAATCTTAAAATTTTTTCTTTCTCTCTCTTATATACAATACAATTCTTTTAGTCTTTAAGATCATGTTCATTTGTCAATATATCTAGCAGGACTATCAAGGGTTCGTACATAGTTAAATGTGTAATAGTTATACAGTCTTACTCAAGTCTCAAATATGAATGTAAGTATGCATTGTATAATTTCATCAAAATGAACTATGTATAAATACAAGATTCTAGATGTTACAAAAGAAATTTACCTTATACGTTCTTCCATTTAGTTTATGGTTGGCCAGTTTAAGTGTACTTCCTAGGTTCTTATTGCGTCTCAAAATGCCATTGATCATATGTATGTTCACCTAGGATTAACATGGAAATTTAGGGTATATTACATGACATTTTAGTTTTTGGAACTCTTCATGTACTCATTATTAGTGTACTATTATTTTTAATGGTTTAAATAGTTTTATTTGTCCATATGGGTGATCATCACATTTAAACATCTAGGTTATTATCAAGTCATTATCTAATACACTAATGTTACTAGTTATATACTCAATAAAATTTCAAGAGATGAATTTTAACAAGATAAAAATATTTATCTACGCAGATATTGATATATATATGCATGGTAATGTATTAGTTGGCTATATGGTGTTTCTAATTAAGTATTGTTTGCTTTTATTTAGATCATATGATTGTCTTATCATGTGTTTTCTGAATTGAGATATAAGGGATGAAGTGTAAGGTTACCTCTTCATAGATGCAGTGGGATTGATTCTGGATGACTGGTTTCTTGGTCCTCTCCATGAGCATCAACCAATCCTTGTTGGTTTCCCAACCCTATGGACTTTGTTGGCCAGAATCTATCAAGGTCCCCAAACGCCAACTAGGGTCTAAATGTTATCAGGTTCCGCAGCAAGTGATCTATTGGTATGAGGTCCCAATGTTACTGAATCCTGAGTAGGTGTTGCCATTGCAAAGTCAAGCTACAATCAAGGTTCTAGGGAGTGGGTTGTGGAGTAGTGGCCAAATGTAAAGGTGTTGCCGGTCAAAGGGACTGACAATCTGCAATACTACTTTTACTCATTTGTGAGCACATGTACAAATTAATGGGTGGTTGTTTATCAAACATAAGCATGCATACTCATCAAGAATGTGTTCACCATTTTTTGAGTGTAGTTCAGCATTTTTGGATGTTTTCAACCTTTTTTGGATGCATGTCCAAAGTAATGTGTGCATATTAATCAAAAATGGACGCTCATATTCATTAAATTTTAGGTTCATCATTTTCTAGGTGTGCATTCACCATTTTTGGGAGTTTTTAGCCATTTGTAGGCGCATGTCCAAAGCAATATGTGCTTAATCATCAACAATAGGTGCAAATACTCATCAAGATTAGGTGTACTTACTTTATATGTATTTTTTCCTATTAATGTTAAGTTTTCCCCTAAAACATGTGTACTCCATGAGTATATACACCTATTTTAGCTCCTTATGTGCCTACTTTATGTGTATATGTGTCCATTATGTTAAATTTATACCCACTTTTGATTAGTTTGCATCCAATTTAGTCTTTCAACACTCACTTTTTGGCATTTAATAATTATTTGAATACTTTGCACTCACTTTTGATCAATTTGTGCCCATTATTGGTCATTTTATACTCGCTTTTGTTCTTTTGACGCCAACTTTTACCATTTTGGTGCCTGATCTTTATTTTGGACAACATTGTGTCCATATTTAATCAATTTGAGCCCACTTTTGGTCTTTCCGCACCTACTTATAATCGTTTTACACCCATTCATTGTTTTTTATAACTTACCTCCTCACTTTCAACATTTTAGCTAATTAAAATCCTTCATTTCCTTCCCTCCTCTCCTCCCTTTACTTCCCTCCTCACTTCCCTAATATCCTCCATTTACTTCCCTCACTTTCTTCCTCCCTTCACTTCCCGCATCTCCTCTTTTTACTTCCCTCCTTTTCCCTTATCCTTAATTCTCTGATCTCCTCCTTTTATTGCCGCCTCTCATGTCTTTACTTCCCTCACTTCTCACATTTCCTCCTTATACTTCCCTCCTCTTTCACCATCACTTTACTCCTCACTTTTGATCTCCCATCCATCACTTCCCAGCTCTCTTCTTTTTACTTCACTAAACTCCTTCCTTTTGTATATTTATTTTTGAATTAGTGTGTTAGTAAGAACATAATTATTATCTCCGATATACAACTAATTTTTATATTTTGTATCATTTTTCCTTAACATTATTTTTTTGGAATATATTTTTGACAAGAAATCTAACTGTTTTTATTTCTTTTAAAATTCATCACAAATAAAAGTTATAAATAAAATAATTTTTCTTTCATCACTTCCTCTCTCCCCTTCTGTTTCTCCCTTCTTCTCGTTCTCTCTTCAACCATCACGTAATTTACCTCCTAATTTCACACTCCCTTCACACCAAAATTACCTACTATACCACCGTGACATCAACCTGCAAAACTACTTTTTCCATGATCGGAACTCCCAATACCTGCGCGTGAGAAGCGGTGGGCTTGAGGGATCATTTTCGTATGTTGAACTACCTCCTGCCTCTCCAGGCTAGCAATGGTATCGACTGATCATCTGTATTCATACATGTAGCAGAAATACTGAAACAGGTAAGTATCGGCGTGTACTGCACCTAGAAAATGCAGACGCAAAAGCCCAGGCATTTTACTGCGCCAAAATCTGGAGCAGTACGAATTCTTGTGCTTTTTTGAGCTCACTGTGGAGTTGAGTACTTCAATCACAACTTATTACACAACTTTAGAGCGGAATCGTAATGAACATCTGGGTGGCTAAGGTCAAGGTGTGCCATGTCGCCGCGGAAGGGTCGCACTTACGAAAGAAAATGCAGGATTTTTTGGTATATACAATCTAGAACTTATAAGGGTTTTGACTTATTGAACTGGATTTTCCTGTATAATTTTGAAACTATAGATTAATATTTTGTCAGCACTACTACAATAGTTAATTACCAGCTCGCGGCCGTTGTATGACAATATCCTTTTCAGGTACATTATTGTGCATGTTTGATTTCCTGTTGGTTAGCCAACATCACTAACGGTGAATCCCCGCATGGGTATTTTTTCTTGGCATTTAAGGTCTAGCTTGGCCGCTGACTTTTTAAATACTAGTAGTTGATATAGTAATTGATCACCCGTCACATAAAATGGAGCTCAGAACTGTTACGGTGGTATTGAGAAAACCGGCCTCCTGCTCAGTTTCCTGTCCCATTTCATCTTTTTCCTCCACAAAAAGACGGTGAATTCTAAAGGCCGGGTCCTGCTCGGCCCTTACACTACATGAAAAATACTAACATCAATTACCAGATTTGAGAAGTAGGCGGTCAAACTACGCCTAGAAGACTTAACACAAGATCCGTATGTGTCGTTAGACAGCCGGCTACTTTATTTTCTACCATGCATACCTCTCGCGCGAAGATCATCCTCAACCAAGGCAATTGTACTTCACATATTTCTTAGGTTTGGCTATGAGGGTATGCTAATAACCAAAAGGAAATGCCTATTGAAATTGCTGAAAAAAGCCTGAAATCAAAATTAAAAACTGTTACATAACCATCTTATAATTATCCCAATACAGACTACGCGTTGCAACATTTAGACCATAGTTACATGTCATAGAGTACACATATACATCAGGAGCCTAAAACATCTAAACTCTAAACAAATCCCTATAGAAAACATAACTTACATAAGGCAGCATGCCACTGTGCTTTTTATTTCACATGCAATACAACACATGAAAGCAGAGATATATTCAGGTGAGTGCCTAATGCACAATAACTAGCGACCCTCATTACATTCTACGCTTCACGAGTGATGAATAAAGTTACAGTGAGACAGAGGAAGGGGTCGCCCTATGTTAGAAATGCCTTAGAACAGTCAATAAACTTTTCACTTGGGCTAGCTGGCATCCCTTTCCTCAGTTGACTTCTTGTATTCTGGCTTGAGCTCGTGGGTTCCTTGGTTCGGTCCTCGCTTGTTGTAGACGCAGAGGTCGTTCAGTATCTCTTTCAAAAATTGCTGCAAGTAGACAAAATATGTTATTCTTCTGAAATATATACCAAAAGGTTTATGGGGAGGGGAAAAAAAAGAAAATCTAACCTTTAAGAAAAAACATTTCTATTAGTATGTATGTTTCATTGCGTTATTTTATTTTATTTGTTTTGTTATGGGCTTTAGACTTGTCATGACTTTAGACTTTTATCACATATTGTCTGATTCTGTTTTCCGACTTAGTCTCTTATCTTATAAAAGAGAGAGCATTGTATTTTGTTTTACACATTAAGAAAGTCTTTTACTATTCTATATGGTATCAGAGCACTACGATCCCCCTTAATTCCCTCCCAACCCTAATGCTTCCCTCAACCTAGCCGCCACCTTTCCCTTCCTTCCCCTATCCCAGCCGCCACCCCCATCTTCCTTCTTCCCGCCGCCACCCCATTTCCCCCTTTCCCCGCCGCCGCCCCATCACACCACCCCGCCGCCGCTGCAGCACACCCCACCCACCTCCCTCTCCCAACTGTCGTCGCCGCCGCCCCCTATCCTCCTCTCCAGCCATCCACCACCCGCCGCCATCCCCCTATACCTCCACCCCGCCGCCACCCAACCCAACTGTTGTTGGCACCGCTCCTCCCCCCCCCCAACCTAGCTGCTCTCGACCGCCCTGCTCTCCCCTTCTCTTCCTCATGTCCCTGCTGCCACCCCTCCTCTTCCCTTTCCCCTTCCACCACCCCTCCTCTTCCCTTTCCCCTTCCACCACCCGCCTCCCTTGCCTCACCCCTCTAGTCTCCCATCTATCTTCTTCTTTGCTCTTACGTGGCGCCCAACACTTTTTAAAAATTGCACGTTGAGGTTCTAAAGGGACTCCAGCAGTTGTCTGCCGGCGCATCACGGTGGAGTAATTCTCTCCCCATGTTGGCGGAGGTCTTGCTCTCCTCTTCTGCCCCTGTGTGGGTTTCTCAAATTTGATGAACCAGATCTGATGTTGATGCATACTACTTCGTAGTTGGTTTCTTCGAATCTGTTGATTCGATCCACTGCTGCCCATGAGTTGGGCTCCTTCTGCTCCTGCTTGTTGACTGGTCATTGTTGCCCCTGCGTTCGGTTTCTTTCTTGTTGCCTCTAAGTTGGGTCTCTCCTTTACTGCCCTGGAGTTGTTGAGGTATTTGTCCCAAACATATCCTTCTAATGGCTTCTGCTGACTCGCTTCGGACGCTATGCGTCACTACTGTGAAGTTGGATGGCCACACTTGGTTTGCGGCCTTCGAGCTCTATGTCAAAGCTCATGGTCGTTACTCGCATCTTATCTATGATGGTCTGGTTGTACCCGCTGAGAACGTCGATGATAAAACTAAACAAGCCTATGATTTGTGATCTAAGGAGGATTCTGGCATCACGACCAGGATGGCCAATAGTTCTGAGCCCAAAATCAGTCAGTCACTTCTTCGCATGCGGACTGCCAAAGCCATGTGGGATCAGCACTCACATGTTTACTCTCATCAAAAAAATCCGAAGAAAGTGTTTGAAATTTTCAAACAACTGGCTAAGGAGTTTCTACTGACTTTGTGGAAGTAATATAATCAATATTGTGCTCTCTGGGACGATGTTGAGGTTTATCACCCCCTCACTGAAACACAGCGCCAGCACAATGAGCTTCAACTAGTGTGATTTCTTACGGGCTTACCCCACTCATTCTCTGGAGTGGTAGATTAGATAGTCCAGCAACCCGTTGTCTACTCTGTGTGACGTCCTCAGACGAGTTCAACGGCTCCCGTCTGTCTCCCATTGTCGCCTGACCACTCTGATGTTGTTGTTCTAGTTGTCCGCTTAGGAGATTCCTTATGTGGCCGAGGCCGTGGTCGAGGTCGTGAACGTGGTCGCTATACTGCTGGGCCTAGTCGTGGTTCTTCTTCGTCTGGTCTCGATCCATCTTTTTCTGAACAGCACTATTGTCAGTTTTGTAAACGCATCAACCATACTGAAGACCGTTGTTGGATCAAGCATGGTGAGCATGCATTGGCGAATCTAGTCACTACCGATCAACCTGATTCTGCACCATCCTCTTCATCTAACCATCTGCGGATTGGATTCACTCTAAGTTCAAAAAGTTAGCTTCAAGCTCGTCTCGCTTCCTCCACTACTGATGCCTCAACTAATGGAGGCTATGCTCTCCTTGCCTCCTCTGTACCTTATAGTAAAAATAAATGGGTGATCGACTCTGGCATCACCTCCCATATTTTTGGGAATTCTACATTGTTTTCTGAACTTCATAAAACTTTTGTGGTTCAACCTCCTACACTTGTTGATGGTTCTCAAACACCTGTTTCTGGCATAGGAAATATCTACACTCCTGGCAAACTCTTATTGTGCTCAGCCCTTTATGTTCCCAAATTTCCTTTGAATCGGTTCTCTGTTAGTAGAACTGTGAAAAGTGTACGGTGCTCTATTAATTTTGATCCACGGGGATGAGGATTGGCTCGGGCCAATAGGGGCCATACGGGCTGACTACCCGAATGTACCGAAGACTACTAATCTGTTGACTGCGTCTGTGACATGCCTATTATGGCATTATCGACTGGGACATCCATCTGCTGCCAAATTGAAGCATTTAATTCTTGCTATTTAAGATTATATTTTTCATTGTGAAATTTGTCGGTTGGGCCAACAAACTCGTGCTAGTTTTTCAAAGAAAATGTGTTGGTTCCAAACAACCATTTGATACTATGCATGATGATTGTTAGAGGACCATTTTCTATTCCAAGTACTTCTGGATTTCAGTACTTTATGAGCTTTATTGATGACTTTTCTAGAACTACGTGGTTGTTTTTATTAAAATATAGATCTCACATGCTTGATACTATCACCCCCTCTTTTGTTGAGATTTGTACCCAGTTTGGCAAACCTATTATAGGTTTTACATAATGTCGTGGGTGGAATTTGTGCAATCGTCTGTCAACCAATTTTGTCGCAGGATGGGTATTATTCATCAAACTTCATGTTCATACACCCCCCAATAAAATGGGGTTGTGGAGCGCATGAATCAGCACCTCTTGGAAGTTGTTTGCACCCTCCTTTTTCACTATAATGTACTCAAAATCTTTTGGCCTAAAGCGATCTCTATTGCATGTTACCTTATTAATCGCATGCCCTCTTTTCTCTTTGCCAATCAGGTGCCTTATCAAATCTTATACCCTGATGCCCCCCTTTTTTTATGCCTCATCGGATTTTTGGAAGCACTTGCTTTGTCAAAAACATATGTGTCGGTTTGACTAAGTTTGACCCACGGTCTACAAAATGTGTTTTCTTGGGTTACTCTCGGACTCAGAAAGGATACAAGTGATATGATCCCTCTACAAGGAAATGGTTTGTTAGTGTCGATGTGGTCTTCTTTAAGCATATGTCATTCTACTCTAGAGCAGGTTCTACTCTGACATCTAATCTGTTGATTGATACACCTCTGCTTGTTTCTGTTGACACTAAATTGCCTCCTACTGTTGTTGCACCTTCCCCGCCTGTGAAAGTGTATCAACAAAGACCGAAAGCCAGTAGGGGTTGTATTTGTTCATGGGCATGGATTCCTCGTTAAGTCAGGGGGTGTGGACACACTTGCAGGGGGAAGGCTACAAGGGAGAGATAGAAAGGAAACTATATCTGACAACTCCCTCCACGGTCCCTCCCTCACCAATTCCTGCATCCTCGTCGGAAGATCCACCTCCACCTCATGTATTTTCTTATTCAGATGTTCCTATTCGTCTACAAAAAGGGACCAGGTCTTGCACTCAGCATCCTATCGACAATTTTTTTCTACTACTAACATGGGCACGAACTTTGCCAATTTTACCTCTGCTTTATTTGATGTATCTAATCTAAGAATGTTGCTCAGGCCTTGCACCATCCTACATGGCGCCAAGCAATAGAGATTGAAATGCAGGCTCTTACTCATCGGCATACATGGGACTTGGTGGATGCACATGTCGATTGCTCTCCTGTTGGTTTTCGTTGGATCTTTACCATCAAGTATCAATCGGATGGCACAATTGAACATTTAAAGCTCGCCTTGTCGCCAAAGATTAAACTCAGACATATGGAGTTGATTATTTTGAGACTTCCTCTCTTGTTGCTCATCTGAATTCTGTTGGTGTTCTTATCTCTGTGGTTGTAAATTGTGAATTGGCCTCTGTTTCAATTAGATGTTAAAAATGCATTTTTATATGGTGGTCTACACGAGGTGGTATACATGGAGCAACCACCTAGGTTTGTTGCTCAGAGGGAGTGTTCTAAAGTGTGCAGGTTGCTCAAGGCTATCTATGGATTGAAACAGAGTCCACGTGTCTGGTTTGACAAATTGAGTAATATTCTTCAGAAATTCAGCTTCCGCCACTCTCAGTGCTTATTAAGAAAACTTCAACTGGCCTTGTAATTTTGATTTTTTATGTTGATTATATAACCTTATATGGGAGTGATCAAGCAAGCATCCAGGCTATCAAAGAGTGCCTGGAAAAATATTGTCACTAAAGATCTGGGAAAATTAAGATATTTTTTAAGTATCGAAGTTTCTCGCTCTTCCTCAGGTATTTTCTGATCACAGAGGAAATATGCCCTGGGCCTTTTGTCAGAAATAGGAATGCTTAGAGCAAAACCTACTGCTACTCCCTTAGATCCTAATATCAACTGGGATGGTGATACTTCTCCTTCATACCCAGACAACCAACAATATCGCAAATTAGTTTGTGAACTTATATATCTAACTGTTACAAGGGTTGATATATCTTTTGTAGTTGGCTTAGTCAGCAGATACCTGGATAAACTCAGACAACGCCACTGGGATGTTTTGTCATATTTTGAAGTATCTGAAAAATTCCCCAGGAAAAGGCTTATTCTACAAAAAGCATGGACATTGTAAAATCACAGGATATTCTGACTCTGATTATGCAGGCAACAGGATAGACTGCAATCTACTTCTGGTTATTGTACCTTTGTGGGAGGAAATCATGTTACCTGGTGAAGCAAGAAACAAATTGTAGTTGCCCGCTCAAGTGTTGAAGCCGAGTATAGAGCTATGGCTCATACTACTTGTGAACTGTTGTAGGCTCATGGTCTTCCGAAGGAGTTTGACATTTCTGACCCCAATCATATCCCTATGTATTGTGACAATAAGTTTGCTATATTCATTGTCAGCAATCCAACATTTCATGAGCGCACCAAGCATATTGAGGTGGATTTCCATTTCGTCCTAAAGGTTAGTCTTATCTGGCGATATCTCTACTCCATGTACTCACACTTTTGATCAAGTGGCGAACATCTTCACCAAACTTCTACTAAGGCCAGATTCACTACCATGGTGGACAAATTGGGCATGATTAATATTTATGCTCCAGCTTGAGGGGGAGTATCAGTATATATGTTTTATTGTGTTATTCTATGTTATTTGTTTTGTTATGGGTTTTAGACTTGTCTTGTCTTTAGCCTTTCTTTTATCCCATATTGTGTAGTTCTATTTTCTGACTTACTCTCTTATCCTATAAAAGAGAGAGCATTATATTTATTTTACCCATTAAGAAAAGTCTTTTACTATTCTATAACTTCAATTCACCCCTGGCCTATCATCACACAATACTACAGATACAACCTCCTTGTTTTCCCCCGTTTTAGAATTACAAATTTATTCAATTGACCTCTCTCTATCTATCTATCTATCTCCCTCTAAGAAAGATAAGCGCTTTAGGTTGTATATTCTACTGGCCTGACAGACGGCTGCATACATTATATATTAGCAGCCTCGGCATGGACAACAATGAGTAAAGTAGCGTGCCAATTGAGATTCTAAATTTCATATTGTACATCTATGGCTGGAGACGCAACTATTATCTAAGACTTATAGTGTAAATTTTTTGCCTTTCATTATAAATACATATGTGGTTGTGTCAAAAATAATGATTATGTAGGAGATCCATCAAATCCCTAATCCAACATGGCCAAATTAAGCAGATATATGTATTCAGAAAAGACTATATGCATTAGTAATCCAATTTTGATTAGTTTATTAGTAGAAATTAGAAATTATCTCTAGTTCAAATCGTGATAGTTCGTTATTGTTTAAGACTATATCTTTCTCTGCTTAGATGATTTGGATATTGTTGTGCGGAATCACATATTCTTAAAATTACTTTGATAGTATGTACAGTCTGGACATAAGGATGTGCTTTCGTAGGAAACATTTATCTCAATACAATTTCCCTAGGAGTGGACTCTATTTCTCTATTTCTTGGTAACCCCTAAGAATCTTGGTGGGTTTTTCAGGTCTCCTTGAGGGCTCTTAGTGTCGACCTTCAGTAGAGCTTCAGGAATCCTTCACCGATACTTCATGTCATCTTCTTCCCAACCTTTCATTGAGAACACCTGACATGCAATAGAATCACTCTTCATTGACATTGACAAGATGAAGACTGATTATTGGCTTACTAAATTTGTAAATCAACTCGATCAATGCAATAAAAACCCTTGTAAATCATCGACGATGGCATGGGACTTGAGGACCCCTAAACAATCAAATGAGTAACTTTAAGATGGGATGGGATTCCCTTGCTTAACAGCCATCAAAGATTTTGAGATACAATTGAAATTCCTCAATTGTATCAACAAATGGAGAGATTCAAGGATATTGAAGTCCAACAAGCCAACATGACGGCTTTAACAGTCCTACATTTTCATCCTAAAAATTTGACCTGATTAAAAATCTATAGTCAAGAATGTTCTCTACGTTTAACCATGTGAAGCCCTTAGTTGACCTAATTTGACTTTCAAATGCTCAACTATCCAATTTGAAGATTATGGATACTTTTTATGCCTGATGTGATTTAATATGGTTCCAAGACATCAATTAACCCCGTAGTAACCCACGAATATGATAATTATATCTTGGTTTGCATCATGGTCAAATAATACACAAAACATGTCCCTAGTTATGTAATGATGGTTGGTTAGGGTTTAAATGAAAATTTACCCCACATACGTACATAATATGTTCCTTTGATTTTTATATGAGTGTATAATAGGATATTAGGGCTTCCCTCAAATTTTGATAATGTAACTCCTTGTTAATAAATAATAATGCATTAATTACAGTAAGTACCTAATATTATAAATCACATAATTCCTTAGCTCAAACTTAAAAATTAAGTGGATATTTGGATTTCTCATGTTCGATTTAGTAATCACCAAATTTCACTAAATTTGGACAATCCTAAGTATGTCAAAGAATACTAAGAGGGGAAGAACAATCCTACTTATTAAACATCGTTATCTCCTAATTACATCCGATTTATTGATGGATACCTAAGTCAGCGCATATTAGCTTAAATTTGGTTGTCGTGCATTTTTTCTCTCGTGTTGGCTCTAGCCTTAGTAGGCGTGGTCTTTTGTTGAGTTGTTAGATGCAAATCCGAGGGTCGAGGCCACCGTCTCCTACCTCGCAGAGAACCAACACTGAGGGAGAACCAGTCTTGGATTCCTCAACCTCTAGATATCTTTCTTCTCAACGAGTCTCAAAATTACTTAGCGCCCCCATGACTTTTACCCCAGCCCAACGATCTGAGATAGCCATCAGTTGCATCACGTATCTAGACGAACTCCATCTAGCACCCTCCCCTATTTTCAATTCCGAAGAAGCTCCAGAATATTGCAGTTCTTTGCATGCATGCCTACCTTCGCCTCAAGCACCAAGAAACTCAACCCAACACCATGGATCTCCTCGCGAGCAGCGAAGCTACTACTCCCAACCCCAACCTCCTCTCCTAGCCAGAGGAGGATCGTTCGGGAGTCCTAGACCACTCGCTAAGGTCAGGGAATAACTCCTCACTTTGTGCAAAAACTTTCTAAGCAGCAAATGTTGGTCCTTCACCAGTAATCTCATTTCCCTCCCTTATTTATAGCTATTTGTTATTGTTAATCAATGTTGGACCAATAAATGCATTGCGGCTATGGTTCTTGGTTGGCTATTCCTTCTCTGCCCCGCCTCAACCTATTGGACTACTAGACACATTTTTCCCAGCCTTGTTTCATTGCTATTCCACCTTCAAGGGGCTCCTCTATTTCAATCATAGCGAAGGATGTTCTCAGTCCTCCAGCTACCTCGTTGTTGATGTTGAAGCTCACGGGCTCAGAATAATCTCACGAAGGCATTGGCATCGCCTCACAGTCAAGATTTCACTTGGAATACCAATTTGCATCAAGGGTTTTTGTTAGTGTGTCTATTTACTTAAGTGGTTTAGTATTTTACTTAGGTCAAGTTTAGTCTATTTGTAATATGGGCCCAAGTGTGCCTTGGCCCATTAGGGTTTGTTCAGTGTCTGTATGCTATCCTATTTATAGGAAAGGGTGGATGCCTCCTATCAATCAAGCAATGAGAAGATCTACAATAGGGGTTTTCTCCACTCATTGTTTTCAACATGTATCAGAGCAGCCAGTCATGTGTTGCCCCCGACCCTATGAGAGAGAGCGCAAAAGGAGAGATGCCTCCCCTTGCGGGCGGCCACTGCCGCCGCTAGGTGCTACAGATGGTTGCCTGCAAGGATTTTCCCATCCCTGCCCGCAAGGATTTTCCCATCTATTTATTTGGAATATTATACATGCATCCCTCGGTATCTTTTGTCTTTCTAAAAAGATGAATGTTTTGTACTTCCTTTAAATTTTAGCAAGGAGGTGATCTCGCCTCTTTACAACATGGTATCAGAGCCCATGGTAGTCGGAATATGACTATTTTATTTTTGTCTCCCTAATTAGAATCCATGTCTTACATAGTTCCTTTAGGTGATATGGTTGCCCTACAGTTGATCTATAAATGATGAAAGGTTGATTTAGGACCCTATAGTTCCACATTAGTATCATGATGAATAAAACCCTAAAATACTCATAACTAAAATATGCATAACTTAATGTTGTTTAGGTTTGCCTTCATGCAACTATTAGGACATGAAGTTGCAGCAAAGGTGTCTAGAATGGATCAGGGTTTCGGGGGCTGACAATATTTTCCTCCGCACCACTAGCTTGGTTTACGAGGACTCCCGTGCCCATATGATACCGGATTGGCATGAGCTGATACGAATTGCACAAAATAGTATGCTTTTAGGCAATAGCATTCTAGATATTCTTTTCTCGTCTATGCTTCTATTCTTTTTCATCTATGATTCAAATACTCATGGGAACTTAATATGTTAACCCTACCTTTCAGGATAGGTGACTTGTTCGACAGTAGGAACAAGGAAAAGGAGTCAAACCCTAATGACTCCAATGTGGGAAACACTCATGTGACTCCTGTCGGCCAAAGTATGGTCAACCCTGCTACTCCGGGCACCCCTTCCTTCACACCGGAGCAAGAGCTGGCAATGTTGCGCCAGTTGCTCTCCACCATGAAGGGGCAGCTCCACACAGTGGCCGCCAATGCCAACAAGCCGAGGGAATTCACCCTCACCGACTTTATAAAGATGCAGCCACCCTATTTCAAGGGTGAAAGTGAACACAACATGGTGGATAAAGGCGATGACTGGGTGTTGGCTTTGGATCGGACCTTCGAGGGTATGGCATGCCTTCCTCGCCAGAAAGTTCGGTTCACGACGTATGTGCTGGACAGACCGGCGCGTGTCTGGTGGAATGGTGTTGCCCGCACTCGAGACACCTCTACCATGGAGTGGGACCAGTTCCTGAAGCTCTTTAGGGAGAAGTGCATCTGTCATGCCTTCTTGAGGAAGAAGGAAGTCGAGTTCTACAGCCTCAGGCAGGGAAGCATGAGTGTGGCTGACTACATCCAACGGTTCCTACTTCTGGAACGATATGCCACTGACCTTGAAGCTGAAAGAAGGGCAATGTTGTTCTTAGAGGGCCTGAACTACCAAGTGGTCGAAGTCTTGTTCCACAGCTTCCACTCACCTTCCAGCATATGGTGGATAAGGCCATGGCCATCGAGTCCTACCCAGGACTCCAATCCTATGGACACAATAATGGCTACAACAA
Source organism: Alisma plantago-aquatica (assembly GCA_963693085.1). Classification (NCBI taxonomy): domain Eukaryota; kingdom Viridiplantae; phylum Streptophyta; class Magnoliopsida; order Alismatales; family Alismataceae; genus Alisma; species Alisma plantago-aquatica. The sequence goes on from OY856410.1 coordinate 661,443,211, forward strand.
CAACAAGAGGAAGAACCCTACCCAAAATGAGAATCGCGGACATGATCGGTGCAATAGGTGCTCTCGCCACCATCCTCCAGGGAGATGTCCTGTCAACAATGCACCTGCTCGTAGAGACAATCGGCCTCCTTCGACCTGCCACGAGTGTGGCCAAGTTGGGCATATCCGACCACTCTGCCCCCGTTTCCAGCAAGGACAGAATAATGCCCAGCAGCCGAGGCAGAATCTGTCTTTGTGGAATAATAACAACAACAACCAGAACCCGAGGCGATCGCCAGTGGAGAGGCGGAATGGGAGAGTGTTTGCTCTCAATGCTGAGGAAGCAGGCGAAGATAATGATGTTATTGAAGGTACCTTGCATCTTAATATGCATCCTATAAAGGCATTGTTTGATTCTGGCTCATCCAATACCTTCATATCATGTCAGCTTGCTTCTATGTTAGAAATAGAATCTGAGTATATGGATCATATATTAGATGTAAAAACCCCTAGTGGTAAGATCTGTTCTTCGTATCTCCAAACTCCGACCATGGACCTCTGTATATCTGGTATAATGTTTCCCTCAGATTTCATCTTATTCGACATGACCGCCTTTGATGTCATCCTGGGAATGGATTGGTTGAAGAGGTACAAAGCTGTTTTATTTTGTGAAGAATCAAAGATTAGTTTGTCACATCCTATTGAGGGAAGATTGTGTGTCAAAGGTAGGAAGTGAGAAGATCGGCAATTTCTTATCTCCGCCATCAAAGCTAAAAAGCTAGTCTCGCAAGGGTGTAGAGCTTTCTTAGCCTCTATAGTCCTCGAGGCTACACATCTCCTTCTCTCGACCGCATAGATGTGGTGAAGGACTTCCCAGACGTCTTTCCCGAGCAGTTACCTGGTTTGTCACCAACTCGGGAGGTGGAGTTCTCCATCGAGCTTGTACCCGGAACTTCGCCAATATCCAAGACGACTTACCGCTTGGCCCCTGTCGAGCTTGTCGAACTGAAGAAGCAGCTAGAAGAGCTTCTCGACATGGGCTTCATCTGCCCCAGTGTTTCACCTTGGGGAGCCCCTATCATGTTCATAAAGAAGAAGGATGGTTCGATGTGGATGTGTATGGACTACCGCATGCTTAACCAAGTGACGGTGAAGAACTGTTATCCTTTGCCTCGCATCGACGACTTGTTCGACCAGCTGAAGTCAGCCACTGTGTTCTCCAAGATGGATCTACGAAGTGGCTACTACCAAATGTGCGTGAAGGATAATGATGTACCGAAGACGGCGTTCAGAACTCGCTATGGGCATTACGAATTCATGGTCATGCCTTTCGGCTTGACAAATGCCCCTGCTGCCTTCATGGACTTGATGAACCGAGTGTTCCACCCATACCTTGACAAGTTCATGGTGGTGTTTATCGATGACGTTTTGGTTTATTCTGAGACGTTAGAACAACATCGTGAGCATCTACGGATTGTACTCAACACACTACGAGAAAATCAACTCTATGCAAAATTCTCAAAGTGTGAGCTCTAGATAAAAGAAGTGATGTTTCTGGGTCATGTGATTTCTGCCGGACATATAGTTGTTGATCCTGCAAAGGTAGAAGTTGTGACCAAGTGGAAAGCTCCAAAGAATCCCTTAGAGATCCGTAGTTTCCTTGGCTTAGCAGGTTACTATCGAAGGTTTATCAAGAACTTCTCTGAGTTGGCCTTGCCTTTAACCAAGCTTACGTGAAAGGAGGTCAAGTTCTCTTGGACAACAGAATGTGAGAACAATTTTCAGAAGCTGAAGAAGAGCCTAACTTCTGCTCCCGTGCTTGCTTTACCTGTTGAGGGCATGCCCTATGTCATCTACACCGACGCATCCAAACAAGGCTTAGGGTGTGTTTTGATGCAAGACGGAAAGGAATCGCCTATGCTTCTCGACAGTTGAAACCTAATGAAGCTAATTGGCCTACACATGATTTGGAGCTTGCTGCCACAGTTCATGCTTTGAAGATCTGGCGACACTATCTCTATAGTAAAAAAGTTTGAAGTCTTTTCTGATCACAAGAGTCTGAGATATTTGTTGACTCAGAAGGATCTGAACTTGCGACAACGTAGGTGGATGGAATATCTTAAAGATTACGACTTCACCATTACCTATCATCCTGGTAAAGCGAATGTCGTAGCTGATGCTTCAAGTCGCAAGAAGGATGTTGTTTGTGCTGCTCTGAGATGTTCAATATGGGAAAACCTTGTACATGTGGCTAGCTGGAGACCTCAGCCCGTTGAATCAGTGGATGAAGACAAGTTGTGTGTTCATATGGCCAGCTTGATCGTTACACCAACATGGATCTCAGAAGTCGTGGTTGCACAGTTGGAGAGTTCTGAGCTTGAGGAGATGAAAGCTTTAACTGAGAAACCGCAATCTGACTTCTCTGTCAGAGTGGATGGTGTTGTCCGCTTCAAACAAAGGTTGTGGATTCCTAATGTTGGTGATCTGAGACAGAAGGTTCTGAGTGAAGCTCATGGGTCCAAGTACACTATTCATCCTGGCACAACAAAGATGTATAAGGACTTACAGCGAAGCTTCTGGTGGAAGAACATGAAGAATGATATAGCTCTGTTCGTGGCGAAGTGCTTGACATGTCAGCAAGTCAAGATTGAACATCAACGACCTGGTGGTCTTCTTCACCCTCTTGAAATTCCAAAATGGAAGTTGGAGAAGATCACAATGGATTTCGTCACTGGTTTCCCCAAGTCCAAGAAAGGTTATGATATTGTTTGGGTGGTTATTGATCGGCTTACAAAATCTGCTCATTTCTTGCCTTTCAAAACCAATTACAAAGTTACGGATATGGCTCAGTTGTACGTTGAGTGGATCATACGCCTGCATGGAGTACCTGAGGTAATAGTTTTTTATCGTGACCCAAAGTTTTCTTCTCGTTTATGGGGTCAGATTCAGGAGGAGATGGGTACTGACTTGCGTTTCAGCACTGCTTACCACCCACAGACAGATGGTCAATCTGAGAGAACAGTTCAGATTCTGGAGGACTTGCTTCGTGCTTGTGTGATGGATTGGGGTGGTGCATGGGATCGGTATCTGTCATTAGCTAAGTTTGCTTACAACAATAGCTACCAAGCTAGTATTGGTATGCCACCTTTTAAAGCTCTCTATGGTAGACCATGTCGTTCACCTTTGCATTGGGATGATGCCGGTGAACGTTCTCTAGTGAAGACCGATGGCATGTAAATGATGACAGAAAAGGTGCAGTTGATAAAGAAACGCATGAAAGTTGCTCAAGACCGACAGAAGATGTATGCTAACAAGAAGAGGTCTGATGTTAACTTCCTAGTGGGCGACTATGCATTTCTGAAGATCAAGTCTATCCGTTCGATCGCTAGATCTAAAGTTAAAGGCAAGTTGAGTCCCCGCTATGTTGGACCATTTGAAATCTTAGATAAGGTTGGAGATTGTGCATACCGCTTAGCCTTACCTCCTTCCTATGATAAGATTCATAATGGGTTCCATGTCTCTGTGTTGAAGAAGTATGTGAAGGACTCTTCTCATGTGCTTACTGTTGAGCCTTTGGATATACATGAGAATCTGAATTATGAAGAGCTACCTATGAAGATCCTTGACTCCCGAGTAAAGCAACTAAAGAACAAAGAGAATGAGTTGGTAAAGTTTTGTGGAAATATCTTGGTCTGAAAGAAGCCACTCGAGAGATGAAATGTTACGTACTCACCCTTCTCTTTTTGCTTGAGATTTCAAGGACGAAATCCTTTTAAAGGGGTGGAGTGTTGTAACATAATGAATCTTAGATGTAATCTCCATGTAAACCTTTTTCCCAAGTTTCCCTTTCATTTCTATCATTTATATCGTTTATGCTTAATTAGTGGAATTTATAGTGGTTTAGTGAACATTTATTCACTAATTGTACCAATATAAGGGCTTATGCACAAATACCTCAATGAAAGCTTAATTACCATAATCGAGTGCTCTAAACCTTAATCTAACTTTTTGATATGATTTGAAAATATAAAATGAGCCTAAGTTTCAAATTTGGTTCGATTTGGATGTTGTTTGTGCAAGTTCTGTAATTTTAGGTACATTCTATACTTTTATGCAATTTACCCAATTGGGAGGTTTTCTTTGCAAATTATCACTTGGATTTTAATCCTTAGATATTCCCTTACCATTCACGAGATTTTGAACCATGGGGCACCTGGTTGCACCTTGGTTTGAAGGTGTTACTTTCCAAGGGCATTATAGGGATTACCCTCTTTATAAATGTGTTTATCTTTAAAAGCTATCAACCAATGGGGTTATTTCTATCTTTGAAGGACGGTGGGGATGTCCTAGAAGGCTCTAGGGGCTCTTAGGACCGACTTTTGATATGCAAGAAGAGTCTATGAGTTGTCCTCTTGCATGGCCATGAAGTCTTAGCCTAAGAACACATGGAAAGTCACATAGACACCTCATGTTTGCCCCCTTCTTTATAAAGCCATGCCTACCCCTTCCCACCTCCCAATCTAAGAAGCAATCATATCCTTCTCTTTCTTATAGCTTAGAGCATCGTCCCTTCTATGTTTGGCCACGAAGTTGTTGTCCCAAGGTAAAAGAAGGTGCCTACCTTGGTGAAGAAGGCTCCTAGGGTTCTAAATTTCTCTATTTAGGATTTCTTAAGCTCGTCCTTGGTGATTTTGACCAAAACTAGTAAGAATCATCCTTTTCTTCCTTGTTTTCATGTTGTTAGTATTCCTCCCACCTTCTTCCAGGTCAAAACTGTGAGAAGAGGTGAGGAGAGGAGACGAACACCGAGAGATTTGTCGACTGCAAGGAGCAGCTTCCCTAGAGAGGGCAATAGCCGTCTCTCTTCTTTTTTTTTATATTAGGGTGAAATACATTGTGGTACAAGAAGAAAAACAGAGAGTAACAATGAATAAAACAAATAACATAATAAAGATAGAACCGGTCGATGGATTGTCGATCGCCGCTGATCAACTCTCGATACAATCGACAGGACTGTCGATGGTATCGACAGACGCTCTTCTGTCGTTGTGATAAACTCGATACCATCGACTTCCTGTCGATAGTATCGACGGGGATGCATGTTGCTTCACACTCCCCCTCAAGTTGGAGAATACACATCGTGTATGCCCAGCTTGCCACATAATCTATGAAAAGCTATTGGACCCAAAGGCTTTGTCAAGATATCTGCCAGTTGATCTTCAGACTTGACGTATGGCGTCACAATAGTGTCTTCTTTGATTTGATCACGAATAAAATGGCAATCAACTTCTATATGCTTTGTACGCTCATGAAAGATAGGATTCCTGGCAATGTGTACAGCAGATTGGTTGTCACACTTGAGCTCCATAGAAGACAGAATAGGGATCTTTAACTCAGAAAGAACAGATTTGACCCATTGTAGTTCACAACATGCATGGGTCATAGCACGATATTCAGCCTCAGTGCTGGATCTAGCTACCACATGCTGCTTTTTGCTTTTCCAAGTAATCAAATGATCACCTAGGAAGGTACAGTAGCCTGATGTAGACCTTCTTTCAGTATGAGCACCAGCCCAATCTGCATCTGAATACCATGTGAGAGTCAAAGTAGATGGAGGCACCTTGGGTCTAGAATATGTGATCCCCTTACCAGGAGCACTCTTCAGATATCTCAGAATCCGGCAAACTGTTGTCCAGTGTGACTGTCGTGGTGAGAGCATAAGTTGACTCACGACACCTACAGCAAAAGAAATGTCAGGTCGTGTAACAGTCAGATATATTAACTTGCCAACTATTCTCCTGTAATATCATGGATCTGAGTACTCAACATCATCAACCGTCTGCTTGATGTGATAGTCCATAGGAGTAGATATCGGTTCGGATTCAGTCATGCTTGTCTCTTGTAATAAGTCAAGCACATATTTCCTCTAACAACTGCATGAGATCTAAGCACCTCAATGCCCAGAAAATATCTCAGTTTACCCATATCCTTCGTTTGGAAGTGTCTCTGCAAACCTTCCTTCACACGAGATATGCCTGTAGAATCACTGTCAGTAATCACTATGTCATCAACATATACGGCAATAATGATAGAGCCACAAGAAGAGCTAGAGTAGAATAAAGAGTGATCAGTCATGGAGCGAGAAAAACCCATATGGAGTACAACGTCACTGAACTTGTCAAACCAAGCTCGAGGAGATTGTTTCAGCCCATATATGGCTTTCTTCAATTTACACACCTTCTAACATTCCCCCTTAGCAACAAACCCAGGAGGTTGTTCCATATATACCTCTTCCTGTAGGTCACCATGTAGAAAGGCATTCTTAACATCAAGCTGAAATAGGGGCCAATCAAAGGTAGTAGCCAGAGAAATAATAATCTGCACAAAATTCAGACGAGCTACTGGAGAAAAGGTCTCAAAGAAATCAACACCGTAAGTCTGTGTGTAGCCTTTTGCTACCAATCTGGCCTTCAACCTCTCAACTGATCCATCCGGATTATGTTTGATGGTGAAAACCCATCTGCAACCCACTGCTTTCTTCCCTGCAGGTAAGTCAACAAGATCACATGTGCCATTATGCAAAAGAGTTGACATCTCAAGTTGCATTGCCTGTTTCCAGCCATTGTCCTTCATAGCATCATAGTGATTCCTTGGTATATCCATAGAATCAATCCCAATAGCAAATGTGTGGGCCTGCTTAGATAAGTGGGACAGACAACACACATTTGTAATAGGATGTCTAATAGTACAAGAACGAGTACCTTTCCGGACAGCAATAGGAAGATCAAGATCTGATGCTTCTGCAGGAGTCTCGTGAGTAGAAGACGATGAGGAAGGCTCGGGGACTGGTGTCGCTACCTCTTTTGGATCTTGTCTGCCTCGCCTACTATAAACATGTGTGTACTGCTGAATAACAGGCATGTCAGCTGCCTGCTCGTCCTGAATAAAAGTATAATCAGGAATGATGGGTGGCGCTCCCTCACTCTGCACAGATGGTGCCACTCTCTCACTCTGAAAATCTGGTGGCACTCCCTCTCTCAACTGCTCTCCCTCGCTCATAGCATCGGAGAAATATGGAGTGGTCTCATGGAAGGTAACATCCCTAGACACAAACATGCGATGAAGACTAGGACAGTAACACTTATATCCTTTGCTAGTACTAGAATAACCAAGAAATAAGGTTTTAATAGACCTAGGAGAAAGTTTGTCAACCTTAGGGTCAAAATTATGGTCAAAAGAAGTGCAACCAAACACACTAAGGGAAACAAAGAAGGGCTGATCCGTGGGTCATAACACAGAGAAAGGGGTTTGTCCTTTAAGAACAGAGGATGGTTGTCTATTAATTAAGAAGCAAGCGGTTAAAAGAGCTTCAGACCAGGATTTCTTAGGCACATTGGATTGAAACATGATCGAACGAGCAATATCAAGAAGATGGCGATTTTTTCTCTCAACCACCCCATTTTGCTGAGGGGTGTGAGGACAAGACGTGCGATGGATCATGCCCACAGAACTGCAAAAATCAGACATACCCTTTTGAACATACTCTAAAGCATTATCAGATTGGAGAGTTTTTATATTGCAATCAAACTGAACCTTTATTTCTTTATGAAAATGTTTCACAATAGATAACACAGACTCGCGACTTTTGAGAAGGTAGATCCATGTCATGCGGGAAAAATCATCCACAAAGGAAATAAAATAATGGAAACCATTATAACTCTGGTCTTTAACAGGACCCCATACATCATTGTGAACTAACTCAAAAGGACAAGATGTCCGCTTATTGACACAACTGGGATAAGACAACCTATGATGCTTTCCCATCTGACATGACTAACACTAAAGATGACACTTGGGACAACTCAGGTTCCAACTTCCGCAGGCTCTCTAACGATGGATGTCCATATCTGCTATGCCATAGTAAGGGGGAACCACTCAACGGGATGGATGGAGCTGGAGCAGATACTAGGCGAGGCAGACTGTCACCGTGGAAAAGGTAGAGATCACCTTTCCTAGGCCCCCCACCAATCGTCCTCATACTCTTGAGATCCTGTAATACAAAACAAGAAGGCCCAAATGTTACCGTACATTTTACAGTGTCAATCAATTTTGCAACAGAAAAGATTAACAGAAAACTCAGGCACAAAGTGTACAGATTTAAGATCAATCTTGGGTGTTAGAGAGACAGATCCACTAGCTAACACTCTCCTCACTGAACCGTCTGCCAGTATGACAGATTGGTGAGGGATATATGAGTCAATAGAGTAGAGCAATCTCCTCATACCAGTCATGTGTTGTGACGCGCCAGAGTCAACCACCCAAGATGAAGTAGAGCCAGAAGCTACGAGAGATGTAGCTTGATTACCCGCAGTAGATGTCAGGTTTGTTGACGATGAAGATGACGATCCCATACTCATGTGCTGTGAAGCCAGAATGAACCGATCATACTCCTCCTGAGTAAGAGTGATGTCGGTCCCAGAATTGGTGCCAACAGCTGAAGACGAAGAGGAATCTGTAGAGGTGGCATAATGCGCTGCCCCCACAGGAGGTGCAACAGGTCTCCCATGTTTCTTCCAACACTTCTCCACTGTATGTCCCGATTTGTCACAGAAAGTACACTTAAGACGTGTCCCACGTCCTCTGCCCATACCAGGTCGTCCTCCTCTCACCGCAGCAGCTACGGATGCATGAGACACCCCATAGGATATAGTAGAAATAGGATTAGCAGATTCAAAAATAGACTGCTGAATTCTCGAATAGGCTTCCACAAAACTCGGCAATTTATCAGAAACCAGAATGACATTCCGGCAAAACCGCAAACGGGATTAAGCCCAGATAGAAATTTAGCAGTAACCAGGTCGTCTCTGTCTTTGACCTGTTCAGCAACTGTCACAGGATGATAGTAGCTCAGCTCTTGAGCAAGTGCCTGAATAGCTCCAAAGTATTCCTCAAGAGATCTGTCACCCTGCCTCTCAGCAAACAGACGATCATAGATCATGAATTGCCGAAGAGCATTTTCTCCTGAGAATAATGATGTTTCACTGCGTCCCATATTTCTTTAGTTGTAGTGTAGAACATAAACCTAGCCGCAAATCCAAGTTCCATACTACCCCACAACCAAGTCTTCACAAGACTGTCATGACGTTTCCATTCAGCATATCCTTTATCAGTAGAATACAGGGGACCCGAGTCAACATGTCTCGCCTTGTCGCGAGATTCCAGGACAGTATGAACAACGTTCATCCATAGTAGATAATTTTTCCCGTTGAGTTTGATGGAGGAGATAGGAAACGCCTCGTTGTAGGTCTTGGTATCCTCCATTATAGACGGGAGCCTTGTGACGGATTGATACACGTCACAGAGAGAGCTGAGGTGACGGAGAGATACACGTCACAGAGATAGATGAGGTGACGGAGAGATACATGTCACAACAAAAAAACACAGATAAATGCGTTACTGACGCATTCACAACCTCCAATCGATTTTCCTAGTTACACATGGAGGAGATGTGACTAGGAGTCCAGTCGTCGGGTGACGAGTCCTCCGATTTAGATTTTAAACGGTCGTCGGATCACCCGAAGATCCCCAAACAACTCTGTGGTGGAGTCTAAGGCAGCGTTGGAGGCCTACCGAAAACCCAGCGTAGACGAAGATAGCCCTGCAAGCCTGGTGCCTCACGCCAAAACGGCGGATGGGGCTGCAGCCGGAGGGCGGCCCAGCCGCTGCCGCCGCTGCGACACCGCCGGCGAGAGGAGAGGGAGAGGAAGAAGGAAAGAAGAAGAAGGGGTGAACGGTGACGGAAGAAGTGAGAGACGCCCTAGATCGAGCCCTGCTCTGATACCATGTGAGAAGAGGTAAGGAGGAGAGGAGACGAACACTGAGAGATTCGTCGGCTGCAATGAGCAGCTTCCCTAGAGAGGGCAATAGCCGTCTCTCTTCATTTTTTATATATTAGGGTGAAATACATTGTGGTACAAGAAGAAAAATAGAGAGTAACAATAAATAAAACAAATAACATAATAAAGATAGAATCGATCGATGGATTGCCGATCGCCACTGATCAACTCTCGATACCATCGACACGACTGTCGATGGTATCGACAGACGCTCTTCTGTCGCTATGATAAACTCGATACCATCGACTTCCAGTCGATGGTATCGACGGGGATGCAGGTTGCTTCACAGGAACCATGAGCTTCCATGGTAAAACTCCACCTAGAACCCTAAAACATCTCATCTCCATGCTCTTTTGCTAGGGTTTGCACCTGTAAAATGGAGAAGGTGATCTTTGCTCAAGAAAGGAGCTTGGCTTGGAACAACCATACCTTCTAATCTCGGGATCCTTTCTGTTTGGACCTTCTTACCTTCCTAGAGGCAAGTTTTGTTAACCCCCTTCTCATATATTGCTTAGTACATGCTTAAAACTCACGCTTTACCATGTTCTTCTAGGGTTTTAGTTTCTTGCTATTTTACCTTCTCTAGAAGCTCTAGTTTGGTTACCTATGCAACTTCAAACCTGATCTTGGGTCAAATGGTGTTTTCTCCCTCTCCCTCTCTCTTCAATTATCTCGATCGGTTTGATGATGTGGCAATTTCCTATTGGTCAGTATTGAAAAAATCATATCTTCTAAACCGCTTATCCAAATTTGACAAATAAATATGTTTTGGAATTGGAAAATTAATCTCTATATAATAAAAATATTTTCAAGGTCTGATTTCATGGTTTGACGAAGGGTGACTTTTGTAAAACGAATTTAATGCATAAAATTCATAAAAATTACATCTTAATCATCATAACTCCAAAATTAACGTAAGAATATATTTTCTTCATCACGAGAACCTAATAAGTTCATTAGTGATATTTTCAAAAACTAAATCCGAATTTTTCTAAAAAGTTCTGAAATTAGGATTTCTATATATTAATGTGCACTATGTACTCTAATACATGTTAATACATTGAAAATAGGCAAAGTGGAACTTGGATTCAATTAAAGTGGTGAAAGTTAATAATTGATATCAGTAAGAGAGGTATGTGCATTCCTTACACCCTATGTTGGGATAATTGTAGCCAAACCCTATATTTCCCTAATGAGGCTTAAAGGAACCCTAAATATTCTATTCTTGAATCCTAATGTTGTTCATGCCTCAAATTAGATTATAATTTTTTCTTGTCTTATACCCCACTGCCATGCTTATTGAATATTATGACACTCTTGCCATGACTACTTTTCTAGCATGTGGATTTATGTTCTATTTAATTTAAAGTAGCGGTACTTATGTACAACCACCCACAGAGGGCATGTATTTAATCGCCCTGGGGAATGTTTTTAGTCTCCCCTATATAATTGTGTAGGTGATTGGAAATGTCTTATTCTCCCCTCACTTATAGGTTAGAGGTCTGGTAGGTGCCTCAACCCTACTTAGTTAGGTAGACATAATTATCTTACATGCAAATCCTTTTTGATATAATTGTTAATGGCAAGTTTCTTTTGTATATAGCCTCATACTCTTGTTATCTTCATCATATGATGAACCCTTGCCTGTTTTTATTTGTAGTACTTATCTTGATATCCTAGATTAGTTTTGTGACACATACCTTGTTATCTTTCCCCTTTTGTTGGGTGCTTTCCCAACCACCCAGGTGTTGGTGCTGAGCAAGGAGAAGGACAAGTTTGAAGGAATTCATCTCAGGAGTAGATCTCAAGCTATTTGAAAGGATGTCTAGGTTGCTATAGCTAGATCATTTTCTCTTATCTTTTTCTTTTGGGAACAATCATGTAATGAACAATGAAAGTCATGTAATAGGCTTAGTACTTTTATTTTCGCTGCTATTGACATTTTGTAATGTATCTGGTGCATGCTTATTTACTTGGAATATTATACATGCATCCATCAGTATCTTTTTTCTTTCTAAAAAGATGGATGTTTTGTACTTCCTTTAAATTTTAGCAAGGAGGTGATCTCACCTCTTTACATTGCTCCATGTACACCTCTTCTTGTAGATCACCATGGACAAAAGCATTGTTGACATCAAGTTGAAATAGAGGCCAGTCAAAGGTAGTAGCCAGAGAGATAAGAATCTGTATTGAATTCAGACAAGCCACTAGTGAAAAGGTCTCAAAGATATATGTCTGAATATAACCCTTTACCACCAGTCTAACCTTCAACCTCTCAACTGAACCATCTGGATTATGTTTTACTGTGAATACCCATCTGCAGCCCACAACATTTTTCCCTGGAGGTAAGTCAATAAGATCCCATGTGTTGTTTTGTAGAAGAACAGACATTTCTATATGCATCACCTATTTCTAGCCAGTATCTTTCATAGCATCAAGATGAGTTCTTAGAATGACCACAGAATCAATCCCAAGAGCAAATGACCGGGCCTGCTTGGATAATTTCGACAAACAACACACACTTGCAATAGGATGTCGAATAGTACAGGAACAAGTACCTTTGCAAACAGCAATGGGAACATCAAGGTCAGATGGTTCTGCAGAGATCTCTTAAGTAGAAGAAGATGGGGAAGGCTCAGAGAGTGGAGTTGTTACCTCCTCTGGATCTTGTCTGCCTCGTCTACTATAAACATGTTGATATTGTTGAATTAATGGATCACATGTTGACTGCTCTTCCTAAATGACAGTATAGTCAGGAATGATAGGTGGCACTCTCACCGATGTCTGATGGTGGCACTCTCTCACTTTTGCACAATTGCTCCCCCTTACTGGGAACACTCGAGAAATATGGTGTGGGTTCATGGGAAGTTACATCCCGAGACACAAACATACGGCGGAGACTGAGACAATAACACTAGTATCCTTTGCTAATGTTGGAGTACCCAAGAAAGAGAGTCCTAATAGACCTAGGAGATAATTTATCAGCTTTAGGATCAAAATTGTGGACAAAAGAGGTACACCCAAACACTCTGAGAGGAACAAGGAAAGGTTGGTCTTTTGGACGTAAGACAGAAAAGGGAGTACGTCCTTGAAGCACCGAAGAGGGTTGCATGTAGATCAGGAAACGTGCAGTAAGTACAGCATCAGACCAGATGCTCTTAGGGAATTTGGATTGAAACATAATAGTCCTGGTAATATCAAGAAGATAACGATTTTTATGCTCAGCTGCTCCATTTTGTTGAGGAGTGTGAGGACAAGACGTACGATGAATCATCCCAACAGAGCTACAAAAATCAGCCATAGCAGTTTGAACATATTCCAAGGCATTATCAGATTGAAGAATTTTAATATTGCAATCAAATTGAGCTTTTATTTCTTGATGAAAATGCTTGACAATAGATAACACAGACTCTCTACTCTTTAATAAATAAATCCATGTCATGCGAGAAAAATCATCCTCAAAGGAAATAAAATAGCGGAAACCATCATTACTATTGGTCTTTACAGGACCCCAAACATCATTGTAGACTAACTCAAAGGGACAAGATGTATGTTTATTGACACGACTGGGATAAGACAGTCAATGATGTTTTCCCAATTGACAGGACTGACACTCTAATGAAGACACTTGGGATAACTCAGGTTCTAACTTTCTCAAGCTTTCTAACGACGGATGTCCATATTTGTAGTGTCACAGTAAGGGAGAACCGCTCAAAAGGATAGCCGGAGCAAGAGCAGATACTTGGCGAGGCAGACTGTCACTGTGGAAGAGGTCGAGATCACCTTTCCTAGGCCCCCACCAATCGTCTTCATACTCTTGAGATCCTGTAATACAAAGCGAGAAGGCCCAAACGTCACTGTACAATTCATAGTATCAACTAATTTTGCAACATAGAGAAAATTAAAAGGAAATGCAGGCACATAGTGAACAGATTTAAGATTAATTTTAGGAGTAGGAGAAACAGATCCACTTGCTAACACTATCCTCACTAAACCATCTGCTGATGTCACAGATTTGTGAGGAATATGTGAGTCAATGGAGTGAAGTAGTCTCCTCATACCGGTCATATGCTGTGATGCTCCAGAATCAATCACCCATGAAGAAGTTGAACCAGAAGCCAATAGGGAGGTAGACTGATTACCAGTGGTAGAAGTCAGATTTGGTGCAGAAGAAGAAGATACCACACTCATATGCTGTGTAGCCAGAATAAATCTATCACATTCTTCCTTTGTGAGTGTGATGCCAGAAGAACCAGAACTTGACGAAGATGGCTCAGAAGACTCAGCAGTACTTGCATAGTTTGTTGCCCCCAGAGGTGGTGCAGCAGGTCTTCCATGCTTCTTCTAGCATTTCTCAACAATGTGTCCAGGTTTGTCATAGAAGGTGCACTTGGGACGTGTTCCACGTCCTCGTCCCATACCTATACGGCCTCCTCGAACTGCAACGGCTACAGATGCATGAGAATCTCCAAAAGGCGAGAAGTTTGTAGAATCAACCGGTTCAAATTTTGATTGTAGAATTCTCGAGTAGGCTTCTTCCAGGTTGGGAAGTTTGTCAGAAGCGAGGATGACACAGCGGGCTGAACTGCAAGACGAATTCAGACCCGATAGAAAGTTTGCAGTAACCAAGCCATATCTGTCTTTGACTTGTTCTTGGACAGTCACTGGATGATAGAAGCCCATCTCCTGAGCAATACCTTGATCACTCCGAAATATTCTTCTAAAAGGTTGTCTCCCTGTCGTTCGGCGAAGAGGTGATCATATATCATAAACAGACGAAGAGCATTCTTTTCTTGAGAGTAATGCTTCTTCACAGCATCCCATATGTCTTTGGCAGTAGTATAGAACATCAACCTAGCAGCAATAGCAGGTTCCACGCTCCCCCATAGCCATGTCTTCACCAGACTATTATGATGCTTCCATTTAGCATAGCTTTTGTCAGTAGAAGCAGGAGGATCTGAGTCAACATGCCTTGCTTTATCTCGGGATTCTAACATTGTATGGACAGCATTCATCCACAAGAGATAATTTTTCCCGTTAAGTTTGATGGAGGGGAAAGGCGACATCTCGTTGTAGATAGTAGATGCCTTGGTGTCCACGATTCAACGGAGAGATAGAGTGACGGAGAGATACACGTCAAAGAAGAACAGAGAGTGACGGAGAGATATACGTCACGTCAAATGATTAGATGCGTTTCTGACGCATCCACAGCCCCCAATCGAAAATTCCCTAATTACACATGGAGGAGATGGGATTAGGAATTTCCTACGTACGGATGGAGCCTCTGGTATGAAATTTTAATGAGTCGTTTTGCGTAGACACTGCCTTCGGAAGCAACCGGAGGAACCGGGGGCTGTTGGCGGCCAGTGTGCCTGCCCTGAGTCGGCGGCTACGGCGCCCGGCCTTGGGCGGCGGCTGCTGTTGCCGCTCCTAGCAGCCGACGGCGACGGCGTTGGGTGCTGCCCGAAGGGGCGGCTGGCCTTGTGGCTGGCGGCGGCGTGGAGTGGGGAGGAGAGAGAGAGGTGGCGGTTGTCCGGATGAACCCTAGAAACCTTGCTCTGGTACCATGTGAACGTATGATGCTTGCAATGCAGTGTGTGTGAGGGTTCAAGGCCTCTCACCCTTTTACTAATAGAACTGGAGAAATTACATAGAGGTCCAGCAATATATAGAAATTACAAATAATAGAATATAAAGAGATATATTAGCAGCTAGTATTGAGGGCAAACTATAAAAGAGTCACCTCATATGGATTGGACATGTGCAACAAAAGCGAGCTAATGCAACAGTCTGAAGTAATGATGTAGGATAGAAGCTCTCATGGAGCCCGGTTAGGGTTAATTACATTTTTTTGGTTCTCCAGTGTCTTTTTGTGTGTTTTAGTTAATTGTAAAGACTTACTATTAATTTTAAGGACTTGTTATGTTCATGGACTTACTGGTAGTTCCAAGTTTATAAAGTTGAATTGATTTCATTACTTTATTTGATCATTAATGAGGCAATTAATCATAATTTTTTACTAGCTTTGTTTTCAGTCAATAGCTATATATATATCACCCTCAAGATGTTTGTCTAGGTAGAGTTTTTTATTATGAAATTGATTTTCAAGAATTAGCTCATTGTCATTAGGTATCAAAGCCCAAAGCCTATACACAAGGGTCCTTAGTTATCAGGGTGCCCGCCTGGGCACCTAGGCTTAAGGTAGGGCACCTCAAATTGGGCGCCTAGCCCCTAAGGTGACGTATGTGGCAACCTAAGGCATTATAGGCCCAAATTAAGCCACTTAAAGGGAAACTCAACATAAGTTATGTTTAGTTTTGGTCATACTAGATCAAGTTGAGTCATTTTATGGTTGAAATAGGTCTGATTTAGCCAAATCAAGTCAAATTTGGGGAAATTGGGTCCAATTTGGGGAAACATGCCTGGTTTGGGTAAAATAGGTTTGATTTGGTGAAATTAGGTATCACTGGCCAGTGGCCACAATGTCTCATTTTGATCAATATAGGGCAAATTAGAGGCAGTTAGGTTTGTTAGCTCATGTTAAGCAAAATTAGGTTTGATTTAGGCCAAATAATATCAAATTTAGGCAAATTAGGTCTAATTTGGGGGAAAACCTGATTCGGGTAAATAGGTATGATTTGGGGAGATTAGGTTTAATTTAGCTAGATTAGGTCTCATTTAGGTCAATATAAGGAAAAGTTGGGGAAGTTAGGTCTAATTAGGTCGTGTTATACAATATTAGGTTTAATTTGGGCCAAGTCATGTCGAATTTGGGTAGCTTAGGTCTGATTTGGGGAAAACAAGTCTCATTTGAAGAAATAAGTCTGATTTGAGGAGATTATCTCTTATTTAGCTATATTAGGCCTCCTAGAGTCAATATAGGGAAATTTTGGGTAGGTTGGGTCTGATTAGGTTACTTTATGCATCATTCAATTTAATTTATGCCAAATTAGGGCATACTCGGTCAACTTAGATCAAATTCCAATCAAGTTAGTTCAAACTAGGACCAATCATGTCTAGTTTAGATAAGTTAGGTGTGATTTAGCCTTTCCATCCTTATCATTTGCTCAAAAGATGCACCTACAATACTTCACTATAGTTAGATGTACCAAGCAAGGGGTTCCAGCTCTACTTCAGGCAAGGACAATAGAGGTTGAAACCCCCCACCTCTCCCCCAAGGTATGAGCAGCCAACTAAGGCATGCTATTGTCAATTTTAGATTTCTCATGGGTCCCAAGGCATATGCCATGTTGGCTATTCTAGAAGTCGCGGCTAATTGTCTTATTATTGAGTGATTAAAAAAGGAGTACATGGTTCTCTTTTATAAGACAAGAGAAAGCCACATGGTTTAGATATAACCCATGTCGGATAAAACAAGACATAAGAATAACAAAGAAAAGAGTAAAATAGACTGTAAAAACGCAGGAAAGTCTATATACTAATACTCGCCCTCAAGCTAGAGCGTAGATGTCTATCATGCCCAGCTTGGATGTCATAGTAGTGAACCTCGTCTTTGGTAGAATCTTTGTGAAGATGTCAGCCACCTGATCAGACGTATGAATGTAGGGAGTAGAGATTTGGCCCGATGGAACAGCTTCGCGGACGAAATGACAATCCACCTCAATGTGCTTGGTCCGCTCATGGAAAGTAGGATTACTAGCAATGAAAGTAGCTGCTTTGTTGTCACAATACATTGGAATAGGAGACAAATCAGAAATACCAAAGTCCTTCAGCAAGCTCCTAATCCAGAACAGTTCACAGGTAGTGTGCGCCATGGCACGATACTCAGCTTCAGTACTAGAGCGAGCAACAACAGACTGCTTCTTGCTTCGCCAAGTGACAAGGTTGCCTCCCACAAAGGTGCAGTAGCCAGAAGTAGAGCGACGGTCAACCTTGCTGCCAGCATAATCAGAGTCAGAATAGCCAAGAAGTTTGCAGTGCCCATGTTTTTTGTAAAGCAGACCTTTTCCAGGAGAACTTTTCAGATATTTCAGAATATGGCAGACAGCATCCCAATAGCATTGTCGAGGTTTATCCAAGTAACGACTAACCAGTCCAACCACAGCAGTAATATCACCCCGTGTAACAGTAAGATAGATGAGTTTACCAACCATTCTTCGATACTGATGATTGTCAGGATAAGCAGGAGAATTCTCATCATCCCAGTCGGTGTTCGGATCCAGAGGTGTGCTAGCAGGTTTAGCACCTAGAAGACCAGTTTCAGATAGTAGGTCCAGAACATACTTCCGCTGAGATAAGCAGAGACCAGAAGAAGACCGGGACACCTCTATCCCAAGAAAATACCGTAGCGAGCCGAGATCCTTGGTGACGAAGTGTTTCTCCAGATAGCACTTTGTTGACTGAATACCAGCAAGATCACTTCCGGAAAGAATGATGTCGTCAACATAAACAATAAGGACAACAATGCCCGCAGTAGTATTTTTCACAAAAACAGAATGATCTGACTGGGAGCGCCGGAAAGAGAATTTCTGAAGAATAGTGTTGAGCTTGTCAAACCAAGCTCGAGGGCTCTGTTTCAAGCCATAAATTTCCTTTTTCAACCTGCAAACTTTAGAGGACTCCCCCTGACACACAAAACCGGGGGGCCGTGACATGTATACTTCTTCATGAAGGTCACCATACATGAAAGCATTCTTGACATCAAGCTGATACAGAGGCCAGTCAGAATTTATAGCAACAGAAATCAGAATTCTCACAGAGTTCAGGCGCGCAACTGGAGAGAATGTCTCGAAATAGTCGACCCCATAGGTCTGTGTATACCCCTTTGCCACAAGTCTCGCCTTAAGCCGTTCAAGAGTACCGCCTGGCTGGTATTTGACTGTGAAGACCCAACGGCAACCAACTGGAGAGCAAGCAACAGGTGGATCAACAAGGGCCCATATATTTCGTTCTGTAAGGGCCTTCATTTCTTCTTCCATAGCCTGACGCCATGCAGGATGTCTAAGAGCCTGAGCAGCAGTTGTAGGAACAGATATAGCAGAAAGAGCCGCAGTGAAGTTAGCAAAATTAGCACCCAAATTAGCAGTAGAGCAAAAATTCCCAATCGGATGCATAGTGCACGTTCTTGTCCCTTTCCTCAGACTAATAGGAATATCAAGATCAGAAAATACCTGCGGAGGTGTTTGATCTGGCACAGAGGATGAGGACGATGGAGAGGCCATAGAGGGAGCTGCCGGCTTCGGTCTTCTGTGATAAACTTTCAGAGGTGGCTTTTCACTCGGAGCATCAGAATTATCAGCCAAATCATCCACCACAGGTAAAGGCGTGTCCACTAGTAAATCTGAAGTGAGCGCAGAACCAGCCGAAGAGTAGAAAGGCATATGCTCAAAAAATACCACATCCGTAGATACAAACTACTTTTTAGAAACAGGATCATAGCATCGGTACCCCTTTTGAGTGCGAGAGTACCCTAGGAAAACACACTTAGTCGCTCTAGGATCCAATTTAGTAAGGCCTGGCCAAAGGTTCTTAACAAAACATGTGCTCCCAAAATTTGCGAGGCGGGACAGAAAAAAGAGGCGCGTCGGAAAACAGAACCTGAAAAGGAATCTGATTTCCGAGCACAGAGGAGGGCATGCGGTTAATAAGATAATAGGCAATGGATATCGCCTCGGGCCAAAAAGACTGGGGAACATGGTAGTGAAAAAGAAGGGTACGAGCAACTTCGAGAAGATGACGATTCTTGCGTTCAGTGACACCGTTTTGTTGTGGGGTATAAGCACAGGAAGTTTGGTGGATGGTGCCCTGACAACGACAAAAGGTGCTAACAGAGGCTTGCATGAATTCCAACGCATTATCAGTGCGAAAAAAATTTATAGGCTTAGCAAATTGAGTGCGGATCTCAGCAAAAAAGTCAGTAATTTTTTCAAGAATAATTGATCTATCTTTAAGCAAAAATAACCATGTTGTTCTAGAAAAATCATCAATGAAGCTCAGAAAATATTTAAAACCAGAAGTGCTCGACACAGAACATGGACCCCAAACGTCAGCATGTATAATATCAAAAGGTGCTTTAGAACTGATACAAAATTTTTGGGAAAAGGTAGCACAAGTCTGCTTGCCAAGCTGACATGTCTCACAATGAAAATCAAAATTAACTACATTAGGTAACAAGGCTTTTAACTTCGCAACGGAAGGATGGCCCAATCTATAATGCCACTGGATGCCTGCTACAGATGAAGTCAAATATGCAGCTGTCTTTGGCTCGTCCAAGTAGTAGAGTCCATCCGGTCCCTCATGGCCCGAACCAATCGTCATCTTCGTGCACAGATCCTGAAACAAAACACCATCCGGGTTAAACGTAATTGAGCAACGAAGACTCTTCACAGTTTTACTGACAGATAGTAAATTAAAAGGAAATTTCGGGACATAAAGAGTGGAGCGCAGAGGCAGACTACCAGTGGAGCAAATATCACCAATGCCAGTAACAGGTGATTTAGAACCATCAGCTAAAGTAACAGGAGGTATAAAAGAAGTCTTGTGCAGTTTAGAGAATAAATCAGGATTGCCAGATATATGAGAAGTCACACCAGAGTCGATCACCCAGGAGTTTTTACCAGACGTAGTTAGAAGGGCGGCACTACCAGCATTTGAATCCTCAGTAGAAGACGCCAGACGAGCTTGTAGCAGTTTTTCAAATTCCGAGCAGATCCAGTCAGCTGTCGGTGGAGCAGGTTCAATCTGATTAGATGTCACTTTATTGGCCCAGTCAGGTTTGCCATATTTGATCCAGCAACGATCTTCAGTATGGTTGGTGCGCTTGCAGTGAGTGCAGTAGCGGGACTCAACAGGATCAGCAAACGTCCTCCGCGGCCACGACCTCTGCCACGACCGCGACCACGAAAGGAATCACCAGAGCGGACAGCGAGGGTTGCGCCATCTAAAGAGTCAGGCACGGACTGGGACACAGAAGGTAGGCGTTGGACCCTTTTGAACACATCGCGGAGAGTGGGTAAAGGGTCGTTGGAGAGAACCTGGTCCACAACACCAGTAAAGGAAGCAGGTAGGCCCGCGAGGAACTGAACTAACATAAGTTCGTTCCGCTGTCGATTAAGTTCATCAATGTCAGTAGAAAGAGGATGATACACTTGGAACTCATCCCAGAGGGCACAGCAGGAGTTGTAGTAATCCTCGACGGAACCAGTAGTAGAATACTCCAGTTTGGCAAGTTGTTTGAAGATCTCAAAGACCTTCTTAGGATTCTGTTGGTGCGAGTAAACATGGGAGAGTTGCTCCCACATTTTTTGGCAGTATGAAGACAGAGAAGGGACTGGCTGATCTTTGTTTCAGCGTTGTTGACCATCCATGTCATGACCCCATAGTCCTCCTTGGACCAGAGATCATAGGCTTGTTTCGTCTTCTCGTCAGCATCATGAGCAGGAGGAGACGGGCCTTTTGTAGTCAGGTGGGAGTAGCGACCTTGGGATTTAACATACAACTCAAAGGAGGCAGCCCATAGGTGATAGTTGGAACTATCCAACTTCACCGTAGTAACACAGAGAGTGTGAGGGAGATCTGAAGTCGCCATCGGACCAAAGTAGAAAAAGCAGTAGCACAGGCGCAGAGAATAGCAGGCGTCAGCAGAGGGCAGCAGCAGGAGTCCAATACATGGACTAGCAGTAGTAGTAGGTAGGAGATCCAATCATGGACCTCAGAAGACCCTCACGGGGCAGAAAGGAAGAACATAACCTACTCCAACATGGAGGAAAGATCACTCCACCATGAGGCGCAGGCAGTTAGATGCGAAAAATTGATTTACTCCTTCAACGTGCCAGAACTGGAAAAGACCGGGTTGTACGTAACTTTTTCGGAAAATGTACGGAGGCCGAAAAAGGAGCCTTTAGCCGGACGAGATGGTGAGCGAAGGGTAAGAGAAGATGGGAAGAGGAGAAGGGAGGATAGGGTGGGTGCTCGGGGCGGCGGAAATGGACAATGGTGGGGCTATGGAGGCGGCGGCAAGGAGGTGGAGGGGCTGGTGGCGGCGGGCAGCAGGGGTATGTTGTTGTGCGGCGCAGCAGGGAAGAAGGGGAAGGGTGGCGGCTAGGGTTGATGGGAGGGAAGGAAGGATTAGGGTTAGGGAGGATCGGGAGGCTCTGATACCATCTAGAAGTTGCGGCTAATTGTCTTATTATTGAGTGATTAAAAAAGGAGTACATGGTTCTCTTTTATAAGACAAGAGAAAGCCACATGGTTTAGATATAACCCATGTGGGATAAAACAAGACAAAAGAATAACAAAGAAAAGAGTAAAATAGACAGTAAAAACGCAGGAAAGTCTAAATACTAATAGCTATGATGTCAGCAGCTCTCACTAGCGGGTAGCAAACCCCATTGACTGTGATTAGAGAGGTTGCATGGGAACAACGCATAAGAGGGATGCACGAGCACCCTCTACCACTCCCAATAGTTGTTGCACGTAAAGGAGTCACAAGGAGGTTGCAGACACAATTTTTAGTGGGATCGTTGAGATGTGAGTTGTTGGAGCAATGTGTGCTACAGCCAAATATTGACCCAAATTTGAAAATGTGTGTGGCTTTCTGCCATCCATGTGCGTTATCCACAACATTTGATGCCATGTAGAGATTATTGGTGTTTTTGAACACCACATTGGTTGCCACAAGATCCATGCACTCTTAGGGACTCAAATTTCAAAATTTTATATTTCCCTCAAACTTGATCGGCATGCACCATGGTGTCTAATCAAGCTTACAACATCAACATCAACATAACAAGAATTTCATCACGATTTCATATGAGTATGACCTCAAGTTTTGGTCTATGTTGTGGGAGCAAGTGACCAAGTTCATATCCTCCTTAATATAGGGAGACCATGCTGCATCACATGCTACGAGCGAACATCTTAGCACTTGAGACTCCTCAGGATCCGTCGTTTGAGCATGTTTTAAAGTTGCAACTACCACCTATGACAATCTACATCAGCCACACTACACAGCATCGTGTCTCTTATTTGATCATACCTATGAGGGCATACCCACATGGGAACGCTCTTCAGAACCCTAGTCAGGCATTGATCATCATTGTTGATGGTACACATGTCACTAATGTAGTTTATGTGGTGTAACTCCCAATCAGCTAGCATGGGCATGATTAATATGACGACACACGGCAATCCTGGATCAGTCCCAAAAACGCATCAACCAGTCATTTCCAACTCCTATGCACTACTTCTGCAAATTGTTGTGGCAGCTTGTCTCTGATCCCTAATCATCACCATACTTAATGGAGGCTCATCTTTTGAAGACAAGAGTAGATTTGGACAATATCTCCCATAAGAGCCCTGTTAAGATTAATCAGATGTTGTGGCTATTCTGGGTGTTTTCATTACTTACAAGGACGTAATTCAAGGAACTTATGTGTTGTTTTCCAAGACTTATTTGTATGTTCAATGCACTGTTAGGGAAATCGGCCTACACGGCCGCATATACTCCCGCAGCCCTGCTTATGCCGATTTGGTCACCTTACCGCACCGCATATTGCTAATCGGTCCACTAAGCGGTAATGGGCCGCATATACTCCCGCTTGTCGAATAAGGGGCCAATTAAACTCCACTTTTTGAAAAGCCCACAACTTATGCCCATGCATTACATACATACATGCATGTCTATACACACTTGTTTCATTATATATTTAATTTAGATATATAGACAATTATATATATGTATTGTAATATATAATAAAAAATATTCACACACATTTGTACAATTATATGAATAGTTTTTTACATATTCATATGTATACATACATATATAACATACCTGCATATACACACACATATTTGCACATGTATACATTTTGATTTGTTTTTACACACGCTCTACAAATATTGATACATTTATATACATATGTTATTACATTTCAGTATTTGTACATATATTGTACAAACACATTCCGTAAATAGACATATATTATATACACATACATAAGCATACCATACATGCATATTAATACATTTATATTTGAATATATATAGTTACTTAATTTATATTCTTTTCTATTCATAAACTCAATATATCATTGAATGACTATATATGATTAGTTTATTGGAAAAAACTCAAACCGCATAAACCCCCCATGTACACTCCTGCATACTGCATATACTCTACGTAGCACCCACTCCGCGCGTACATTGCATACTGCTTTTTTAGAACAACGGTTCGATGTTTATCGATTTAATTGAGTTTTTATGTTTTGTTTGGTTGTCAATTAGGCAATTAGTCACAATTATTGCATATCAACTAGGGTTTCCCGTCCATAATTACCAGCCTTGAGGTATTTGTTTAAGTAGAGACTCTAGTTTTCAATTATTGAATTGCTTCTCAGGAATTGGATCCCAATTGGCAATGCTATTGAGTCGGCCAAAGCTAAAAGAGTAATAAGTAGACCTAAATCAACTTAGTGAGAGTTGATTTGGAGAGATCTTCAGTCAACACGTGTAAATGAGTATATGTACCAAAACCGAGTTAAAGAGGAAAGAAAGATTCATGTAGCCAACCCCAACATGGACGACGATGAGTCAATGACGAATGATAACTACACGTGGGTGTCCTATCTCCCTAAAGGAAGTTAAAGACAAGACGAAGAGCCTGTTGTTAGCTTCTATCATCTATTCATTTCTTTGTTTCTCATTAAGGGATAATTTACCTTTTCCACGATGCCCACCTTCAGCCTGAATTCCCTAGGCCAATCTAACAGCCTTGAGACTATTCTCATCTCAGTGGTTTTTTAAGCCTTTCAAAAGGAGATAGAATATGCGCTGGTCATGGGAAATTCGGCTGTAGTTTGCCCTATGTTTTGCTAATCTAGAAGAGTATGTGAGAAAAGTGTCGTATTGAATACTCAATAAGTTTAAAAACTAATTTTGTTATAAATGAATTCTTACCAGTAAATGAAACAAACTTATAATAAATTTGGCAAACTCAACTTTTTAAATGAAGGAATACAATTATAAGATCACAAACCTCTGGTTGATCAGTCTCCAACACTAATTGCTTTAAGGCCCAGTTAGGTTGTCTCTCAAAAAGTTTAAAAATGATGTTCTCCAATTCACCTCTATCCCTTCTTGTCCGTTTCATTTCATTTCCCTTTGTTGGAGTTAACTTCTTCTTGTCAATCTGTTGAAAAAGTAAATATCACAAGTCATATTAATTGTACCTTGGGAACCAAACTATAGCAATGTTGAAATTACATATTACTATACGACGAAGTATATTGGAAATTGCAAAACAACATTATCTTCATAAGAATATTCAAGTGTACGAATGCTCAATGAAGAAATCTTATATGTACCTTTGATCCAGATGGAATCAAGCCCACCATGCCAGGTAACGGTCTCATATGTACCCCACGATCATTGTCAATTACCTGCACCATTAACAATGAGTACTAAGAGCTTATCCTGTTCTTCACAGCTTCTGCAATTATGAGTACAAAATATTCTGATATATGCACCTGTACTTGTCTGGTTTTGACCATTGCTTTGTTAGTCCTTTCGCGACATAGCTTTCCATACTGAGCAATATTTTCACAATGAGGTTCCATGTCAAACTTATGCTCAACTTTTCCATCTATGGAAAATTTCCCTGTAATAGCAAGTTCAAATTAATGATTTGCAGAAAGTGTTTTGAAATAAATTATTAGTATTACAGTAGAAATAAAAGTCTACTTGAAAGGCAGCTTGGCTGCATCAATAAAACACTGTCAAAATTAAACATTTACAGCAGTTTCTGTAAGTTTTATTTGAGGGACTAGAATAGACTTTTCAGAAACTCATTCCAAAAAGAATATCGCAAAGAAATAAATTCTCCCACCTTGGCCAGTTTCAGAAAAGACACACATAGGTACAAAATCTTTGAACATATTCAAACTGTAGCTTTTAGGGGTGTTTCCAGAGTCATTCTGAGCCAGCTCCATTTTGAACTGTCACAATTAATCAAAGTGAAATAAGATAACGGCATCCATGAAATAAGATAAGATAATAACATTTAAGGGAACCCCCGCTCACAGACAAATTCTTGAAAAAGTATATTATCCTAATTGTTCCACAGCACATATTTACATTCAAAAGATGGATAAATATTTGAGGGTTCCAGAATATGCAAACTACGACAGGACAAAGTGTCAAACTCTAGTCCTATTAGGATGAATTTTCTTAGATTCTAGTAGGAGTCGCAATAAATGCCACATACACTGTATTCTTGCATAGTGTGAAGGTGGACTAACAAGTGTTTCTTTAGAAGAAAAAAATGCATAATAAACAAGATACTGTCCTGGATCATATCTTAGAGGTGAATATCTCATGGCTCCTGGTTCACATGTAATATTCATATAATAATCCTGTTTAAAATATGAATTCACATTTAGGGTGTGTTTGGTTTCCTAGATTTTGCCGTATTGGATTGTATTTTGGCATTCATCTGCAGAAAGTTTATTTGTTGTTTACAGCCTTACAGGATTCGCAAACGGGGTAAATCCCAGGATTTTCAGACATAATAGGAATCCCGCATTTTGGTTTCCATAAAAATTCTCCCGGACGCCAAAATCCAGTCGTGGCTGGCCGGTGGACTCAAAAAAATTTAGATCGTGTATTTTATAAATCCAGGAAACCAAATATAAATTTTGTGTTTGCGGGATTTGACAAAGCAGTATTTTACAAATGCAGGATGGCATAAATGCAGGATATTGGAAAATCCAGCAAACCAAACGTGCCCTTAGCTTGTGGTAATGTGTTAATAAGTTCATAGTATATATATAGTGGAAAGTTTGGCTCCAATTTTCAGCACCTTTTTGGATGTTAAAATATTTAGATTGTTCTAAGAGAATGACGTATTGCTTTTACTAAAAGGAGAAAAAATGTCTAGGCTAACAAGTTACATCAACAAATTTAGCATTTTAGGGAGCAAACAGTGGCGGAGCTATATAACGGCCACTTGAGGCACAGGTCTCATCCACTTTTTGAAAATAAATCCACTGAATGAAGATAATTAACAAAATGAGCTTAGACGTAGCAATAGTGCACAATAGTCATTATCCCAAGAATCAAACCATCCCGCAATTCTAGTCTGGGAAACATATAGACATTGCCACGGGCTCCCAGCGATAGCCTGGTCTTGGGAAACTTAGTTGGACGTGGCTGACAAACGCCACACCCACCGTGTTGGATCTCTCTATCGTTGGATTTCATGCTTCGTATTTCTTGGTAGCTTTTCCATCTTTATCATAATCAATTATTCCGTCATCTACTAAACTTGATCAATTTGCAACATGACCTGATTACATAGATCTAGGCAGAAAAATATGAGCAAAAATCAGGGCCAATTAAGTAGGCACATAATGTATATGAGGAAGCATTGAGAAGCTAGGAAAAATGTATGTGGGGTGGAAAGGGTGGGAGATTACAGAACAAAAGAAATATAAATTGCTGGAAAACAAAGATAAGTGTTGTTGATAAGGATCAAGATAGGTACATGTCATGTATAAAAGCCTCTGCAATGTTATAAAAAAATTGTAGATGATGGTGCATGCGAAGATGTAGCAGCAGTAGCAGGTAACACGCCGCGTCAGTGAAGAGACACACCGTGTCGCACATCAGTAGATGCAAGCAATAGGAGACATGTGTCAGTGAAGGGACACACCATGTCAGGCAGTAGTAGTCGAAGCCACCACATTGCAGATGATGCATCGTGTTTGCGAAGGGATGCACCGTGTCAGTCGACAAAACTCGGGATAGTCAGGCATAATAGGTGACAGTGAGGCAGCGACATGTCGTGTCAAAATTTGACACGCCATGTAGAATGTGCAGCAATAGGTTAAGATAGGTAATGACATCCCCTGTCGAATTCTAACACAATGTGTCACAGAGCAAACTTTGCGATTTGAGTCACAAAAGAAGCAGATCTCCACCAACACGCCGTGTCAAATAGTGACATGTTGTGTAAGCAGCGGAACAATAGTAATAAACCCCGAGACAACAGTGAAGGGTGGGATAAATCCTTTTGGATCTCCAATTATGGATGGCAATTGGGCGGGTATGGGCGACACATGCCCATACCCACTTTACCCATTTCTCTTTTGGGTTAACCCATACCCGCCCCATTCCAAAAAAGATACAAAAGCAAATACCCACACCTACCCTAATCACAACCCATATAAGACCAACTCTATGCAAATGTTAAAATAAACATATATACATTATCTGGCAACTATCCACAACCTCATCATTATCTACCAACTATCCACGGCCTAATCATTATCTTCCAGCACAACATCACCACAAGCAAGGGAGTGCAACTATGCGAGCAGGTCATAAAGCGTCTAGCTTTTTCATAAAATTTCATTTACAACATAAACAACACGACAAGGTGGAGAATTCTAACTCAATTTCTGAAATGATCTATTCAAGTAATATACAAACAACGTGCTTATAGAAACACATTATTTAAGTACACCTAGTACGAAGCCAACTCAGGATTTTCAGACTTGATTGAGAATAAAATCAAACACACTATACACAGTAGGTTACCATGGTAGCACAATATCTACAGTAGTAGGCATACAGTAGATCAAGATGATGAAGTTGGAACAAATGATATGGGAGGAGACTAGCATTTCATTTGATAGGAGATGTCGTACAACAACAGCATCCGGAGGAGCTTGGATCTGCGAGACTGTACGGCGTGGAGGGCCTTCAACCGAGGTTGGTTTCCCAAGGACGAAGAGGCACGAAATAGTCTGACTTGGTGCTCTCGTCGGATGGGTAAAGCAGATGTCGTACCTCTGCAGGTGACCAGGTAGTGGATAGTGTCGGAGTGAGGTTGCCCATGTGTATGCCACCATTGGCTGTCAGAGAAGAGCAACTGGTACAATAGAGATTTTAGGATGTCGGGGGCAGTCATTAGTCGACGAACGAAAGGGCGAGGGGAACAGGGCGAGGCAGTATGTGAGCTATTGTTACTGCTTCATTTTAGAGTTACAACGAGCGCGTCGCAATCATCTCCGTCTTACATGGCTCCGTGAAGGAGTGAAGGTGGATGCGAAAAGGGTTGGTCATGAAGTGAAGAATCGGAACATATGTTGCTAGATCTACAATGTTGTGGCACTCACGCACGTAGGACGTGAAAGTGGCTAGCAAAAGGTGGAGAGAAAGATCGAGCAGCGCACGAGAAGAGGCATAGCACGGAGGAGGCGACGGGGTTGTATCGTTGTGGTAGTAGTCGTCGTCGGCGCTTGATATACACAAAGCACCATGAGAGCAGGTTGTTGTAACATGCCTTAGGTATCAGCGGGGGCGGACATTTGTAGCCGTTATCATCTCTCTGTCAAGAGGAGCGGTGAATTTCGCCCCATAAATCTAGGTCGACGTCTCGCCTCCACCCTCTACAACGAGATTGATGGGTCTCGATGGGTTTTAGTGGGGCTCCAGTTCTAAAGAGGACCCATTTAGCACCGTCCTCGTTAGGTCCCACTGAGTGACTCTCAGGCCCATTTGCCAGTTGAAATGGGCTAAATCTATATGGATCTCGTTAGGTATGGGTTTTTTGGGTCAAATTGCCATCCAATTCTCCACTATAGCAATATAGGGGTGATATATCCCCAACATCAGCCCAAAAAAGAGATTTTTTTCCAAGACTAATCAAATCCGGATGGTGGTGGCATGATAAAGGCAGTGTAAATCAGAAGCGGTATTGATGACGGGGGTATAGATCATAGCAACAAATAGGGTAGCGGTGGTTGCTCCAAAAATAAACAATAATAGAGGCGGCGTGGCGGCCCATGTAGATCTAGTAATAACAACTTCAAGATGGATTATTTTTGTTGTTGAATATGCAAACGGCTCAATAGAGAAGCCCCTACAAGATGCAAGGGTAGGAAATCACTAAGTGCAACCAAACAACGCCTAGGGGCGACGACCGCCCGCAAGGGAAGTGATGTAGAAGAAGAAGAAAGAGATAAATTTTCACCAAGCAATTCAAATTCTAATTCATAATCGACTGCCTGGACAAAGGCCCCAAGGCTGGCTTTTATAAGACTACATGACTTGACCTACAAGTAATGGAAATAAATTTTTATTTGACAAAATTTAGAATTAAATAAAACCCAAAATAAAGAAAAGCATAAAGCATTTACGACTAAATACATTAACTAGATAATTTGCACTGAGGTCCCTAAATATAAAATAAAGCAAAAATAAATCAAATAAAGCCTAGAATGCCCTACATTAGGGAGGCTACACTCCTTTGCCTTCTCTCTCTCTAGGTTAGGGGCGGGGCAGGAAAGCATATTATTATACCATGTGGAAAAACGGTATGATGGGGAAGTCCCCTTTGTATGTCTTCTTATTGGTCGAAGGGTGTCCCCCTCTCCTACAAATCAGATAAGGGGGGAGCGTACAAACTCAAGACAGACCCTAATGGACAAGACACAATTGGGCCCATACACAAATAGACCCAAGTCACCCAACAGCTTAATTAACTAAATAACTAAACTCTCTAACTATTGTTACTGTGTATGGGAAATCTTGGTAATTATTTACCCAACACCACTAAAGAAGGGAGCAAAAAACTAGCCACACCCTTACATGCAACTCACACATATGAAGAAACCAACCTTAGACAAACCATGGTATCTTTAAATATCAGGAATAGGTTACATCACATCCCAATTAATCTTGGCCAACTTCAAAGTTACTCCCATTCTATCTTTATAGCCAAAATACAAAATCTAAATTCCTTTTTTAAGCTTAGCAAAAATGATCGTTTCATGACTCTTCTCTGTTCCCCGCCTTTTCATGTTTCTTTAGTACCATACCATGTGCACTCAGGCAATCATACACCACAGAGATAAAATTGTCACATGACCTTAGCTTTTCAAGTTTAAGTAAAGCTTGTTTAGGTTAGATTCATTATAAATTCCCAACTTCAGCCTTGCTCTTTCCAAAAGGTAATTCCACATCCTGCACTCTCCAAACAGATATGGCAGTTTCATTCATGTCATGACATAGAAAGCCCTCAGTGTTAATGTTCAGTTTCTACCTCTTTATTTTGTCTAGGGTCGGCATGTAATAGTGTTTCAAAAAGCAATTTGCGTGGCCACATGTTTGTAGCTTATGCGGTTCGGCCCACAAGTCACACCGCATATGTGTATGTGAGCCAGTATGCAGCATGTCGACGCATATGCGGCCTTATGCGGTCACTTTTTTAATGTAAGTTTTGTGATCATATTTTTTCGATATATTTTGTTTTAGTTTTGTTTGAATTATTTGTAGAATAGTAGATGGGATTAGATTGAGATAATTTACCAGTGATTACAAGACTTGTATAGATAGGAGTCTAGACAGGGTAACACTTTTATACTCCCCAATATGAGACTAAACACATGACAGACTCTAGCATTTCCTCTCAAGCTATAGTATGGGCGAGACACATTTCCAGCTTGGAAAGACACATACAAACTCAAAATACAAAAAGATAGATATATTCAGCCCATACAAAAGATCACTACCCCTGAATCTCAAAATTCAACACTCAAGCACTCCTTAAAGTAGATAGTATCTAGGTAGTGATAGACAAGTCGACTCCCCCTAAAGCACATAGCGGTTTAGAAGCTAGCTTGAAAAAAACTGCGCCAAGGTAGATGGCAAAAGTGTCTTCCAAATAAATAAAGTAGCATCTTGAGCAATAGATAGCAACACATGTCCGCAGTGGTCTCCATCTCAGCCATTGACGTTGCAGTTCAAAGAGTGTTGGATCACAATCCCCAAATAGTGTTGGGTCATAGATAAGAAGTTGTCGACATCATATAAAGCACAGACAAGCAAGGAGTCAACATGCAAACATACCACGGAAAAGCCAGAAAGTGCTAGAACACTAGCAAGGTAGTCGAATGCACAAGGCACGAACAAGCAGGGAAGTAGAGACGACGTAGCCAGAATGAACAACCTCATGCGCAAATCAATAGGCGGTAAACAAAGTTCAAGATGTATAATAGTAGAAATGAGGCTCCAGAAGCCAAGCTCTCCAAGAAGCATACATAGTAGCAATGAAGATCCATAAATATAGAGAGAGAAGAAGCAAGATCCTCATAGATAACAACGAAAACACATTTCCTCCCTTCATCTCATCTCTCTATTCTCCCCCTCACGCCAACAACAAAGAGCAACATAGTGGTGGGTTGAGAACGATAAGGAAACTCCTCGAAGAAACGGGTGCAGAACTGTTGGGGGTCTGGGAGGAGCGCTCCCTATAAGACGCCTTAGGTCAAACTAGTGATGGAATTTCATATATGGCATCAGAAAGAAAAAAAATGAGTCACGGGAGCTAGGAGGTGAGGACAAAATCGAGAGAGCATCACTATCTGAGATAATGACAATCGCATATCTAGCGCAGCCGGAGATGGTGTTGGTTAATTCCAAATCCATATCAGGTTTTGCCTTTTTTCCATTTTGGGTTAAAAATAGACAGCAGTTAGTGGACAGCGGCAATCAGGGGACTAGTTAAGGGCAAGTTATTAGTTAAGGGGTGGTGTCGGGGCTATTGACCAAACACAAAAAGAAACAAGGGGCAGACAATCGTCAGCGAGAAAATAAAAGAAAAGAAACGAAAAGGAAGTCGGAAAGAAAAGAATACCAAAAAAAAGAAGCAGATAGGAAAGGAAATTTAGAAAAAGATTTTTAAAACGTGAACCAAATTTGGAAAGAAACGAAATGAGAGAAAAGGAAAAAAAACTAGAAATAAAACAACAGCGAAAGATATTGAAACAAAAATGTGAAGAAAAAAGGAAGAAAACGGAAGCAAAGAACGGGACGGAAACTGGAAGGCTTGATAAGGATAAAAAACGAAAGAGGGAAAGAATTGGAAACGGAACAAAAGTGGGAAAAAAGGGGGAAATGGAAATGACTTTGGTGGAATATGAGAAAAAGGAAAAGAAAATTTAACTTGCCTTGGAAGGCAAAAAAAAGGTAGGAAGAGGGGGAACATAAACATGCCTCACTAATTGGCCATGGAGGTTGGACACATGCCTGGCGGGCGGCCAAGCCAAGGAGGATGGTTGCTCGCAGGCTACACAAAAAAAATAGGGATGGGGTTGGATCATTGCTCTGATACCATGTAGAGTAGTAAATGTGATTTGATTGAGATAATTAATAAGTGATTACAAGATTTATAAAACATGAGTCTAGATAGGATAAAACTCATATATTCTCCAATATGGGACTAAACACATGATGAGCTCTGACACTACTTATTCACCAACAAACCCACATTTATATATATATATATATATATATATATATATATATGGGATTAAGAGAGAAAGATTTCTCTCCCCCTCTCCCATAACCCGTGGCGGATATATATATATATATATATATATATATATATATATATATATATATGTGTGTGTGTGTGTGTGTGTGTGTGTGTGTGTGTGTGTGTGAAAAAATTCTAAATCTATATATACAAATACATATACATATATATTATAATAATACATCTTCTATGCATACATATAATAAACACACATGTAAAACATATAATACTCTATTTTATGTATATGCATTTTGATGTGTATGTACATGCACAGTGAATTGGAAAACGAGCTGAGCTGCCGCTTAACCGGCGCAGCCCATCAGCCGCTTTAAAAAAAGCTCCTAAGCAGCAATTGAGCTAATCAGTGAAAAGCGACCGCTTAAGCCGCTTTACCCGTTTAGCCGGGTGCTTGGAGGAGTCTAAAAAAAGCATTGCTTAGACAAGTTTTATTGAAAATATTGTTGTAAGCCTATAACATTAAGTAAATTATATTATGCAAGTATTGTAGACTATAATTATTATATTCATATACAATAGAACTCTATAATAAGTTGAAATTCTAATTTGGAATGCATACTTTATACGATGTCATAGTAATAGCGTATTATTGTAATGTATCAAAGTAAATTATATATACCTATTATTTAATCAAGAATGTATACATTGATTAAATGTATTGTTGTAATGTATAACTAATTGACGATATGCAAATCTAACAGTAAGTGAGGAAGTACCTATCTATCATAAGTCTATTGTTAATTGTGTAGTTATACAAACATGTGATGCAAAAATGTTTTTGTAACATGTATTTACAGTTATATAGTATTACTTTACTAGATGGTGGATGATCCAATGATTCCAATTGATACTTCAGTTCCTAAAAAAACATCAAATGTCATTCCCAGTGCTCGTTCAAGTGATCCAGGTTGGAAGTACTGTGAATGCCTCGACCCATCTCGAAAAGATCATATGTGATGCATCTTCGGCAAACACATCAACATGGGAGGGGCTTTAGATTCAATCATTAAATCATAGTTGTGTTATAAACTATTTGGGTGATTTATATTTTTGTGTAGGGTGTTTAGATATAAATAAAAGTTCCTAAAACATATTATTTGTGTATATAAGTGTGTGATTTTGCACTAAAGTATACATGAAATCAATACGGCTTTTTTAAATAATGCCCGCTTAAGCGCTCACCTGGCGCTTAAGCAGTTACAAGTTGTTGTGCACACGCATAACACTTTACGCTTTATGAAACATTGTACATGCATATATGATATATATCTACATCTAAATACACACATTTTCACATGTCAATATGTATATATCTGCATATAATACACATACACATTTCAAATAGGCTATATATATTCCCTGCTGAAGAAGGCAGCACAGGGCATCGCCGCAGCTATAGGAGACACCAACCACAGTCGACATTGCAAGCTACAGAAGCAGCTCTACGACAACTAGAAGGCAAAGCAAGTAACCCCCTCCACTCCTCTTCCTCTTCCTCCTTATTCTTTTCTTCCGCTTCCTCATCTTCCTCCTGATTTGAGGCTTACGCCTCTGTTACCCTTTGTCGCCTCACCACCTTAGAGTCTGCCTGGAAAAATTGAGGCGTCCGCCTCATGGAACCAGGGTGAGGTGCACGCCACAGGGCGTAATCGGGGCTGCCTCGCCACAAGGCATATGCCTTGGGCGCCTCGAGGCGCACCTTTTAAAACCATGGTGTAGACACCATCTCTTTCTTCAGAATGACAGTGGGGAAGACATAGTAAACTCGTTTAACCACGTTGCCACCGCTGAAGAACCAAGTTACTGCTTTAATGAGTTGATCTTTAATTGTTTCCCAATTGTGTATGTAGAAATACCCATTAAACCAATCAAGTACTAGGATTTTATCAGCTCAATACTCGATGCAGCTTTTTTAAATTTCTATTGAATGGTACCTTGCACAGTTGTTCATTGTCCACATCAAAAAATTTGTTGACCCATTTATTCACCCCCAATTCCTTTTCATCTTGGTTTTGGTTATAAAAATTTTCAAAGAACTTCGTGTTTTTCTTGACAATGGTTTCCTCATCCTCTATGATGTTCCCTTCACTGTCATATAGCTCAGTTATTGAGCTTACTGCTTCTATTCCCTTTATTGGAGAATCATAGAGCTTCCTGTTCCTATCACTGTTCGACCCACTTCATTCTACTTTTCTGCCAGTTATACTCTTCTTCACCATGCTCAAGAGCTTTCAATTTTTCATGTATAATTCTCTCAGCTTTGATTAGATCTTCATTAAGAGGATTTCTTCTTAAAACTTTGGCAGTATCATCCATTTCTTGCCTTTCTCCGGCAATTAGGTTGTTCAACTTTAACATATTTACGTGACCAATTCTTTAGCTCTCTCTCTACATTTTTTTTAACCTCAGTTACAACAACAGAGTATTACCATAGACTTCTTTCCAAGCTTGCTTAATGGTTTTTTGCAGTCTAGCCAGTCTTGCCACAGGTCTAAGGATCTGAATGGCCTATTTTTATCAATATTATATCTTTCAACTTGACCTGTAAAGCAGCATGATCTGAGAAACAAAATATCTTTTTGCTTTTCGTGATTATTGTGCCTAAGTAAACGTATCTATTGTCCATAAAAGAATCAGACATGCTTTATCGATGGAAGTATGAAATTGAGGTTATCTCAACCTCTAGCTTTCTTTTTCTGATGCTATCAAAGTCTTCACTCACAATCCATTGTTCATGAATGTGATCAGCTATTTCCTCCAACTTGTCCTAAAGCATGAGTCTATGTTCATGAGGACCCTCGCATATACAGTTGTGATAATTATCTGCAAACCTCCTATATCAACACACTTCACAGTAATTTGTTGGTCATCCATATCAGTAGGCATTATATCCCATGATTTGGGAATCCAACCTAGACAAATTCTACCATTATATCATGGTCGTGATTAGAAATCCACTTCCATCCCTGAAGAAATATATTTCCCATCATCTTTTTGTTGTGTTTCTTTATTTTTGTTTCGGCCAGGCTTGCAATAGAAGGATATACAGTGTTTATAGCTTGCCTTACCTCCCCTTGCATGAACCACTTACGTTGAACATAAAGATGGTCATGATGTAACCCTACTAGAAGATCAAGTTTTGCGAGTCTCGGTCACTCTAGTAGTATCTTCCTCGACAATGTTTCTTTTATCACAGCTTGAACTTCCAGCTATTGGAGTCTCAATCTCCATGTTTTCCAAACCATCAGATTTGTTGTGAATGACCATAGTTAAAGTAGCTTCCACCCCCACTCCCCATTGGGTTCATTTGTTTCAATTTGATTCAAGGGTTAATAGTCACGGATATTATCAATTTTCATCTTGTTGATTTCTACTCATCTTTGTCTTGCTTTATATGAAGGTTGCTGCACTGGTTTTTCATGTTCATGCAACAAATAATCATCATCATCATAACCAAAAATTTTGCATGTAGAGTGGCATTTAGAGACACGTTCTAATGAATGTCTATAGCCATGGGATCTCAATATGGCATGTTGACCCATGTCTCCTCAGGTCATGCTTGTCAAGGCGGTCAGTCAATCACCCTGGATCCTTGGGTGACCAGGCCGACAAGGCTGACAAGGCCGACTAGTCAGCCGCCCAGGCGCAGGGTTTTTTTCCATATAATTAGTTATATATATTAGTAATATGTATACTTATATACAACAATATGCTAGTTATATACTCATATATTAGTAATATTTTTAGTTATATACTTATATAGTTATAGTTATATATACTATACAACTATAAGTATATAGTTATATACTTATATAATTAGTTATATACATACATATATATATATATATGTTAGCAATATATAATTAGTAATATATATTAGTAATATATATAGTTATATGCTAAACTACTAAAGAGATGTAGGGTACATTACTGATGTGAATGAAATTATATGTCGTAATCATCTATTTCTATTTCCATGACAATTGCGACAAGACAAACACAAACACTTCAGTCGACAATAAGACTGAATGACAAAAAAAATTAAAAAAAATTGTCGGGCCCACCACATAGGCGGCCGACTTAAAGGATGACCAATCGACCAGTCAGACTAGTCGGCCGACTTGTCGACCAGTCGATCTAGGCGGACGTTGTAAATGATGGAAAACCCGGGCGACAGACCAGTCGTTGGCCACCAAAACGACCAGTCGCCGACTAGTCGGGCGCCTCAACAAGTATGCCTCAGGTGGATCTTCCTCTGCATGTATCATCTAAACAAAGCCCTTAGCTTCATCCAAAGATTCTTGTGCAAGTGATTGTAGATCAATCCTGACAAGTTTACCCACTCATGATGTAACAGTTGCTATTGTTTTTTGCGTCCAATTCATGTCCATGCTCGGGATTTGATCCACACAAGTATAGAACTAGGTGTATCCTTCCGCAAATCGTGCCAAGTCTTGTAATCTTTCACCACAGCCAACCTGTAATGAAACCATCTCAGATTAGTGATGATCACCGATCTCTAATCCTCCTCATTGAATCAGAGCATAAAGAATTTTAGAATTTAGAGTAGAGATCAAATCCCCCGTAGGGTTTCCAGACTGTGTATCCATGCAAATATATGATAGTAATATGGATGCTTACCCATCACATATAGAGGAACAGTGTGCTCCATGATTTATCCATCTCCATATATGTGTTTTTCATCAATCTTGACAAATATTTTCCCATCCTTCATCTCCGAAGACGCAAATTCTAGTTATGTGTTCTTGATTGTATCTGCACCTCTAAGAATCTAGTGTTATGTCTTTCCTTGATTGTTATGATCTTCCTTCTCTTATGCATTCTTCATGCTTTCAATCTCCGCCGTAGCTTCAGAAGAGAGGGGAGGAACATCCTCCCCTCCTCAGATATGAGACCTCATTCCTTTCGTCGCCGCCAAAATCTCCAGAGCAGCTTAAATCCTAGGCATGTGTATGTTATGTCTACGTTTGTTGTTGTGTGCATGTATGGGATTAAGATAGGGGATCTATCCCCCCCTCTCCCACACCTGTGGCGTATGTCAGATGTCCAAGAGGATGATAAACACCTGGGATATATGTTATGTCTATGTATATATGTATGTATGCATCAGAAACCTTGGTAAATATGTATGCATGTATGAGAAGCTTGAGACCTAAAAAAGAGGGGCATGACATACATAGAAACAGACGTAACTTGAAAGATATGAAGGATCAATATTAGGACTACTTTCAAGTTTCAACCAAAGATTCAACAGAATACCTGAAACCAGCTAGTATATATACAAATAATTCAGAACAGTATAACATTGATATTTCTCAATGTTTCTTAGAATGCATATCACACTATCATAATTTGAAGGACATCAAGGGAAAAAATGATAGTGTTGGCCAAATAGAATGCTTATTGAAGTATGAAACGACATTCGGCTGGTTTTAGTAATAAACTAGAAGTTCTTAAGCTTAACTAATAAAGTTTCAAGGCACCAGAAGGATATAAAGCAACGACAACTACCAGGTGCTAACTAGATCCTCCTAAAGCATGAATAAAAATCTAAGCAGAAGAAACAAACAATTAACAGACCAAACATTTTGCAGGCACAATCGCTGCTTCTCCCCTAACTTTACTCATAGGCTTTTCAACACTAGTCAGTAAGGTAAGCAGTAAGCAACTACAGAAACACGACATAGAGAGATACATAGGGTTTTATCGCCAGTTTACAGATGAATTTACCTGGAGAGAAGACGAATCATCGGGCTGCAGAGGGTCCAGCGAGAGGACCACCTTGGCGACCACAGGGTGGGCAGAGTTAGGCTCATCCGCTCCTGACGAAGACGCCGACGATGCGGCTTCTGTAGCAGTATTCTGCCATGACCTAGAGACGACCAAAGGGCATTTCATCAGCCATACCGAACGATCAGCTTTCGCTGTCTCCACGACACCGCCGATTCCGCCGGCGTTCATGTTGCTACTTGCTACTCTTTGACCACCGCCGCCGAAGACTCGAAGTGCGTACTCGTTGGAGGGAGAAGTTAATTAATGCAAATTTCTACTAGGCAGTGAAAAAATCCCCTCCAATTAAGGCTGCGTTCGGCAAACCGTTGGTTTTCAACGCCGGCAATATAACGGTGTGGTTTCACCGTATCATTTCGTTGCGGTGGTAAAATGAGTGGGGAGCGTCCATTCAACGCTGGACTGTATAAATCTTAACTGAAAAAGGCAGTGGTGAGCAATCTGACGTTTGGCAAAGCGTTTATCTGGAGTTTTCGGCTGCCCGAGGTTACTGCCCGGTCGCTGGGAGACGCGTTCCCAAACGCAGCATAAGGCTATGTTTATTTTAGGACCTATTTGATAAGTGGTGAATGAAGGAGCGTTTTGGTTGGACAAAGTGTATTCAGCCACTTCTCTCTCATTCTCTCTCACCGAATCGGAGTAGAGACAAGAAGAAGGAAAAAAACTTGACGGGACACGTAGTAGAAAGGTCACATAAAAATATAATATGTAATATATAAGAGAAAAATATAAATAATATAGAGGAAAAAATTAGTATAGCCTACAATGAATTTTACATAAAACTAGTATGTCGTGTAAAACATGGAGGTACGTTACTTGGAGTGACATGTGAAACATTGGAATATATTTGATAAAATTTAGAAGAATTTTTTGTGAAAAAAATAAACTAAAAAAAAGGAAACGAAATCTAATTATATAATAATTTAGAAGGAAACTTGAAAGTTTATTATTTTGTTTAAAAAGTTGGAAACTTTTAGATTTTTATGCAATCATGTAAATAAAAAAAGACAGATAATTAGAAAATGCGGTGGATTATGGCGAAAAGTAATTAAATACTTACGGAGAAAATTTGTTGTAAAAACAAAAATGTGAAGGAAACTACTTGTATAACTACAACGAACATAAAAAAAATCTCATACTATCATTTTTATGAAAAAAAAGTCCCTTATGTGACAACCCAAGTCCCAACACATAATAAATAAGAAATATATGTTGTATTAGTCTATGTCTTATGATTTTATTTTTACATATATAGGTACCATCAAGAGAAAGTTGACAATCTTATTTGTTGTATGCAGCTCTGAGAAGATATTTTTGAAATAATGTATGTGAATAAACATCTAAGTATAAATATTATATAAAACTATTTTATATCATCAAGATTCCACGTCACTATAAAATTTTTATATTTACATAGTTTTCATATTTTCTTTTCCTTCTCCTCCCTGTGTTAACAAAATGTATTAACATAAGTATTCCTTCCCCTCCCCTCTCTTTCCTTCCTTTTCCTTTCCCCTCCCTTCCCTTCTCCTCTCCTTCACACGTACCAAACATAGCGTTAGTGTGTGATGAATGAAAGGAAGGGTAGGGGAAGAGGTTGGGGGGCGTGTTTGCTTAATATGAGATGGTTTGTGAAGGAAAACATGACGAAAAAGATTTCAATATATATGTTTATATCAGATATATATATATATATATATATATATAATCTAATGGTAGTAGTGACAAAAAAAGTAAGAAGTGTTTGCATGATCTCGAGAAGGAGATCTAAGTATAGTTATTGAATGATAGTCTTAGCTTGGAATATATAGGGTATCTATCACTCAGATACTCATAATGCAATTACAGAAGTAGTTAAGAAGTATAAGGTCACCGTTCTTGCACTTTTTGAACCACGAACGAGTGATTGTGTAGCTGAAGAAATCATTAAAGGCATGGGTTTTCCAACTCCCATGGAGTCAAAGCTTTGGAGTATGAGTATTTTGGAGAAGTATGGTTATTATGAAAGGGTGAACATCACAATGTGGAGATTATGTTGAGCCATAGACACTTCATACACTGCATAATTGATAGTAACAAAAACTCACTGTCATATATTGGAGTACCCACTGTGCGGGAGACAACGGCTATGGAATCATTTGAGGGAATTAGTTACTAAATTATTAACGTAATAGATTACCGTAGGGGATTTCAATGCTTATCTTCATCCAAATGAAAATGTGGGAGGGAAGAGACTATATACAGGGAGTTGTAATGACTTTGTTGAAGCAATGGTGGATTGTGGCCTTACTGGGCTTATGAAGAGCGGACCTCGATTAAAATTCAAATGAGATTTGTTGCATATGAAGTTAGACAGAACTTTAGGGAATGAGGAATAGTTAAATCAAGTTGGTTCTTATAAAGTAGAAGTGGTGGAAGGGCTATCTTTGGATCATGCTCGGATTCTCATTTCACTAGAAGAGAACTTAGATATGGGATTTGAACGGAGTTGTACCTGGGCACAATGGTAGAAGAAGGAAAGTTTTAAGGAAATGTTGAAATTGGGGGACAGTTTTGGTGAAATAGGTCACATATTATGTGACAATCAGTCACACTAAATGTGATCATTAATTAACCATATCACTAAAAAGAGGAATAAATTGAAACCAAATAAATTTTCACAAATATGTCCCAACACATTTACATAAAGGTCCAACATCTTGCATAACTTCATATATCAAACCAAGACTTCTTTACAATTGCTGCATGGCCTCAACCACTCCACATATATATAAGGTATTATCCACATGTACAACATGTACAAGCATAAAAAATGTACCAAAATCTTGAGTCGATTACAACATCATATATAAAATTCTCACGCAGACCTGAGAGTATAGGGACGACTCTAGGACATACTAGATATCTAATCAACTTTCCTCTAGGGTTCTGTAAGACAACTTCTCTTCACTGTCATAGGTCTATTAGCACTTCTGCCAATCACCTAAAAAGATGTGGTAACTCATTAGGAGAGACTTATGTCCCCGCGTGAGAGATAACAAGTAATATAACAAGATAGATGTAAGGCCCCTAAACTTGTTTAATGAGTTGAATAAGCTTAATTATCATAACTGAATTCTTATAACCCTAATATAACTTTTTGATATGCTTTAAAATCATAATACAAGCTTAAGTTTAAAATTTGGTCCAATTTGGACATTGTTTGAACACGTTATGCAATTTTATACACATTTTGAACTTTTCTACAATTTACCCAATTGAGAGGTTTTCTTTGCAATTTATCCCTTTCACTGTGTTCCTTGGATATTCTCTCATCATTCTTGAGCTTGTTGAGCCATGGGGCGCCTATTTAAACATCAGTTTGAAGGTGTTTTTCTTAAGTGTATTTTAGGGTTTACCCCTTCATGGATGAGCTATCTTTAGTAGCTATCAACTAATAAATTATTCGATTGGCTTGGAAATTTGACAAAGGAAAGATAAGCAGGTATATATGGATGGTGGGGGAGCTTCTTGTGTGTATGATTGTATATTCTTAATATTTTAAGGCCACAGACACTTGGAAAGATACTAGAACTTCAACTTTTTCTTTTTTTTATCTTAAAGTTTCATATACTTATCCCTTAGCACTCAAACGATCAATTTTCTCTCCACCACTTCCCTCCTTCTACAAACCTTGTTCTCCCTATGTGTTGCTATGAATTTCATTTCCAAGGAAGAAGAAAGAGGGGATCTTCTTGGAAAAAGAATCTAGGGTTGCAATTGACTTCCTTTTAGGGTTTGAAAAGCTTTCTTCTAGTGATCTTAACCTAAAAGAGTAAGAATCCCTTCTTTTCTCTATTTATTTCTTTGTTATCCTTACTCCTACCTTTATCGAGGTCGAAACCTTATTGTTCCATGGTAGAAATTGCTCTAAAGCTCTAAAACCCTACCTTTCTTGCTCCTTATGCTTAGGGTTTGCTCATTTGATGAAGAAAAAGGTGCTAGATGGACGAGTTCACAGCTTATGCTTGGATTTACTACCCTACCTATTCTTGTTTTCTTATGTTTGGGAGTTTATATTCTAATTAGAGGCAAGTTTTATAACTTGCTCCACATTTATTACTTACCATAAGCTTGCTAGCTCATGTTCTTGCTTGAAAATGATGATGCATGCACTAAAAAGCTATGCTTGACTTGGATTTCAATTTTTATAATGTTCCCTATTCTGATTTCAGTTCTATATGAACCTATGATCATACGTACGTTATTTATAAGGTATAATATGACTTATATCAGGTTGGTTTGACAACCTATGGTGCTAAGCACCTATGAACCAATGGTCAATTTTAGGGTTTAAAGTTGATTTCTTCTATAAACACATGACTCGATGGTGGTACCATTGCAACAACTGATGGTGTTGTCTTCATGACAACTGATGGTGGTGACCAAGGGTGTCAACTTATGTTCACCCCTTAGGTCAAGTGTTGGCCTAATTAGAAGCCTCATTATTAACAACTAAGTACCCTAATGATGTTATCAATCAATGGTGATATTAGTTTGATATTTGATGTTGATTAATGAATATAGTGTTGATATAACAACCTATGGTGACTTAATGGTTACTAATGATGGTGGATCAGGTCTC
This sequence comes from Alisma plantago-aquatica, assembly GCA_963693085.1. NCBI lineage: Eukaryota > Viridiplantae > Streptophyta > Magnoliopsida > Alismatales > Alismataceae > Alisma > Alisma plantago-aquatica. The sequence continues at coordinate 661,486,880 of OY856410.1, forward strand.
CACAACTTATGGTGAGTTAATCATATAGTTGTAGCATCAATTAAGTCGTATACCAATGGTTTCTTGGGTCGCTTGATGCAATGGTCGGACCTATACTATAATTGATGGTTTTAACATATGAACTTGATCCAATGGTCAAGATCTAATGTTTATTCCTCCAATAAAGTTGAATGATGGATAATGTAATATGTTGGTCCTAATAATGTGATTTATATATTTTTCTTTATATGATCAACTGAAGGAGCTTACTTGATGACAATGGATGGCTTGTTTTAAATGATCAGTCGATTGTGGGTTTCACCCTACTCTCAACAGAACCTTTATTGTTGTTAACTAAAGGATGTCTAGGTTAAATGATGAATTTCATAGATAACAACTCAATAACATCATAGATGATTCATTAAAGGTGTTTACTTATGTAAACAACCAATGGTCTTACCTTATAAACATCCAATGGTTCTCAGTGACATTATGTTATATGGTGATATGGGTTGAATGATGATGGAACAAATGAAGGATTACCCTTAATAAGGTAGTCTTACCTATTCACTCATATGAATAGAAGGGATGATAACCAGATTGTGTTGATATGTAATGCTAATGAGGCATAGCTTGTTATACCTAGCTTTAATATAACTAAATGATGGTAATTGGGTATGAATAGTCCTTGAATGATTAATACAATCATGTAGTACTCTCTTATTGTTGTTGAAACCCTAGTATGCTATAACTCGATGGTTACACCTTGATTTATGTGCAGGTTCATACTTGAGAATAGTATGGAATGTGATGGTGATGTTTCACCTTATGCATCCATGATCAAATGGGGATGTTGTCAGTTAGGGTTTGGGTGTGAGTGTTGATTAGTAACACTAATATAATTTATCTTGTGAACCTAACTCTAATCAAAATAGATAAAGATGAGTATTCATGTTTAACATTCTTATATGATGGCATGATGGTGAAATGACCTCCTTAATATGATCATAACATTAATGTGTTAATTGGTGGTTATCATAGCCACATGGTTGATACTTTCTTATGCTAAACATGTGCATTATGAAAATGATGAGGGTTAATCATATCTAGTTTCCTTGCATGTTGATGTAATAAAGGAATGTTCTTAATGTTAATATAACCCTGCTATGATTGTTTATGAATATCTCCTAGCTCATTAATGCAATATTGTGATGATCTGGTGTATTATATGTAAGTGATGTTGTTGAGCCTTATTATAAAGCATGGAAAGATAATGATGATCTTACAGGGAATATTATGATGGTCTTAATGGCCTTTGGGCATGGTTGAGCCATGAATGAGGTGTAATCCTCGTGTGTTGATAAGGGTTGATACACTGTGATATTGTGAAAAGGATTTCTATCATGTGATAGTATGATGGTCTTAATGACCTTTGGGCATGGTTGAACCCTGAATGAGGTGTAATCCTCTTGGGTTGATAAGGGTCGATACCCTATGATATTATGAAAAGGATTTAGATCTTGCGATAGTATGATGACTAGTGTGGTCTCATGAATGGCAAGTGAATAGTACCATGTGATGATGATGAAAAATTATGTTTCACACATTTTATATCTTTTGAAGTTGTGATATTTATATGCTTACTATAAGTGAATTATGGTTTGTATGTCCACTTGTTTGATGCATCCTTAATTAACCCAATTGGCATAACTAATCAAGTGACTCTAATCATGTAGTGCCCTATGCCGTAGAGCCATCTTCAGTGTCAAAACTTGTTGGATGGTGAAATGAATATTCCTAAGGGAAACTCAGAGCGCATACCGTTGAGTATGTGGGGGTGGCAAGTTGAGGATATATCCTTGTCATCCACAATGCAGGTTGTGGAGGTTGTCTATGGTCATGCCTCATACATATGATGTGATTGAGGATAACTGCGATTGTACCTCAGATTAGAGGGTTTTGTATACCATGGTTTCTAGTGTCGTGACCTATACCAAGGGCAGACTAGTGGTTAGCAGCTTGACTATATGTCGTTGTGGTGGCAGCTTTGACTGATATGTCACTACCTTTTTTACTCATAGTGATTGAGGGTGAGAGATCTTAGGATACCATAACTCCTAGATCTTGTACATAACCGAATAGCCCTTCATAGGGGTCAGTTGGGCTTTGAATGGTACAATTCAAATTCCCCAGGGCATAATAAAAAGATATAAGACAGCCGTGTAGCATATCTGTTTAGGGTTATACACAATGCTTCACATTGGATGATAACCCTTGTTTGCTTTCTTTTTACTGAGATCGTGTATAGTAAAATAAGAGATAACATATATGCTTATGTTGTAGTTATGCTCGTGTTGTAAACATGCTTATGTTGTCAAACATACTGACACATATGGTTAAGATGTTGCTGCTAGCTATGTTTAATATCGCTAGCCATGCCTATGTAATTAGAAATGCTTAAACTGATAATCAGACCTATGTAGTTCATTATGTTATAATGTTAGTTCTACTTATGATATAAATCTATTCACTTTATTTAAGATGCCAATATTGATATCCATGTTATGTTACTAGACATATTCATGATGTCAGGGATGCTTATGCTACTAGATTGCTTGTATTGTTAGTAAGGAATATGATTATAGTCAAATTAATGATAATGGTTGTTATTAGATGCAATTTGATGATATTTGAGTAGATATCTATCCAAAGAAATGGATTTATTTGTTATCTATATATGCATTGATGATCATACTTGTTTCTAAGATGATTTGCTTAATCTGTTTAGTATACTTGAACTGTTCAATCTGTTCAATTGATCAATCTGTTAAATTGATTATTAAATACTCCAACTGCTCAGTTATCTACTATTTAAAATGTTGTAATCAATAAGCATTGTTGGAGGTTATATCTCTTATTGGGACATGGGTGTTACCCTTGTGGTTCACCACATTTTTTTTAGGTAATCGGAAGTGACGAAAACAAACATGTGACAGCAAAGAGGAGATATAGTAATAAATTTTGAGAAAGTTGATTAGATGTCTAGTGTGTCCTAGAGTCATCCTTGTAATCTCAGATCCGGGCAGAAAAAGTTTGTATATGGTGTTTCAATCGAATCAAAATTTTGTTAGCATGTTAATGTTTGTTTGTGTGACATATACAAATATTGTTCTCTTGTGTATATATGTTGTGACTAAGTCTATAGACCAATTTGTATCAAATTCTTGGCATAGTACATATACAACAAAGATGTTGGGCTCTTATGCAAATGTTTTTGGGCGGGTGTTGATGTTGAAATCGGTTTTAGTTTACCCATATTTTTGGGTATGTGATTAATTAGTGATTGATTGTGTTTTATGTTTTGAGTAATCTTGTTTAGTATAACGGGTTCTCACAAGTTGGTATCAGAGCTTTAGGTTCACTGAGTCTATAGGGACACTAGGACTTAAGACTAGGATGATGTCTAAGTTAGGAACGTGACACAAAAACATGGTGCATACTGCCTAATCTCAGTACTTGGATGCCATGGCCATGTATTCAATTATTGAAGAAAGGTAAGTATGGAACTCTTAGATTATTATCTTTCTTATTACTCTGATCTAGTAGTCATTTTGAGACAATCTAAAGAGCATAATGAATAAGAAATCATGGTATGAATATCTCAATCCTACCTTAAAGAAGATGAGAATTGCATCATAATCTATCAAAACTTGAATATTTGGTAACTATAAGAGAAAGATATAACACCATGAAATCTAAATCCAAATACAAATTAGAAAAAGAGGAGTTCTTAAAGATGTGATTCAAGAAGATGATAAAGTAAAAGACAGATAAGTCTATGCTTATAAAGTGAATCAAGGTATGAAATCCACATAAGATGGAAAGAACTCCTATAATAAGTACAAAATGAGAAGATAAATGGGAACAATGATGAAAGAATAAGGTGGAACCTAAGTTAATCTCAGAACAACATATGTGTGTAAGAAAGTGTTAATATAAAATCAACATAGCATGTGAAAGAAATTAAGGCAGATGATCCATGTTTAAAATTGTGGAATATGATGATTTACCTGTTGATAAGTGGTTGAAAAACATAATAAAATAAGAGAACATACCCAAGTGTGATAAATAGTCATCAAGGAAGGAGTAATGAGATATGTTAATCATGATTATTCCTATGCTAATGGCAAGGAACCCAAAATGAAAAGGGTAAAATGATACATAAGAAGTTGTAACTTGCTTAATGAAAATAGAATTGGTTACCTTTTATGCTAGTGATCGTTGAACAATGTTGCTATGATGTGGGAAGTGTGTTTACCTCTATGTCATTCTTTTCCAAGGCAAAACTTTCAAGTGGATCATTGCCACTTGGTATGTGTGGATTCGTTACAAACATGAGGGTGGATAGCTTATTATAGCATAAGGTTGCTTGGACTATGGTTCCAAGATCATAAAGTTTGTGATGAGTTTGCTAACTAAGCAAGGAAAGAACTAATTAAGCTAAGCAAGCACAAAACTAGGGTTTTAAGCAATAAAGAGATGTGTGGGCTGTTTAGGGGTATGAACTTATCACTTAAGTTGGGGGTGACATGAACATTATGATTCCATTTAGATTATTCAAACCAAACAACAAGTTACAGTCTAATGAATTAACCTAAGCTACTAACTGCCCATGGATATGCTAGGTTGTGCATAGGGGAACTAGTCTCTAACACCCCCTACTACCCTTACGAGGCTCAATTGGGTTAGGGATTAGGTTCAATTCAATTAGAGTCTAATCAAGTCTAGGTTTCTAGATTAGGCATTCCTAGGGAAATTAGGGGCCGAGGGTAGTAATGGGGAGGTGAGATTATGGTTTTGGACCCCAATTCCCCCACATTCTAGCCTTGAGAAGGCTCCATGCTAATTGCAATAGAATTACCTAATCCAGCTACTTAGATCTCTCATTTAGGTTTAGGGAGATTGATTAGGATGTAAGAAGATGGGAGACAACCTAGGGATCCAAGAATTGGACCTAGGGGCAAATCCCAAAATTCACACATTTAAGCAATTTTCCTAAATTCTTAAGTGATTTCACACACAAACCAACAAGCAATCCATGGAGAATGAGATAGAAATAGAATATAATCATTAACAAATGAAATTACAAAGTTTACATGTCATTTTCCCCCAACATGGTATCAAAGTAACATATTTTCCCCCAAACAGCCCACCTAAGGGGCCTAGCTACTCATAGACATGGAAAATACAAAAAGAAAGGAGAAAGAGGTAGAATAAGCCATGGAGCTCGGAGTACTGGTTGAAATCCTTCTCTCTAGCAGCTGTAGGGTCGTCCTACTTCTTCTTCTTGGATGGCAAGATGTAGAATGGTGGTGGGATGTGGATGGAAGGCTTAAATATGGGGAGTTATGTGGTGGAAATGGTGAAATGGAGTGGATTTGAGGTGGAGGTGAAGTGGAATGGAGTGGAGGTGACAAGGGAGCGAAGATGGGAGTAGAAGGTAGCCAACCTCGTGCCCCAGCTGCCACCTAGGTATATATAGGTGTGGGGAGGAAGCACTAGGTCGGGTAGGGGAAAAATGGGTAAAACAGTGGAAAATGGGTGGATTTTGTGAGTAGCACGGCCGTAGTGGGTCACCACGGTCGTGGTGGGTAGGGTAGGCCACAGCTGTGGTGTATGGGCACGGTCGTGGGAATTAAAATAGGCCAAATGTCAGGTTGGTGGCTGAAACAGCCACGGCCTTGGTGGTCACCACGACTGTGGTTGGTTGAGGGTAGCACGGTCGTGGTGGGATCTGGTAGCACGACCGTTCTGCGTGGCACGGTCGTGGTGGGAGATGATAACATGGCTGTGCTGCATGGCACGACCATGGTGGGTGGTCGCAGCATGACCGTGCTGAGTGGCACGGCCGTGGTAGAGTATGCTCTGCAGCTGCTTCAAAATTGAGATTTTTCCTATGATTTCTTCATTTACAGCACGACCATTCTGTGTTACCACGATCGTGCTGGGGGCTTTGCTTGCACTTTGAGCTTCAGACTTCATTATCCATGGACTTCTTTGCTTAAGCTTGACTCTTGGCCACTAGGGGTAGGTTGGGGGAGCTCTGGGGCCTTCTTTGGGCCCCTCCATCTCTCTCGTCCATCCAAGTGTGGTCCAAGTACCTGAAAAACATGCAAATAATGTCCATAAGTGTTTTACACAAATATGCATATTAAGGGAAATAACATGTAATCTAATAGGTATATATGTGATTGAAATGCAAAATGCCACAAGATGAAACCCTAAAATAGGGCTGAATCATCACCCCAAACTTGAAACATACTCATCCTCAAGTATGCTCTAACTCAATCTCTCTACAAATTTTCCACAATCAAGAAATGACAAATGCAATATAAAAGATGATTGTTGCTGAATGGGATCAAAGATGACAAAGTGCATGCATTTCACCTCTCTCCTCTCCTACTTTCACAATCCAATCATGAAAAGAGCACAAAGCATATGAATTTCAAATATAGCGCATAGAATACACAAGTTATCCATACTTCTTCCATAAAGTTCCGGGTAAACCGTTTCATGATGGTGTTAATCAAGGATGACTAGGAGTATTGTTTCACATTCATGCATTCAGTCTTATATTTCAAATCATACCAAACGACCCACGTGGCTGCGGAAAAGGCAAAATGAGCTAAGTTTGATGCTTCTTATCTCAATGGGTATGAAAGTGGAAGAAAGGGTTGTGGTAAGATTTTTGGAGTGTTTTTACACACTCATCTTTTGTTTATTTGAATGCTCTTAAACATGAGCATCCTTTTATTTTATTTTTTCTTTTCTTTTCTTTCTTGCCCTTGGTGTAGATAGGGCATATGGTGGATAGAGTGAAGTGAGGGGATAAAGGTATGGCCACCCCAAACTTTTGGAGGTGGCCAAGGCTGATTATGTGCACTAGGGCATGTTTTTATGAGGCGGAGGGGTATGAAGATGGTGGAAGAAGAGTCAGGTCAAAGAGGGGTCATTGGTATGATTTTCCACATAAGACATCCTGCATGAAAGTTAATCCAATATTTCATCTTAGATATCACACCACATGAATGAACAAGATGAAATTGATATATCAAATAAGTGATTCCACAAACACTAAGCGTTCAAAGCTTTCTCAAGTTCACAATTCAGCCAAATCAATCACAATCATGAAAGAGGTGATGCACATGTAAAAAGTCAAACATTGATACCACTTAGCAATAAAGCATTACATTTTACTTGCACTAGTCAAAGGTCGTCATTTTTACTTAAAACTGTAGAGATTGGGTCAAAACACACTTTTTAGACAAGAAATTCCAAATTTGGGAAAAATTGGCCAAAACGGTGCCAAGTTGCCTCCAATCACATCTAAACCTATATTATTGAACTTAAAGCAGTAAACAAGAAAATACTAGCTGTAACATGCAAGAATTACAAAAATCTATATGAAATGCAATGTATGGCAAAAACTTCGAAAATTACACAAAAATAGCAAGGAAGCAAACTACATGGCATTCAAGTATGCAAAACAAGCATACAAAGTATGGATACACAAATATTAGAGATGGTTATACTGTTCAGTCATCTTGAGCAAAAACTTAGAACAAGGAACATAGAAGAAAGTGGGGTAATAGGGGCTTACCGCCCTACCACCCCAAACTTTTAAACCATGTTGTCCTCAACATGAAATAGAAGCTCAGAATGGTAGGGTAGAGGGCATGGAGTCATGGTAGATAAATGCCAAGAGGGGAGAGAGATCCCAATGTGTCCATTGAGCAGGGGATAGCCTCCACGTCCGTGGTGTGCACCGTGCCCATTTTGGAATGCATGCAACACGGCCGTGTTGTGTGGTGCGGCCGTGCTGATATCCTTTCCGTAGCTTCTCTACTGATTTGCAATTTTCTCTTCATTTTTGTTCTCCTCCTTGTCAATATCATCCATGCATCACTCTCCTTCCAATGTACCTGTCCTAAAATGACATAAACAACAAAAACCATCAATCATAAAGTGTGTGTGTGTGTGTTTTCTTGGAAAGTGTAAAAGCAAAGCAAAAGTATCAAAAATTGATGTTTGGGTGAAAAAATCCCAAACCTAGGTGGGTTGCCTCCCACAAGTGCTAAGTTTCATGCCTTCAGCTGGGCTTGTTGTTCTTTCACCATCAACCATGGTCCAAAAACAAAATGTTTTCACCCCCATCATAAGTAATCCTCTCAAATGCTTTCCTTGATTGATCTTCCTCCCAAGGGTCATGCGAGCTTCGTAAGTCTTTTTTAGAATTCTCTCTCCTTGGGGATCATCATCATAGATCTTAATCAGCCTTAAGACCCTCATAAATCTCATGCCATAGGTTTTCTCTCTCTTGAGGAATGGGTCTTCATAGGCACCAAAGAGAGGGGTCTCAATCATATCCATTTGCTCATGGGAAGTAGGGGGAGCATGCGATAGTTGTGGTGGTGGCATCATTGTTGATGGCCGTTGGACTTTAGGTGGAGGAGGGCATTGATGTTGGAAGGTGAATTGGTGGGAGGGTTGTGGTGATGGAGGTGGTAGAATGAATTGAGGTTGAAAGGTGAACTGGTAGGAGGGTTGTGACAATGGAGGTGTTGGTAGTGCGTAAGGATTAAGATAGCCTTGGTGGTAGGGTAGTGGAGGAGGGAATTGAGGTTGGAAAGTGAAGTGGTGGGAAGGTTGCGGCAATGGAGGTGGTGGAGGTGTGTAAGGCTTAGGATAGCCTTGGAGTAAGGGTGGTGGGGGAAATGGATGGGTTTCTGCATTTTGGCCTTCCATCTTATCTTCTTCGAGTGGCTTGTCACATGCACAAGGCACAACCAAACAAAAGAAAGCAAGTTAGAAAACCAATATACACAAAGAATGCAAAGAGTAATGAATAAAGAATAACAATGATGAGGGCAGTAGGAAAATTCAAAGCAAAACTAACTAGCTAGGCCGAACACCTCTAATCCCTAACAACGTCGCCAGAAAGCTTGGTGCGTTTCCGCTAGAGGTGCAACACACTAGCCGATTTGACTCAACTAGATGCGCCCCATGAGGTCGGAACACACGTGATGGGTTTTTGCTTTTAAAATTTATAAGACCTAAACTAACACACCTACGTCTACTAAAACAACTACACCCGCAAGTGCATGGGGTCGTGTCATAGTATAGGAAGGTGGCAATTATAGGGTCGATCCACATGGAAAAGAGGGGGCTCTAGAGCTAGGTTAGTTTTATTGGGTTCCTACTGTGGAGACTAGGGTTAAGGGTTTAAAGGTGATTTTGATTGTTAAACTACTATGAACAAATGAGGAATTAAAGACAAAAATGAAATCTACGTTAACCCTAGACTAAATTAAGACTAAGCTAGCAAGGAAAGACTAAGCTAGGTATGAAAAGGCAAATTACACTAAGGCAAGCAAGAGAGAAGTAAAAGAGCAATTAAAGAACTGTACTAGCATGAACAAGACAAGAGAAAAGCAAGGATCTAACTAAGTAAGGAAAGAACTAATTAAGCTAAGCAAGCACAAAACTAGGGGTTTAAGCAATAAAGAGATGTGTGGGCTGTTTAGGGGTATGAACTTATCACTTAAGTTGGGGGTGACATATGAACATTATGATTCCATTTAGATTATTCAAACCAAACAACAAGTTAGAGTCTAATGAATTAACCTAAGCTACTAACTGGCCATGGATATGCTAGGTTGTGCATAGGGGAACTAGTCCCTAACACCCCTACTACCCTTACGAGGCTCAATTGGGTTAGGGATTAGGTTCAATTCAATTAGAGTCTAATCAAGTCTAGGTTTCTAGATTAGGCATTCCCAGGGCAATTAGGGGCCGAGGGTAGTAATGGGGAGGTGAGATTAGGGTTTTGGACCCCAATTCCCCCACATTCTAGCCTTGAGAAGGCTCCATGCTAATTGCAATAGAATTACCTAATCCAGCTACTTAGATCTCTCACTTAGGTTTAGGGAGATTGATTAGGATGTAGGAAGATGGAAGAACCTAGGGATCCAAGAATTGGACCTAGGGGCAAATCCCAAAATTCACACATAAAAGCAATTTGGCTAAATTCCTAAGTGATTTTACACACAAACCAACAAGCAATCCATGGAGAATGAGATAGAAATAGAATATAATCATTAACAAATGAAATTACAAAATTTACATGTCATTTCCCCCCAACATGGTATCAAAGTAACATATTTTCCCCCAAACAACCCACCTAAGGGGCCTAGCTACTCATAGACATGGAAAATACAAAAAGAAAGGAGAAAGAGGTAGAATAATCCATGGAGCTCAAAGTAGTGGTTGAAATCCTTCCCTCCAACAGCTGCAGGGTCGTCCTCCTTCTTCTTCTTGGATGGCAAGATGTAGAATGGTGGTGGGATGTGGATGGAAGGCTTAAATATGGGGGGTTATGTGGTGGAAATGGTGAAATGGAGTGGATTTGAGGTGGAGGTGAAGTGGAATGGAGTGGAGGTGACAAGGGAGTGAAAATGGGAGTAGAAGGTAGCCAACCTCGTGCCCCAGCCGCCACCTAGGTATATATAGGTGTGGGGAGGAAGCACTAGGTCAAGTAGGGGCAAAATGGGTAAAATAATGGAAAATGGGTGGATTTTGTGAGTAGCACGGCCGTGGTGGGTCACCACGGTCGTGTTGGGTAGGGTAGGCCACGGCCGTGGTGTATGGGCACTGTCATGGGAATTAAAATAGGCCAAATGTCAGGTTGGTGGCTGAAACGGCCACGGCCGTGGTGATCACCACGGCCGTGGTTGGTTGAGGGTAGCACGGTCGTGCTGCGTGGCACGGCCGTGGTGGGATCTTGTAGCACGGCCGTGGTGGGATCTGGTAGCATGCCCGTGCTGCGTGGCACGACCGTAGTGGGAGATGGTAGCACGACCGTGCTGAGTGGCACGACCATGGTTGGTGGTCTCAGTACGGCCGTGCTGCATGGCACGACCGTTGAAGAGTATGCTCTGCGGCTGCTTCAAAATTGAGATTTTTCCTGTGATTTCTTCATTTGCAGCACGACCATTCTGTCTTACCACGGCCGTGCTGGGGGCTTTGCTTGCACTTTGAGCTTCAAGCTTTGTTATCCATGGACTTCTTTGCTTAAGCTTGACTCTTGGCTACTAGGGGTAGGTTGGGGGAGCTCTGGGGCCTTCTTTGGGCCCCTCCATCTCTCTCGTCCATCCAAGTGTGGTCCAAGTACCTGAAAAACATGTAAATAATGTCCATAAGTGTATTTTACACAAATATGCATATTAAGGGAAATAACATGTAATCTAATAGGTATAAATGTGATTGAAATGCAAAATGCCACAAGATGAAACCCTAAAATAGGGCTGAATCAATAGCTGGGCAAGACCACTATCAAGGATAAATGGTTTGTTGATATAATAGATATAATTTTAGGATGACAACTAGAATTTAAAGTTGAAAGTTACTATTAGATTTGCACAGGTGGCACAACAAGTTTCTATGTTCCATATTTGCAAATGTCTTCTTATGTGGGGGGGGGGTTGTGCTGACCCAAGATGAGATACGTATGAATGATGTGACATCACCATGATATGCAAGTAAACATGTGAAGGTAATAGGATGAGGTGCAAAGGAAGTACCCATCTTTGTTTATCTTGGATTTCAGGGGCAAAATCCATGTTAGGGATTTATAGTTGTAAGGCCCCTAAACTTGCTTAATGAGTTGAATAAGCTTAATTATAATAATTTAATTCTTATAGCCCTAATATAACCTAATGATATGCTTTGAAATCATAAGACAATCTTAAGTTTAAATTTGGTCCAATTTGGACACTATTTGAGCAATTTATGCAATTTTATGCACATTTTGAACTTTTCTACGATTTACCCAATTGAGAGGTTTTCTTTGCATTTATCACTTTCACTATGTTCCTTGGATATTCTCTCATAATTCTTGAGCTTGTTGAGCCATGGGGCACCCATTTAAACCTTAGTTTGAAGGTGTTTTCCTCAATGGTATTTTAGGGTTTACCCCTTCATGGATGAGCTACCTTTAGTAGCTATCAACTAATGAATTATTTGATTGGCTTGGAAATTTGACAAAGGAAATCTAAGTAGGTCTATATGGATGGTGAGGGATCTTCTTGTGTGTGTGTGCTTGTATATTCTTAATAGTTTAAGGCCATGGACACTTGGAAAGATACTAGAACTTCAACTTTTTCTTTTTCTTTATCTTAAAGTTTCATATACTTATCCCTAAGTATCCAAATGAGCCATTTGCTCTCCACCACTTCCCTCCTTCTACAAACCTCGTTCTCCCTCTATGCTACTATGAATTTCCTGTCCAAGGAAGAAGAAAGAGGGGATCTTCTTGGAAAAAGAATCTAGGGTTGCAATTGACTTCCTTTTAGGGTTTGAAAAACTTTCTTCTAGTGATATTGACCTAAAAGAGTAAGAATCCCCTTATTTCCTCAGTTTATTTCTTTGTTATCCTTCCTCCTACCTTTATCCAGGTCAAAACCTTATTTTTCCATGGTAGAAATTACTCTAAAGCTCTAAAACCCTACCTTTCTTGCTCATTATGCTTAGGGGTTGCTCATTTGATGAAGAAAGGTGCTAGATGGACGAGTTCACAACTTATACATGCTCATGTTTTCTTATGTTTGGGAATTTATATTCTAATTAGAGGCAAGTTTTATAACTTTCTCCACGTTTATTTCTTACCATAAGCTTGCTCGCTCATGTTCTTGCTTGAAAATGATGATCCATGAACTAAAAAGTTATGCTTGACTTGGATTTCAATTTTTATAATGTTCTCTATTCTGATTTCAGTTCTATATGAACATGTGATCATGTGTACATTATTCTTAAGGTATAATATGACTTGTATCAGGTTGGTTTGACAACCTATGGTGCTAAGCACCTATCAACCAATGGTCAATTTTAGGGTTAAAAGCTGATTTCTTCTATAAACACATGACTCGATGGTGGTACCATTGCAACAAACGATGGTGTTGTCTTCATGACAACTTATGGTGACAAAGGGTGTCAACTTACGTTCACCCCTTAGGTCATATATTGGCCTAATTAGAAGCCTAGTGATTAACAACTAAGTACCCTAATGATGCTATCAACCAATGGTGATATTAGTTTGATATTTGATGTTGATTAATGAATATAATGCTGATCTAACAACCTATGGTGACTTAATGGTCACTAATGATGGTGTATCAGGTCTCCATAACCTATGGTGAGTTTATCATATAGTTTTCGCATCAATTAAGCCTTATACCAATGGTTTCTTGGGTCACTTGATGCAATGGTCGGACCTTTGTAATTGATGGTTTTAACATATGAAAATGACCCAATGGTCAAGATCTAATGTTTATTCCTCCAATAAAGTGGAATGATAGCTAATGTAATGTCTTGGTCCTAATAATGTGATTTAGGTGATTTCCTTTATATGATCAACTTAAGGAGCTTACTTGCTGACAGTGGATGTCTTGTTTTAAATGAACAGTCGATTGTAGATTTTACCCTATTCTCAACATAACCTTTATTGTTGTTAACCAAAGGATGTCTAGGTTAAATGGTGAATTTTATAGATCACAACTCAATAACATCATAGATGATTCATTCAAGGTGTTTACTTATGTAAACAACCAATGGTCTTACCTTTTAAACATCCAATGGTTCTGGGTGACATTGTGGTATGGTGATATGGGTTGAATGATGATGGAAAAAATGGAGGGTTACCCTTAATAAGATAGTCTTACCTATTCACTCATATGAATAGAAGGGATGATAACCATATTGTTTTGATATGTAACCATAATGAGGTATAGCTTGTTGTACCTATCTTTAATATAACTAATGATGGTAATTGGGCATGAATAGTCCTTGAATGATTAATACAATCATGGAGTACTCTCTTATTGTTGTTGAAACCCTAGTATGCTATAACTCGATAGTTACACCTTGATTTCTGTGTGGGTTCATACTTGAGAATAGTATGGAATGTGATGGTGATGCTTCATCCTATGCATCCATGATCCAATGGGGATACCGTGAGCTAAGATTTGGGTATGAGTGTTGATTAATAACACTAATATAATTATCTTGTGAACCTAACTCTAATCAAAATATATAAAGATGAGTATTCATGTTTAACATTCTTATATGATGGCATGATGGTGAAATAACCTCCTTAATATGTTCATAACCTTAACGTGTTAATTGGTGGTTATCATAGCCACATGGTTGATAATTTCTTATGCTAAACGTGTGCATTATGAATATGATGAGAGTTAATCATATCTAGATTCCTTGCATATTGATGTAATAAAGGAATGTTCTTAATGTTATTATAACCCTACTATGATTGTTTATGAATATCTCCTAGCTCATTAATGCAATATTGTGATGATCTGGTGTATTATATGTAAGTGATATTGTTGAGCCTTGTTATAAGGCATGGAAAGATAATGATGATCTTGTAGGGATAGTATGATGGTCTTAATGACCTTTGGGCATGGTTGAGCCCTGCATGAGGTGTAATCCTCTTTTGTTGATAAGGGTTGATACACTGTTATATTGTGAAAAGGATTTATATCATGTGATAGTATGATGGTCTTAATGACCTTTGGGCATGGTTGAGCCCTGAATGAGGTGTAATCCTCTTGTGTTGATAAGGGTTGATACCCTGTGATCTTGTGAAAAGGATTTATATCTGGTGATAGTATGATGACTAGTGTGGTCTCATGAATAACAAGTGAATAGTACCATGTGATGATGAGATTAGAAATTATGTTTCACATGTTTTATATCTTTTAAAGTTGTGATATTTATGTGCTTGCTAGAAGTGAATTAGGGTTTGTATGTCCACTTGTTTGATGCAGCCTTAATTCACCCATTTGGCATAAATAATCAAGTACAACTCTAATTATTTAGTACCTTGTGTCGTAGAGACATCTTCAGTGTCAGAATTTGCTCGATGGTGAAATGAGTATTCCTAAGGGAAACTCAGAGCACATACTATTGAGTATGTGGGGGTGGCAAGTTGAGGATATATCCTTGTCATCCATAATGCATGTTGTGGAGGTTGGCTATGGTCATGCCTCATACATATGATAGGATTGAGGACAATTGCGACTGTACCTCAGATTAGAGGGTTTTGTATACCTTGGTTTTTTGTGTCGTGACATGTACCAAGGGCGGACTAGTGGTTAGCAGCTTGACTATATGTCGCTGTGGTGGCAGCTTTGACTGATATGTCACTACCTTTTTTACTCATAGTGACCGAGGATGAGAGATCTTAGGATACCAGAACTCCTAGATCTTATACATAACCAAATAGCCCTTTGTAGGGGTCAGTTGGGCTTTGAATGGTACGATTCAAATTCCCCAGGGCATAATAAAAGATGTAAGACAGTCGTGTAGCATATCTAATTAGAGTTATACACAATGCTTCATATTGGATGATGGCCCTTGTTTGCTTTCTTTTCACTGAGATCATGTATAGTACAATAAGAGATAACAGATATGCTTATGTTGTAGTTATGCTCATGCTGTAAACATGCTTATGTTGTCAAATATACCGACACTAATGGTTAAAATGCTATTGCTAGCTATGTTTAATATTACTAGCCATGCCTATGTAATTAGAAATGCTTAAACTACTAATCATACCTATGTAGTTCATTGTGTTGTGATGTTAGTTCTACTTATGATATAGATCTGTTCACTTTATCTGAGATGCCAATATTTGATATCCATGTTATGTTACTAGACATATTAATGATGTCAGGGATGCTTATGCTACTAGATTGCTTGTACTGTTAGCAAGGAATATGATTATAGTCAGATTAATGATAATGGTTGTTATTAAATGTAATTTGATGATATTTGAGTAGATATCTATCCAGAGAAATGGATTTATTTGTTATCTATATATGCATTGATGATCATACTTGTTGCTAAGATGATTTGCTTAATCTATTTAGTATACTTGAACTGTTCAATTTGTTCAATTGATCAATCTGTTAGATTGATTATTAAATACTCTAATTGCTCAGTTATCTACGATTTAAAATGTTGCAATCAATAAGCGTTTTTGGAGGTTATATCTCTTGCTAGGACATGGGTCTCACCCTTGTGGTTTGCCACATTTTTTTAGGTAATTGGAAGTGACGAAGACAAACCCGTGGCAACAAAGAGGAGCTATAGTAATGAATTTGCGAGAAAGTTGATTAGATGTCTAGCGTGTTATAGAGTCATCCCTGTACTCTCAGGTCCGGGCGGAAAAAGTTTGTATATGGTGTTTCAAATGAATTAGAATTTTGTTAGCATGTTAATTCTTGTTTGTGTGACATATACAAATATTTTTCTCCTGTGTATATATGTTGTGGATAAGGTAATAGTCCAATTTGTATCAAATTCTTTGCATAGTATGGATACAAGAAAGATGTTGGGCTCTTATGCAAATGTTTTTGAGCGAGTGTTGATGTTGAAATCGGTTTTAATTCACCCATATTTTTGGGTATGTGATTAATTAGTGATTGATTGTATTTTATATTTTGAGTAATCTCATTTAGTTTAACGAGTTCTCACAAGAAATATCATATATAAATTTTTTATTAAGAGCAGTTCTAAACATAATCTTATTTGTAAGATTGATAAGTTAACATTATTTTCAAAAGATCAGGTGTCGCTTAACATCTTAGGCATATCTACCATCATAAGCTTTGCTAACATCATAAGCATGGATAACAACATAAGCATGTCCAACAACATAAGATGACTAACAACATAAGCATGTCTAACAACATAAGCATAGTTACTTTCTCTTACTGCATCATACATCATCTATATATGAAAGGAGCAAGCAAAGATTATCATCCAATGTGAGTCATTATATAACCCCAATCAAATATGCTACACAGTTGTATTACGTCTTTTATAAGCCCTGGGGAGTTTGAGGCGTACCCATCAAACTTCCAACTGACCACTGCAAAGTCATAATCAATTCCATATAAGATCTAGGAGAGTCAATATCCTATGATCTCTTCCCATCATCCAGTACGAGTCCGCCACAATGACATATGTATCAAGTTGCAATCATCCTAGTTCTCCCTTGGTACACATGCCACGACACCAGAAAACTAGGGTATATAAACCCTATCATCCGAGGTACAACCGCAGTTGTCCTCAATCATATCACATATACATATATCCTAGACATGACCTCAACCACTCTCAATCTGAGGTATGACCACAACCATCCTCCAAACCTTGGGATTAGGATGACAAGGACACACAGTCTATTGCACTCGCATATACTCAACACTATATGACTCTGGGCTTCCATTCTGGATTACACATTTCCCCATCTAGCAAGTTCTGACACAGGATAGTTCTACGACACAAGGCACTACATGATTAAGGTTTCACTTTATTAGTTATTGCCAATTGGGTGAATTAATGTTGCATCAACCAAGTTTTTCATGCAAACCCTAAATCATTTATACAAAACATTGATATAAAGCAACTCCTATGAATATAAAATGTATGAGACATATTCCTTTACCACAACATCAAAGTTTACAAGCTTATTGTTATCCTTGCAAAGGTTCAACTTCCATTACGACTTTCCAGAACCTTTGTCAGCCGAATTAGTAACTCGACAACCAGAAAATAGTCATTACAACAATGTCTTTTAGCTGAGTTGTTATTGTACCTAACTTGGTTGACCATATTGTAGCAATTAATTTCTTCAATAAAAATATAGTCGTCGGAGGGGTTTAAACTTTGAAAGAAGATCTGTTGGACACCCCAAAATGGCTAGAATTCATCCTAAATGACACTAATGGCTAGGATGCTTCCTCAACTATAAATAGGACCCCTTAAGATTCATCCCATGGTTAGCCGAGTACAATGAAGGTCCTTATACTATAGTTGATAGAGAATAGACTTCCATAAGCCTCCATCTACTCTCATGAACTTAATCATTTGCTACATCCATTGGAGTGAGCAGGAGATATGTAAGAGAGCTAGTCCTACATATATATCTTATCAGGCTATCACTTTGTCCACCTCCCAATCTTTATTTCAACCATGAAGATGAATATTCCCTCTTTTATATAAAAGAGGTGAAGAAGAAGAAGAAGAAGAAGAAGGGAAGGAGTCCTTTGGTGAAAAGTTTTTCCTTATGAAGGTGAAGTCAAAGGTGGAAGATCCAAGTAAAGAGTGGGTAAATCCTTGAAAGCGGAAGACTTGTTGCAAGACTGGGTAAGTCTTTAGAAAAGGCTGAAGACTCGTTTCAAGATTAGTTAAGTCCTTGGTGAGATGTAAGACTCTTGGTTATGGATATGTATGTACTTTGTAATGATATGATTATTGGCTTCTTGATCCAAAAAGGAATGCTAGACGCCCTTGACATATAATAGGGAGGTCTTTTGCTTTAACTCTTATAATGGAATATAAGGAGTGAGACATGGTTGAAAAATCCTAGACGTTAACCTCTCTAGATAGTGGATGTACATCTTCTAGTTTGGAGGTTGGAACCACTATAAATGACTTGTGTTATCTTGTGCTTGTTCTGTCTCTCTCCGTTGCTATGCATGTTTAGTTGTACTCAAAGTTCATACTTGTGATATTATCTTAGAAATATCTTGAAGGTCTAATGAATTTTGTTTAAGTAGATTAATATCTATTCACCCCCACTCTATATCCCATTATAGATCCAACAATTGGTATCAGAGTGGGTCTTCTCCAAACAATACTTCTACAAGTAGGAGAATATGCACAATTATCAAGGTGGGAGATACAACATCAACATTCTGATTTTTTATGGGAGTAACTTCCTCTATTGGAAGAGAGGATTTCAATTCTAAATCCAAGGATCAAGTCTTGAGCTATGGATATTGGTGGATATTCCATCCATGAAACTAGAGACAAAGAAGAATGTTATGAGGTCCCTTTGAAGAAAGAAATTATGACTACAAGAGCCATCAACATCTTCTATGTCTCTATTTCATCCACTAAGTTAAACTAGATTTCTTGTTGTTACATGGCCTAAGAGATATGGAGAAAGTTAGTTTCACTTATGAGGGGTCCAAGAAAGTGAAGGAAAGTAGAGTCTATATTCTCAATGGTCTCCTTGAAAACTTCAAGATGGGAAAGAAGGAGAGAGTAGCTTCAATGTACTCGTTGATCAACACCATTATAAATGGTATTGTTGTCCTAGGTCATACTATGGTTCAAGGAAGGATAAACTCAAATATCCTTAGGTCTCTTCATAAAACGTGGCAAATAAAGGTGCCTACTATAGAAGAAACAAAGTCTCTCTCTGAACTTCCTATTGAAGAACTCATTGCAAACCTACAAGTCTGTGAAGTGAGACTTGACGATCAAGAAAAAGAAGAAAGATAAGAGGATAAATAGTATAAGAGAAAGAAGAAGTATGAAATCAAATCCCAAGTTGAAAATATTATTCAACAACAAGCCCCTAGTCAAGCTTCTCCATCCTCTCAATTTGAAGAAGCTACTATGTACTCCAAAGGTGGCTTTTACAAAGGCCAGTCTTCTTCCTCCACCTGACGCTTCACATGTGGAAATAAGGTTCACTTCATGGATGTTTACCCACAAGGCAAAAAGATCCATCATCATAACATTTCTTATCTTAGTCAATTAGATGATCTAAAAATTGAAAATGTTGCTTGCTTGATAAGATTATATTTATGGAAGCTCAACCTCTTATGGCTGTTATAATAAAGAACATACAAAAATTGTGAATTCTTTCATGGTTGATATTGATGTTCTTAGAACTGAAAATGAGGATAAAAAATTTGTTTTGCAAGGATTAGACTTTGAACATAATGTTTATCTTTATAAGATTACCATGCTTTAAAATGAAAATGCTTCCTTGGTAAAATCAGTGTTCTTGAATCTTGTTCTACTTCGACTAGTAGGGAAAAGAATGTTGATTCTCTTCATATTGAAAAAGATTCTTATATGACAAAACTCTGTGCTTAGAGACTGATATTTTGCATGCTACAGATGATATCAATCAGTTGTCTTCTACTATTACTTCTCTTATGCATGAAAATCATATTCTAAGATCCTCTTTGCAAAGATTTTTAGATGGTAAATAGAATCTTAATGATATCATACACCATACTACTAAATAAATTGGTAGATATGGTATAGAAATGATAGTTTCCAAAGAAACCACAAAGATAAGACCCCCAGTCTTACATGAAGAATCTTCTATTTCCAAGGCTAAGGGCACTTACAACTATTACAATGAAATTAATCACTATTCTACATATTTCCCTTTTAGGAAACACCCAAACACTGTAGGACTTGGGTTGCTAATCTAACCCCTCTGGACCCAAAAACATGATTGGGGATTAGTTCATCTTTGTTCTTATAGGTTACATGCAAATAGATTGACATGAGCTATTAATTTGCAAATTGACCTTTCAATACACATAAAAGAAGAAAGGTCCGATGTGTATGGGGTGGCAACAACTAGAAAAGAAATGGTAAGAAAAAAGGTAATGGTTCTCTTTCTCATATCCAATCATTTCTTGTTTTTTTCCAAGTTTTTATGCACTTCACATATAGTTTTTGAGTGAATATTGGTAGATTGTGATTCTCATCACTTTCTTGGTAAAAAAATGTTCTTAATGCTTTCATAATGCCTTACTAACTTGCTTATACATGTTGGAAATTGTTTATACTTTTATGATGCCTCTACATATGCTTTTAGAAAATATATTTGCTTTTTGATAAAAGTCGGTGTTGGCTGAGTTTTTTCTGAGGAAACTTGACCGAGTGACACCATGGAGATTTTGCAACAACTATTTTTGGCCGAGAAGTTCAACCCAGAAATCCAATTGATAACATTGTACACTAGATATACAAATGATTTAGCGGATGAGAATTTCCTTCTTAACTAGATTTTCTACACAAATAGCCTTTATTCTATTGGAACTCCCCTTGGTACCATTATATGTTATGCCTACTACCATGATTTAAGTTTCCTATATTGCATACAACTCTATCTTTTAATTTCTCTAATGTGGTATCTCTATATCTTGCAATTACCTGTCTTGAGTTGTTATGCATGTTTTGATGATAATCTCTTTGAAACCTATGGTTGTGATTAATGCGCTTCCATTATGCTCTAACTTGATACATCTATCTAGTTATATGTCTCTTTGATGAAACCTTGAGTTTCTTAGTGAAAATCATCTTTTTGTAATGATGCATATTTTCTAGTGAGTAATATCCTTCCATACTTCTTACATTGCATATATCTTTGATTGGATATTTCTCTACATCTACTCATAGCTTGTTCTTTGATTTGTGAATCTTTTGCTATGACCTATATCCTAGTAGTAGTCCTAACTTTTTATATCACACACTAGTAGTCCATCTACATGTGATTTTAGTCTTTTTCATAAATTGGTATATTTGCTCATAAATTGGTATCCAACTATATGTTGTGTTTGTATCTTGTTTCATACATATTCAAGCTTGTTCCTTGATTTGCATATATACTATCTTGAGTTACTTTCTTGCATAGAAGTGCCTTGTTAAGTTGGTAGATTCATCTAGGGTTGTTCAAATTCATGTCTTGATTATATTTACATACATTTCTTGGACAAGCCCTTGGTTTGCTCTTCTACACTCCCTTTTTCTAACAAGTTGTGTTTTAGCTCTTAAACCCCCTCACTTTTTTTAAATGAAAAAGGGGAAGAAGGCATGCCTCATGAAAAGGGAGAAGACATATATGTGGAACATATATGAGTAGAAGACATAGTTTTTATAAATGTTATGAAAGCTAGCCATGCATGAGATATAGCATCAATTGAGGGGGAGTATATGAACTCAATTCTATTAAAACCTCTAGGTTTCTCCAAAGATAAGATTTTACTTAAATTTTTTCAATACATTTATGGAATGATTTTTCATTTTTAAAAGGGGGAGAAGGTTGACTAAATGTCTAAATTGACTAAACCCTTGTTTTGATGATGACTTATGTCTAATGTTTCGATTTGAGAAATTTCAGATTAGATAGGAACTCTCCTAATGCTAAACTTGCACATCCTATTGTGGAGAAATCAAGTTATACAAGAACAAAGATCAAGATTGAAGAATAGATAGTTCTCTCCATAGATCTTTGATGTAGATCACTTGTAATGACTTGTAATTAAGCTTATATGTGTAATAGAGACAATTAGGATGAATTTATATGCACTTGGGAGGTTTTCAAACATCCAAAATAGCATGTTTTGTCTGTAGAGTTCCCCCTAAGATAACTCAGCCAACGATACTATTCGTGGGACTTTCCAGAACCATTGTCAGTCTGATTGGTAACTAGGTCGACCAGAAAAGAGTCATTACATCAATGTTTTTCCAACCAAGTTGTTACTATAGATAACTCGGTTGACCATACTTTAGAAGTTAATTTATACAGTGACATAGTTATTGGATGGGTTAAAAGGTGAAAAAGATCTGTTGGACACCCTAAAAATGGCTAGAATTTGTCCTAAACGACTCTAATAGCTAGGAGGCTTCCTCAACTATAAATAGGAACCTATGTGCTTCATCCCATGGTTAGCCATGTACTATGAAGGTCATTATACTATAGTTGAGAGAGAATAGCCTCCCAAAAGCCTCCATCCACTTTCATGAACTTAATCACTTGCTACATCCATTAGAGTGAGTAGGATATTTGTAGGAGAGCTAATCCTACATGTATATCTTATGAGTCTCTCACTTCCATGAAGATGAAGTTTCTCTCTTTCTTCCATGAAGATGAAGATTCTCTCTCTTGTCTAAGAGAGGTGAATAAGAATAAGGTAAGGGAGTTCCTTGAAGAAAAGCTTCTCCTTGGTGAAGGTGAAGTCAAAGGCAGAAGTTCCAAGTCAAGAGTGGGTACATCCTTGAAGGAAGAAGACTTGTTGCAAGAGTGGGTAAGTCCTTAAAGAATGTTGAAGACTCATTAGGTAAGTCCTTGGTAAGGTAGAAGACTCTTGATCATGGATAGGTAAGTCCTTTGTAATGGTTATTGGCTCCTTGATATGAAAAAGAGTGCTAGGCACCCTTGACCTATAGTAGGGAGGTCTTATGTCATAACTCTTATAATGGAATATAAGGAGTACGAGATGGTTAAAAAATCCTATAGGTTGACCTCTCTAGGTATTGGATGGAAATCTCCTAGCTTGGATGTTGGGACCACTATAAACAACTTGTGTTATCTTGTGCTTATTTAATCTCTCTCCCCCTTGCTATGCATGTTTAGTTTCACTCAAAGTTCATACTTGTAATATTATCTTAGAAATATCTTGAAGGTCTTATAAATTTTGTTTAAGTGGTTTTAGATCTATTCACCCCCCTCTAGAGCCCATTATAGATCCAACAATTGGGAGATGCTACATCAATATTTTGATATTTTTATGGGAGTAGCTTCCTCTATTGGAAGAGAAGACTGCAATTCTACACCCAAGGATCAAGTCATGAGCTACAGAGATTGGTGGATCTTTGATACAAGCAATTGGAGACAAATATATAATAATGGGATGAGGCCACTTTGAAGAAAGCATCCTTGAATGAAAGAGCCATCAACATCTTCCATGCCTCTCTTTCCCCCACCGAGTTCACCCATATTTCTTCTTGCGACACATCCTATGAGATATGGAGAAAGCTATGTGTCACTTGTGAAGGGATCAAGAAATTGAAAGAAAGTAGAGTCTATATGCTCAATGGTATCCTTGAAAAGTTCAAGATGGGAAAGAAGGAGAGGGTATCTTCAATGTACAAAAGGCAACACCATTATAAATGGTATTGCCATCCTAGGTTATCCTATGGGTCAAGTAAAGATTAACTCAAATATCATTAGGTATCTTCCTAAAAGGTAGAAAATAAAGGTGTCTGCTATGGAATAAATAAATTCTCTCTCCTAACTTCATATTGAAGGACTCATAGGAAACTGAAAAGTCCATGAAGTGAAACTTGAAGATAAAAAAGAAGAAGAAAGCGAAGAGGAGAAAGAGTTCAAGAGACAGAAGAAGGCTGAAATCAAAGCCCAAGTTGAGCTATGGTTCAACAAGTCACTAGTCAAGCTTGTACATCCTCTCAAGTTGAAGAAGATGATATGTATTCTGAAGGTGTATTTTACAAAGGCAAATCTTCTTCCTCCACTGTAATGACCTCACTTTTCAACAACCCCCAATTAAGGAAAGCCAAAAAGACAAGAGCTGTTACCTAAAATTTTACCCAATATCCAGATTAATCAAATAACAAATAATAGAAAACAATTTCATTAATTTAGTAACTTTGTTTACAAGATGCTTACATGAATTTTTATCCTCAAAACTGTACAATTGAGAAGAAATAACTAGCTAATACTCCTTTGAAATCTTTACTCACTTCATGTAATTTCCATCTCTATCTTCATCTTCTTTATCATGTATATTAACTTATACTTAAAATGGCATAAAACAAATACGCAATCAGTATGTTGCCTTACTGGTACGTGGAGTGCATCCAAAAATGTGCATGTATTATAACAACATATATTCAGCCAATTACATGCAATACGAACAACAATTTCTTCACATAATATTTCTTTATATGATGACTTGATGTCAAGAAGAATTTGCATATCATCTGAACAAAGAGAATTTCAGAAATTGGTAGAAAAAGGATATTCCATGATATAATGGTAGCTATTTCAATGAAATGGTTAAAAAGACCAAGTATGGTATGGGGAACACACACCAACAAATCTCAATTAATAAGTATGACTTGGGAAAGGTTTTGATGAATTGACATGGAATGAGGATAATTGGTTTTAAAGGGGAGAGATAAAAGATAATCTAGAAAAAAAGTGTTTCCCTAAATAGATTAAATGGCCAATTATCCTATGGACACCATATAGAAATGGATATTCTTTAAAAGATTTGTTGTCAAATCTACGTCCTAATTAGAATATGGTAGTGTCTTTTCATGACTTTTAGATTTATTAGAATAAAAGCCATAATTTTCTTATAAGGAAAAGTAAGAGGAAATATTGAGAATATGTTCAATGACTTTGTGCCTTCCTCCTATTTCCTTGAGTTGGTGTCTAATTGTTAATACAAAGAAGTATCTATTGATGCTTAGGGAAAGGAGGAAGTTATGGGAGATAGAAAAGAGGTAAGACAATGAAGAGAACTACAAGACATATGATACCCAATCAACCAACCTAGCATATCCTCCTCTACGTCTCTCATCACCCACCCATCCTCCTCTTTGGCTTCATCATGCCACTAGGAAGAGGGCATCTCACCGAGTCCATGGATGGAAGTCATAGAATTATAGTACATTCTCATGGTTGAAAACATGTTGCAGACCCCGATTTCATGTAACCATCGCCAACCTCTATAAGACTCTTTGAGCTTACAACCAGCGAGGAGGAAGCAGCAGAGCCTCTAATAGACTTGATCGGTGGATCCAAAGCAAGGTTCCACCCAGCTTGGAGATACTCATCACCCATGAAGGAATACACATGATCCTCGTTCCCTTCTAGTCAAACCTACAAAGTGGCTGTAGCAGACGGCGACTTGGCCATCATCCAGGAACGAGGGTGGCAGACCCTCTCTGTCCTTTCCCCTAGCTAGAGTTCTATGAACAACGTCATAATCTGCAGGATCCCCCACTTCATCGCCTAGACTGCACTTTGTTCCTAAAGGAGAGAACTCCCTTCGGTTGACACCTCTCAATGATTGAAGGAGACCATAACTGACCATCATGGCCGCACTAGGAAGCAGGGGCTAGCAACAGGGTCAACAAAGGCCCGTAGAGCGACTTGCAAGTGCGCCCA
Organism: Alisma plantago-aquatica; assembly: GCA_963693085.1. NCBI lineage: Eukaryota > Viridiplantae > Streptophyta > Magnoliopsida > Alismatales > Alismataceae > Alisma > Alisma plantago-aquatica. The sequence continues at coordinate 661,512,732 of OY856410.1, forward strand.
CAAGGACAAGGCCTGGAAGTCACCCTACGTGTGAGGTGGGATATGAAATTGAGTCAAAAGACTCTATTTACCCTGAGCGCACACTTAAGGAACAAGGTCCTTTTCCACTAAATCCCAGGTTGGCAAGAAATAAAAGGAATCTAAGGTAAGTTGCTGACATGTCTACACAGGATTGGTTTGTTTATATTTATTTTGCAAAAAAAAATATTGGTAACTCAGATGGAGACACATAATATATGAAAATTGATCAAGAGAACATGTAGAATCCAAAAAAATATAATTGAGACTTGATAATGATTCATTTTCGAAAGTAGTCCAAAGATGGGTTTAAGTGGTGATTTATGCATGAAAGCCCTAGACCATGTGTATTAACATGTGGAATATGTTAAAAACCTCGCTTTTATGCTATTACATGATAATGTGGAACATAATGTTGATTTGAGATGATCATGATATTAATAATGATACTGGAGGGTCCCTAATATAAATTACCATGCATATGAAGTAATTAGGGCTCAATATCATATTTGTTATTTCATTAAGGAACATAATTGAATCTAGTACTCATGATAATAGGATCTGATAGATTTGATGATCATGGTTACACTTAACATGAATTAGGGTTCTTAAGTCATTAAAATCAATGGACATGAGAGTTGGAGTATAAGACGTAACTCTAATGATAATTTTATATCAAAGGGAGTATAAACCCTAGATTAGGATCGAGTAGGGTTTAGTATGATTAATATGGTTAATGTGATGGTGACACATTAGGATTTATATACATGCAGATCAAATAATGATTGCTTGAATTGCTTGGATTGTTACATATGTTAAAAAATCTACATGGCTCACCATTAAGGTACATGGATATGCCTATGACTACTCACAATATTTATTGCTAAGGTTTTCTAAGTGTTTCTCAAGGATTTGTGAAATAAAATGTTGTGCTTATTTACATTATAGTCATTCATCACTATGAGTATGACATTAAGAAATCTTATGAGAAGATCTTGATCTTCTTATTTGCAAGTGATTGACTGATATATGTTGTTACCATACTTGCACATTCTGGATGCATCCCATGTACCAATATGGCGACATACTGACCATGTTTTGTTTCATGACATTTTAGGTATAAACAGATATACATGATAAAGGACAAGAATATTTCAAGATATGATGGCAGATGAAATACATGTTGACATTAAAGATTTACAAGGAGGATTTGCTAGACACTTCTTCTCATATGATGTAGTAATCATGATGAAAGTTCATGTAAGCATTTGTAAACCATAATTGTGAATTAATGAAATTGCTTTCTATTATTAATTAAATGCTAAATCTCGATCCTAAGAAAATTTTTAGGTAATGGCTCTCACCTTTTTGGCCTTCCTTATTTGGGGGTTGTTGAAAAGTGAGGTCGTTACATCCACCATGTGCTTCACATGTAGAAAGAAGGGTAGCTTCAAGGACGATTGACCACAAGGAAAAAAAACCCATCATCACAAGAGAAGGGAAGAGAAGCACAAGAAGAAGGAGAAATGGCATAAAATCTCTAGTGACTCCTCCAAGTGAAGATTCTAGTGGAAGCTCTAGCTCAAGCTCTAATCAAAGTGGAGAATGCCATTTTGCTTTCATGGCACGTACAAATGAAGATTCAAATGAGTTAAATCTAAGATCTTTAGATAAGGAAGATTTAGTTTCCATTATTCATGCCACTTATGTCTCTCTTAAGTCTACTAGAATGAAAAAGAAAAAGCTTGCTAAAATTGTTGATAACTTGCATGAAGAAAAAGATAAAGTTGAACATGTTAATATTAGTTTTCAAGATGATGTTAACAATCTTCAAAAGTGTTATATAGAACTTGAACCAAAATTCAATAGTGTTGAGATAGAAAACAATTCTTATCTTAGTCAAGTAGATGTTGCTAAACTTTAAAATTCTAGCTTGCTTGATAAGATTAGATTCTTGGAAGCTCAACCTCTTATTACTAGTTCCAATGAAGAACATACTAAAATTATGAATTCTTTCATGGTTGATCTTGATGTTATTAGAACTGAAAACGAGGACAAATATTTTGTTTTAAAAGGATTAGAATCTGAAAAAATGTCTATCTTTCTAAGATTATTATGCTTCAAAATGAAAATGCTCCCTTGCTAGAATCAATGTTCTTGAATATTGTTATAGTTCTACTAGTAGATAGAATAATGTTGTAGGTCTTCATATTGAAAAATATTCTTATATGAAAAAAGGTCTTTGATTAGAGATTGATATTTTGCATGTTAGAGATGATAACAATCAATTGTGTTCTACTATTACTTCTCTTGTGGATAATAATCATATTTTAGATCCTCTTTGCAAAGATTTGAAGATGGTAAAAATAATCTTAATGTTATCCTACACCATACTACTAAACAAATTGATAGACATGGTATAGGTTATGATAGTTTCCAAAGGAACAACAAAGATAAATGACCTCCAATCTTTCATGAAGAATCATCTATTCCAAGACTAAGAGCACTTACAACCATTACAATGAAACCGGTCATTTTTCTACATAGTTCCCTTTTAGGGAAGCACCCAAAAGCAATAGGACTTGGGTTGCTAAGATAATCTCTCTAAACCCAAAACATGATTTGGGACCATTTCATCTTTGTTCTTGAAGGTTACATGCAAATGGATTTACATGAGCTATTGATTTGCAAATTGACTTCTCAATCCACATAAAAGAAGAAAGGTGAGATATGTATGGGGTGGCAACAAGTGGAAAAGAAATGGTAAGAACAAAGGTAATGGTATTCTTGCTCACATATAATCATTGCTTATTTTTGCCAAGTTTGAATGCACTTTACATATGGTTTTTGAGTGAAAATTGGTTTATTTTGATTCTCATCACATTTTTGCTCAAAAATTGCTCTTGAAGCTTTCACAGTGCATTACTAACTTGCTTGTACATGTTTGGACAATTTTTATATTTTTATAATGCCTCTAGATATGTTTTTCAAATATATATGTGTTTTTTTTACCGAAGAAGGTGTCGACTGAGTTTGTCTAGAGGAAACTCAACCGACAGACACCAACGGAGGTTTTCCAACAACTTTGTTAGCCGATAAGTTCAACCCAGAAACTTGAGTAATAACATTGTGGACTGAACATACAAATGATTTATTGGATGATAATTTCTCCTCAACTAAATTTTCTCAAAAATAGCCTTTATTCTATTGGCACTCCCTTGGTCCTTATGCATATTTCCATGATTTAAATTTTCTATCTTGCATACAACTCTATCTTTTTAATTGCTCTAATTTGGTATATCTATACCTTGTAATTACTTGTCTTGAGTAGTTATACATGTTTTTATGACAATCTCTCTGAAACCTATGGTTGTGATTAACTTGATTCTATTTTCTCTAACTTAATACATCAATCTAGTTGTATATCTCTTTGATGCAACCTTGAGTTAATCATCTTTTGGTAATGATGCATATTTTCTAGTGAGTAATATCCTTTCATGCTTCTTATATTTCATATTTCTTTAATTGGATATTTCTCTACATCTACTCATAGCGTTAACTTTAATTTGTGAATCTTTTTCTATGATCTAGATCCTACTAGTAACCATAAATTTTTTATACAATCTACTAGTAATCCATCTACATGTAGTACTAGTCTTTTTCATCAATTGGTATCCAACCATATGCTATGATTAACGGTCTAACTAATCGATTACGGTGATAAGCACATACAATTCATTAAGTTGTCATAGAATTATGCCCAAATTTAGGAAAATATATTTATTAGTTAATTGAAGTCAATTACAATGCAAAACTAGGCTACTCTCAGGTCCTAATGAATTGGGCTACTCACATAATACAAGTACATCATGGATTCTAGGACTGATAACCTTGGTATCCACTACGTGTGCTAAGAAAACTTCACACCTTGTCTCATCAGCTTCTCTGCTATCACAGTCGACGTAAAACATGTCTTCCTATCACCTTTTAAAGTTTAGGAGACATCCCCATCACAAAACATCATGATCTTGGAGCTTCAAACCAAAACAATCTTGTACTTCTCCATGATGTTCATATCTAGGATTACATTAAATCCATGCATACCAAGTGGCATAAGATGCACTTGAATGCTGCATCCTGAGAAAGAAAGAACACAAGATGGACAAACCTCTCACAACATAAAGGAACAAGATCAAAGGGGTTTCCAGCAAGAGGCTATCATATCTACTACAAACAGGCAAGTTAGAACCTTTTATGTATCATTCATTTTCTTATTTAGATGGCTTGCCATTTTTAAGAATTAGTATAATCATCATACTTCATTGCTCTTTCTCATTAACTATTTATCAATCTTGTGTGTGTCCTCTCATGTTATCATGTTTCTTATTCAACTACCAAGGGTTAGTTCATCATATTCCACACGCTATTCATTTAATAAAGATAATATCCATTTAATTTTTACATATCATATTAATTTTACCTTAACACTTTCTTACGTGCAAGGATTGTTCTGAGATTAACTCAAGTTTCACTTGTTCCACTATCATTGTTCTCAATTATTATCTCATACCACACTTATCATTGAAGTTCTCCTCTTCCTATATGAATTTTACACCTTAAATCATTCTGATAACACATATTCATCTCTCGTTTACCTCAATACCTTCTATAATCACAGTTTCAAGAACTCCTTTTTACATTATTTATATATAGAGTTAAGCTTCATGGCATCATATATTTTTCTTTAACCACCAAACACTCAAGTTTTGATGAGTTAAGATATTATTCTTATCTTTCTTAAGGGGAAACATTAGTATATTCTCATCACATTTTCTTATTTATTACGCTCTTTGTATTGTTTCCAATTGACTAATTGGATAAAAAAATCAAAAGAATAGCAAACGAAGGGTTCCACACTTACCCTTCCCTCATAAATACCTTACCAAGGCACCAAAATATTGAGTTCAGGCAATATGCATTATGCTTGCGTCATGTTCATCACTTAGTTATCATACCAGTCCTAATTCCTATTGCCCCCGTAGACTTAGCAACCAAAGCTCTAATACCACCAAATGTGGAAACCCACCACACTAGACAAGATTACTCAAAACCAAAACACAATCGATGACAAATTAATCATACTACTAAAAATGTGCATAATTATACCAAATAAAACTTTGTAAACATGCCCAAGAACATTTACATAGAGCTCCATAATTCTGCAGCAAATCATGTACCATACCAAGTATCATTACAACTATTTTATGGTCTCATCTACAACCTGTATACTAAGGTATTATATACATATTTACATCAAGTAAAAACATCAGAATTCTACCAAAAACTCAAGTCAATGGAATACCAATTACAAAAAATTTCCTACCCAAACCTGAGAGTACATGGATGATTCAAGGACACACTAAATAACTAGCAAACTTTCTTCTATGGGTCTCCAAAGTACTCCTTGCTACCACAAATTTGACGGTTCTACTGAAAATCACCTGAAAAAAATGTGGTGATACACAAGGTGTGACCCATGTCCCAACGGGAGATATATTACTTTTAACAACGTTTATTGCTTACAATGGATTATGTAATTAAACATTTAAAGCAGATAACATAGCTGAATTAAAAGATTAGTATAATTATCATAGGAAAAAACGTAGCTAACATTATGAGTACAATTTATTTCTCTTACCACAATATAAACATCTACACAATCACAAGAAACAAAGCAAGGGTTATCATCCATTGTGAATTATTGAATAACCATAACAGATATGCTACACGACAAAATTACATCCCTTATTAAGTCCTGGGGAGTTTGAAGCTTACCACTCAAACTCCAACTGACCCTTGTGAAGTCGCAATTAGCTTCATACAAGATCTAAGAGATATGGAATCCTAAGATCTCTTCCCTTAAGTTAGTATGAGTTTGCCACATTGACATATAAGTCAAACACCAATCAGCCTAGTTTGCCTTGGGTATATAGGCCATGACACTAAAAACTAGGGTATTAAATGCTAAAATATGAGGTATGACTGTAGCCTTCCTTAATCACATCACATATACATACTCATCCGAGACACGACCTTGACCGTTCTCCAAAATATTCAGATCAGGATGACAAGATAGACCCTCCCTACACCCACATATACTCAGCAATATATGTCTCTGAGTTTCCCTTCTAGAATACTCATTTTACTATCCAACAAGTCCTGACACTGAAATAGTTCTACATCACAAGGCACTATATGATTAGGGTTTCACATGATTAGTTAAGCCAATTGGGTGAATACAAGATGCCTCAATCAAGTTACATACAAACAACTATATTGTCGCTATGAGAGTCATTGGTATAGAACAACTCTAGAAGATATAATATGTATGGAACATATCCTTTATCTCAACATCATTGTATACAAGTTCATTGTCATCCTTGAAAAGGACTAACTTTCATTACAGTTCAAAACACCCTACAAATGCCATTCATGCCATACAACACTACTTCCTATAGAAACATCATTGTCATTCAATACTTTGCAGAACATTTAACATGTCACCGAAAATCTTGTTGCCTTCAGACCCGTCATAAGGGTTCATCAATTATAAGAGTTATGATATTCCTAAGGATAACATAACAAAGTTATCTATAGCATTAGAATGTATACATTCATCATTTCAACATTAGTAGAAGAATAAAGTACTAAGTCCTCACAGTTGAATATTACAAGAAAGATCCAAAGTATGGATTGGATTTGTACAACTAAATTAGCATACATAGATAAACCATCATTTCATTAGAACACTTAGACAAACACTTAGACAAACCATCATTTCTTTAGCACACCTAGGTAAACACTTAGGCAAACCATCAGTTCATTTAGGGTTAGAAAATTATCAACCATTAGTTCATTAGTGGACATAACAAAAAAAAAGCCATCAGTTCATGTATATCCTTAGCCAAAAACATCATCTCGCCTACGAGGCATACCCATTGGTTCAATAAAGGACAATAAAACCATCGTTTCTTCATGAACTTAACAATATCATCACTTTGTTCACTTAACATAACCATTCATTCATTAACTTAGTGAAGCGATCGGTTCATTCTTAGACATAATAAAAAACCATAATTCTTATACCTAGTGTACCCATTGGTTTATTTATGTACTTAGCCAAAAACAAGATCATTGGATTAATAATGTACTTAGCCAAAAGAAAACCACTAGATCCTTGATGGACAACAAAATCCATCAACTTTTTCATGGACTCAACAAAACCATTGATTTATTAACTTAACTTAATGTTGGGTTTATTAACTTAGTGAAGCCATCGATTCCAATACAAGTGGTGTTTTTGGTTTCCACACTAAGTAAAACCATTGTTTCCTACTCTTAAAAAAACCATCAGTTCATGGTCAAAGTAGAACCATCGATTTCATCACTATGTTAAACCATTAGTTCAAATTCCAAGTATAGCCATTAGTTCATGTATAATATAAAACCATCATTTCTTGCTTATAGAGGTAAGATGATTTAATATACTAAGTAAGTCCATTGGTTTATAGACCAAGTTAAACCATCGATTTCAGATCTTATTAAAATCTTAATTCCTACACTTAGTGAAAATAAATCTTGGTACTAAGTAAAACCCAACATTCCATACCATCAAAACCAATGTAGTTCATTATAGAAAAAGAAACGTGCACATGAACTAAGGATAGTTTAACAACACACAGCTATCATGCATATATACAAAGAAGTGCACTTAAGATCATCTATTTCCATTATACCAATTTTCAGGGCACGATCTATATAGACTAAGTTAATAGCAAGAAAGAAACAGGTTAAATGTTATATAAGTCTCCTCAAGATGAAGATGAACTTCCCAAAACTAATTTATCTCAAGGAGAGAAGATGGAAACCCTAGTGTTGCACGCCAAAAGCTCCAAGGTAGATCCTTTCTTCAAGAAAAAAGTTAGATCTAGGGAAAAAGAGAGACGAAAAGGGTTCCCTCAACCACATTCATGAGTCTCCATCACGAACACTAGGGTTCCACCCATGGATGAAGAGAGAAGGAAGAGAACAACAAGAAAACTAGATTAGAAAAGAAGATATTACTTGAATAAGGCAAGAAACTAGGTTAGGAAACTCCAAACAACCTAAAGATGCTTGTCAAAACCCTAGAGCAACATGCATCCATGATCCATCCAAGCTTCATCCATAAGAGGTTGTTCCTTCACAAAATGATGGTTTTGGGTCTCTCTAGCAACAAGAACAAGAGGGAGAAGAAAAATGTTCATTTTTGAGAGAGGCGAAGGATATATATATATATATATATATATATATATATATATATATATATATATATCCAAGAAAGGAGAGAAAGGTGTTCAAAAGATTGAAAACTAGCTTGCCATGTGTCAAAACATAAAATTTATCTTCTGAATGCATATCATAACTCTTATCATATCATTCACCAAGGACATCCATTAGTTCATGCCTTTGTTAAATAATCAAGATGTATCATTAGAAAACCCATTAGAGTTTGAACCATACTTAGCCATTTTGCAAACCTTGATCTTCCATCAGATTGTGCACTTCAACCAGGATGGCCATCAATTATAGAGCCTTGAGGGAAAACCATTGGTTCATCCACTATAAGGGGAAACCATACGATCCTTCACCTACTTGGTGATACCATCAAATTATCAATATATAAGGAGAATCCATCGATCTCCACACTTAGGTGAGAAACCCTAAGTTCTCAACCCTAGACAGAAAGACAAGCAAAATATCCAAAGGTGCAACTATGCCAAAGATGTTATGAATACTTATGAATCACAATATGTATGTGTGAACATTACAGGAAAACCTAAAAATGGGAAAATTGCATAAAAGTCCACATAAGCACATATATTGCAAAAAATCAGCAAATAAAGTCCAAACTGGACCAAATTTGGAAGAGATCTTTGTCACTTAATATCCAAGAATAAATTTGGATCGTATTAAGTAATTAAGTACCCAATTAAGTTAATCAAGCATGTTTAACCATAAATCCATTTCAGGGATCTTACAAGCATAAACCCCTAATAGGGATTTCGCCCCCAAAATCCTAAGCAAACAAGGATGGTTACTTCCTACACATATCATCCTATATATCTTATGTGGTTTCCTCCACCTAATGGTGATGTCATAACACCTTCACTTAGGTTATATTTTTCTTTTCAATCTTCTGTACATGTTTATCTAGGATCAAAACATGACCCTCAACATAAGAAACATCCTCATCTAACTCAATCTCCACCAGTTGTATCCTTTGTTTTATATCAGGGTGACACTTCCTAACATGGAAACTATTGTGCAACCAATGCAACTATGGCGGAAACTCTGGCTTGCATGTCAATTTTTAGATTTGTGCCTAGATACGCTAAGGTCCCAACTTATCCTTCTTACCAAACCTCATCACACCTTTCCAAGGGAAAACCTTGAGATACACACAACCTCCAACTTGGAGCTCTAACAGCCTACGATTGTTATCAACTTATGAATTTTGTCTACCACGAGATGCCTTCGACTGTTGTGGGATCACTTTGATATTTTTTGTAGTATGCTTAACTAACTCAAGACCCAAAATTTGATATTCACATGCTTCATACCAACAAAGAGTTGATCAAAAACGTCCTTTGTACAAATCCTCATACAATGCCATATCTATGCTTCTGTGGTAGCTTTTGTTGTAAGAAGACTTGGTCAGACTCAAGTGGATATCCCAACTACCAAGACCTATAGGACACATGTTCATAAAAGATTCCCCAACATCTGAATGGTCCTTTATGACTAACCATTTGTATGTGGGTGAAATGTTGTCTTGAACTTTTACTATGTCCCTGTAGGCTTCTAATGTTCTACATCGACTTGCTGACAACTAAACACTTGGCAACACACTCTACCACATCATGTTTCAACCTGACCACTAGTGAAAGTCCTTCAAATTATGATACATCTTTGTACTTCTAGGATGCATTGCACATATTGAGGAATGAGCTTCCTCAACAACCATCTTCCTCAGACTATCAATGTTAGGAACTACTGTTCTGTTGTGGAAACAAATTGTCCCACCATATAACTTGTGAGATCCATCATGCTTCCCATTTCCAAACTCTAATATGATGTTCCATATTACAATATCATCCTTATAGACATCTTTGATCTACTGTATACTTGTTTGTCTTGCAACTGCGCCAACAATCCCACTGATAGAGATACTTCTTATTGTACATTCATCTGCCGAAGCAATACTAGTATGTTTCGCTTGTGACATGCTGTGGATTGTGACTATGCTTTATCTGCATATGATTGTTGGGGTTTGTGGAGAAAACATGTGCCGCGGAAGCAAAAAAAATTCCATGCAACCCAAAATAGGATCTCGTCAACAACAATGTATTCAGAAAGAGTATTTATGGGATATACCTTATCACGGATCATGTCCGGCGATGTCCCACTGCACAATGGTATGCAACGATGCTAGCCTACATGGACAGAACTTCTCTTCATCCGTTAAGTGCATTGTAGGAAGATCTGGCGATGCTCCTTTTGTGCGGTGATGTACACTGCTCGTAGCGCGTACAGATGGTCGTAGATGTCCTATGAACATAGGCGTCTCAGTGTATGCATCTCTACTTCGTCCATGTGGATGGATTGGAACTCCATGTCGTGCTTCCTCAGCCGGAGGGAAGGATTCATCTATGTGTGGTGGCGTGCTAGCGTCGTGGTGCTCTCCTTTCTCTCCTGAGGATGGTAACAGCTAGGGTTTACGTACGTGGGTGTGAACTAAAAAGCCTCTCTCAATATCTTATATAGATATCGGCCGTCAAGCTCCTTTAAATAGGAGACAAAGGGAAGTAGGGTTTCCTAAACCCATCGATAAATAGAAACAATGTGTTAATTAAGACACTCGTGGATTAATTAGAATATTCTAGAATTCATTAATTAACCAAATAATTGCATTAATTGATTAATTAACATCCAACTCCATGCAATATCTTGGGATGGCTCTATGGGCATATATACTAACAAAATCCCACTTACAGTTAGAGCCAGTCACTCCAATATTATTCTAATCGATTACATAAACATTTTAGTAATCAATGTGATTCAGAGCAATTCCAATCAAATCCACAATTATACTCCTATTCCAACACATCCTATGCGTGTGCCCCGGTAGGCTCCAAATTACGTTGGCAGTGATATCCATAATCATATTATGATTTCACAAGCAATGATTGATATCTATAAAGACTTCATTGCCACCCAAGTAATTGGAGAAGTTGGAGAACAACTTAACCCATCATTCATGAATGGTGTCACAGTGATTGTATAGTTCCTTTGTCGCTGATATCCAGATTGAACTCAAGTCATGGAATTGTTATCCTCTTCAATGTTTCCATGTTCCTTGTACTAGAACATATAGTCTGAGATATATGTAATCTCAATATCACATATTGACTCACATCAACATGGCCATGCATTTCTCAGTCTCGCTTATTAGTGATTGGGAATAGCAAACTCTCGTAGGAAGGACAAATTCCATCTACATCACTCACAGTCATCCCCATGTGTCACAGTGCACCCAAGCACCATCTTTATGGAAATCCTTGTTCAGGACCACGGTGGATGATGTCAAAGTACACCGAACGACATCTGGTAAGTGTAGCGACTTCAGGTCTAAGAACCACAATCACCACAATCATTATGAGATGTGACTCTAGCTACCAATCATGGTATCCATGTGTCACTCTCAAGATGGGTCTATCCGATACACTATTCTCTAACAAGTATCTATGTATTTGGTTTAATATCTCCATATCATGGATAATGAGATTCTTCCATCAACCAACATACATACTAATCTTATGTGTTATTGATGTCTATGGATATTTCCACAATAACAACCAATTAGGGACAAAAAAAGAATACATACTCTTAGCATACATATGATCTCACTATTTAGGTCATCAACCCAAAGACATATGTCATTGAGTATATTATTCTATAGACGTCTATAAGTTTTATGGTCATCTCTCAATATAAAACACAAACATATAGATTGGAAACTTGCCTTTATTGACATGATCAATGTAGCCTTACAAATCATTTACATAGTATCCCATTACAATCATCAAATGATAGTCTCTATGGGCATACATACCAACAAATTCCCACTTGCACTTATCCCCAATCACTCATGAATCTCAATCCAAGTGATCGAACATGGCCGTCATGTTTCTGCTGTGAAAGAGCTTTTGTGAGCGGGTCAGCCACATTGCTTTCTGTAGATACTCTACAAATCTTCACATCTCCTCATTATATGATCTCTCGTATGAGATGGAACCGCCGTAGAATATGTTTTGGAACGTTGGTGCAATCTTGGTTCTTTAGCATGTGCAATTGCTCCATTGTTGTCACAAAACAACTCAATTGCATCACCAGTGCTTGGAACCACTCCAAGTTCAGAAATGAACTTCTTGATCCACACATCTTCCTTTGCAGCATTAGATGCGGCAATATATTCGGCCTCTATTATAGAATCTGCAACCGTCTCTTGCTTGGAACTCTTCCAGCTCACAACTCCATTGTTCAGGCAAAACACAAATCCAGATTGCGATATGTAGTCATCTTTGTCAGTTTGGAAGCTAGCATCGATGTAACCCTTTACCACAAGCTCTTCCTCACCACCGTATACCAAGAATTGATCCTTAGTCCTTCTCAAGTACTTTAGGATGTTCTTCATGGCTGTCTAGTGACATTCACCTGGATATGACTGATACCGGCTTGTCATGCTCAAAGCATACGACACATTAGGACGAGTACATAATATCGTGTACATGATATATCCAATTGTTGATGCATATGGAATCTTACTCATGCATGCATGTTCATCACATGAACTAGGACATTAGGCTTTAGAGATTGTAACCCCATGGGACATTGGCAAGTTACCTCTCTTAGAACCATCCATTCTAAACCTCTTTAGCACCTTGTCAATGTATGTGCTCTGGCTTAGGCCTAGAATCCTTCTAGATCTATCTCTATAGATCTTAATCCCTATTGTATAGGATACTTCGCCTAAATCCTTCATAGAGAAGGTCTTATGTTACAGCTGTTGGCTAAATTGACATTAGCATAATCCCTTTTGTTTTGATAATGACAAACATTTCATTCTTGTGGTTTTAACGTGCTATTTGAGTATTTCAGGAACAAGCATATAAGGTGGTGGATAACAAAGACTTGGAAGAAACAATTTGATAAAATTGCTTTATTTTCATGATTGTAATCAAATGTAAATGCTTGTACAAGTATATAATGTACAAGTAATTAGATATCATGTAAATCAAGCGTTTAGATCTTCCCTATCCACTCACAATACTTAGATAGGCCATTCCCCAAGATAGTATCACAATTGCACATTGATACACACACTTAGTAAATGAATACATTGAGTCAGTAATATTCTCGGTCGACAAATCGTCGATCGAGAAAATATCGGTCGACAAATCTTCGACCGAGAAACTCTCGGTCGACAAAATCTTCGATCGAGAATAGACCCTACTAGACGTTAGACCCAGCAGACAAAGTGGTTGGGAGTTGGAAATGAACGTTGTAAACACTTGCTCCAGGAGGTCCCTCGGTCGACAAATCTTCGACCGAGAAGGACTCTCGGTCGACAAATTGTCGATCGAGAAAAGTTCTGTCTGCACTTTTCAGGGTCAATTAAATAGCCGTTGCAAATGCAATTAGTGGACACATAACGGCTAGTTGAGCACTAAGAACCCCCTAGAAAGTGTCTAGAATGTCCTTAAGCACTTGTAGGTCATTCCTATAAATAGGACATGCCTTAGGACACCTAAATACACCCCAAGCTACACATGTGCTACACTTGAGATTGAATACTCATTGGCAATCTGTTTTGAGCAATAGAGCAATTCCTACATTGGCTATTCATTCCCATTGCTCCAACTTCGTGTCCTATAGGCTAGTATCTCCTATCCACAACACTTACACTTCTACATACATTGGTTAGGAGATCAAAACGCTTGATATAGGAAATCAAGCCTTGAGCTACAAGTGGTATTGTAATTTCTGTTTTCTTTCTTGTTCCTTTGTATCTTTTGTATTCTCCTTGCTACTCCTAGGGTTGGAGGATGTGGATTGGAGAAGGTTCTTCTCGGAGGAGAAGGTGGACTTCAAGCTACTTCAAGAAGGCTATCGCAACGGGAAGCTACTTCAAGAAGGTTATTGCAACGGGAAGCTACTTCAGGAGGAAGGCTGCTTCAAGGTTGGTGCAATTGCTTCTAGGTGAAGGCTGCTTCAAGGTTGGTGCGATTACTTCGAGGTGAAGGCTGCTTGAAGGGTTTAGGGAGAGAATTGTAATTTTATGTAAAGTCCTTGCGAGGTAATAAAATTAAATTCTTTCCAAATCCCGGTTGGGTAAGCAACCGGGTAGTGGACTGACTGCCTTAGTATTTGCTAAGGTAGGAACCACTCTAAATCCTTGTCCCCTTGTCCAATATTTTTGTGATTGGTTGTTTGAGTTAAATAATTGTTTAAAATTGTTTAAAACTCTATTCACCCCCCCTCTATTAGTTTTTCAATTGGTATCAGAGCAGGCTTCAAGGAACCCTAACCAGGTCTTGAAGAATGGAGGGTGATGGTGATTACAATCGCAACAAAAGGTGCAGCTTGAACAAATCTACAATATGTTGCAATTGGTGCTTAGGAACAAGCCACACAACAACTAGCTGCCCATGGAGATCAAAGAAGGAAGATGAACACAAGGATTGTCTTATTGCTACAACTAGTGAAGAAGAAGAAGAAGAGGTAAGTCTTTTTGATTTATCTAAAGAAGAACTAGTTGCTAGTCTTGAAGAGACACATAATAAATATGTTGAGTGCAAGAAGAAACTAAAGAAATCCAATAAAGAAAATGATGAATTAAATGCTAGACTTCTTGCTCTCACATCTGAAAATGAAGATTTATATGCTAAATTAAATGATCTTGGTTTTGAAAAAGATAGCATTATTTCTGAAAATCATACTTTGAAATCATCTCTAAGTAGTAGTAATGTGAAGATTTTACTCTAGAAACAAATTATGATCTTCTATCTCAAGAAAAGGTTGGATTACTTGCAAAATTAAATGATCTTCAAAAACAACCTGTCTTGTGTACACATCTAGATTATGATAATATAGTGAAAGAAAGGAATTCTTTATCATCTAATCTAGATCAAGCAAAACTAGATATTAAGAAAAGAATAGATGAGATTGCTAAGTTGCACCAAGAAGTTAGTAGGTTAAGCAACAATGGAATCCTTGATAAAATATTGGATGATTCCTATCATCAAATTGGGAGAAGAGGACTAGGTTACAAGCCTAAGGGGAAATCTTATCAACAACTTAGTTGGAGAAAGACACAAGCACATCACACTATATGTACCTAAAGGAACCAATACATTTGTACCAAAGAACAACCTAGAACAAAACTATAGAAAAAGACTTGAGGTTGATTCTATATGTTGCCATTATTGCTTACGTCTTGGACACTACTCTTTTTCATGCCCATACAAGAAAAAGGATGTTGAGTTGGTATGGGTTCCAAAACCCCCAAATTGAATTGATTAGACTAAGTTGAGATATGACCGAAGACTTTAAATTGCATATCTTTATGTCTATCTCAACTTAACATAAAGAGATACAAAATGATTCAAGTAACTAAAATTTCTAACTTGAAAATTTATCTCAATTAAGGTCCTCAAAACTTAAAGATTTAAATATGATTAGTTGAGATTTGATCTAAATGTTACTTTGATATTCATATGTTTTATCTCAACTAAAACTGATTTTTAAATTGCATAATTGAATTAAATATAGTCTATATTTTACTTGGAATCAATAAATAGTTCTGAAGATAATACAGAAACCTTATCGGTCGAGAAATCTTCGACCGAGCTGTCACTCGGTCGAGAAATCTTCGACCGAACAGGTCACTGATTTCAGTCTGCAGTAAAATTGCTGACTAATTTGATTGATCAAGTGGCTATCTATTTGCTGTTAATGACTGTTTTACATGCAAAACAAGTTGAAGATCAATTTTGAAAATAAATGATATCATTTCGATTGATCCTCTAAATAAGGTAAAATTGGAAATCATGTTTAGAAATCACTATTTTCTAATAAAAGCATCTCCTGGTCTATCTATATAGAAATCATGTGTTATGACATTTAGTTTAAATGATCACAATCACTGTATTTCATGAAATTATCACTTTATTGCTCTATCATTACACCATGGATATGCTTCATCATGATCATTATGTTTCATTGGTTTGTCTAAAATAATCTTTGATTCATATATACAAACCATGAATGGATATTATTCTTGATCATTGTGATTCAGATACATTGAAAATGCCATTAGCATAAAAGCATCTTGACATAATAAACAATGATTGTGGACATAGCTTGTGATAAAATAATGATGTTGCTATGACAAGCCAAACGGTGCCTCTTAGAACAAAAATATTAATGTTTTTATCTATTTGTTTGTTCTAAGAAATCAAAAGCAAAAATCTTGACTTTAAGATATTAATCTTGCTTTCAAAATATATGTCTCTAAAGAATCTTATGATTAATATGAAAATAAGGGTATAAGAAGAAATGTGATTTAATATGTACCCATAGAAAAGCTTATGAAAACATCATTCACAATGAATGTAAAACATGCGTTCTAGAAAAATCAAGGACAAAGACTTCACTATGATGCCCATATTAAGTCTTCATAATAGGTATATCTTAACATGCTTCAAGTAGATATTTATTTAAAGCTATCTGCAGAAATTATACTTCACATATGAATGTTTAAATTGGAAATCTGCAAAATTTGCCTCTTGGTTGAAATTAAAATTGACCAAGGGGCGCTATGGTCGTAGTCAAGGACGACCTAAAATAAGCTTTGACAAAATGCTTATATTGACATCATTTTATTGTACTTAATCTTAGTATACGTTTGATAAAGGTCAAAATCAAAATTTAAAATCATTTGTGACCTTAGAAGCCTTAAATTGTAAGATTAAGGGGGAGCTCATAAAAACAAATTTGATTATTTGATTAAGAAGCGTACAAAAATATTGTAAATATCATTTGAAGCCTATTATGACCTTAGTATTTTTACTCTTGGTTATGAAGAAATCAACAAATTTCATAAAATGATATATCTTGTTCTTAAAGGAATTCTCTAGACAAATTAGGGGTTAACATCCCGTGCATTTGGCTAGAGAAATTTTTATGTACTCTAAGATTAAAGAATTCTCATTTCATTTTTAGGGCTTAACATCCCTTGTAAAATGGATGAGAAATCAATACACAAATGCCATGAACCTAAAAGGAACTCATATCATTTCAAGGCTTAACATACATTGCAAATGAGTGAGAAATAAATTATGGCTAAATTTAACAATCATTGCTTTGCTTTAATCCCTTGTTTTCTAATTGAATATCTCTTTAAGGGGTAGCATAGCATAAAATTAAGGGGGAGAAATAAAATCTATTATATTGGATATCTTTTTGAAATGACAAAGGGGGAGAAATAATATAAAATCAAAAACATAAAATAAAAATATGAGTTTCATAATATCTCGACCAACATCCACTTGTAAAACAAGAATGGCTACAAAAGGTAATCTTCAGGTATGAAACTCACATGATTTATATCTCCTTATTTTATATTTAGGAAATGTTTGTCATCTTCAAAAAGGGGGAGATTGTTGGCTAAATTGACATTAGCATAATCCCTTTTGTTTTGATAATGACAAACATTTCATTCTTGTGGTTTTAACGTGTTATTTGAGTATTTCAGGAACAAGCATATAAGGTGGTGGATAACAAAGACTTGGAAGAAACAATTTGATAAAATCGCTTTATTTTCATGATTGTAATCAAATGTAAATGCTTGTACAAGTATATAATGTACAAGTAATTAGATATCATGTAAATCAAGCGTTTAGATCTTCCCTATCCACTCACAACACTTAGATAGGCCATTCCCCAAGATAGTATCACAATTGCACATTGATACACACACTTAGTAAATGAATACATTGAGTCAGTAATATTCTCGGTCGACAAATCGTCGATCGAGAAAATATCGGTCGACAAATCTTCGACCAAGAAACTCTCGGTCGACAAAATCTTCGATCGAGAATAGACCCTACTAGCCGTTAGACCCAGCAGACAAAGTGGTTGGGAGTTGGAAATGAACGTTGTAAACACTTGCTCCAGGAGGTCCCTCGGTCGACAAATCTTCGACCGAGAAGGACTCTCGGTCGACAAATTGTCGATCGAGAAAAGTTCTGTCTGCACTTTTCAGGGTCAATTAAATAGCCGTTGCAAATGCAATTAGTGGACACATAACGGCTAGTTGAGCACTAAGAACCCCCTAGAAAGTGTCTAGAATGTCCTTAAGCACTTTTAGGTCATTCCTATAAATAGGACATGCCTTAGGACACCTAAATACACCCCAAGCTACACATGTGCTACACTTGAGATTGAATACTCATTGGCAATCTGTTTTGAGCAATAGAGCAATTCCTACATTGGCTATTCATTCCCATTGCTCCAACTTAGTGTCCTATAGGCTAGTATCTCCTATCCACAACACTTACACTTCTACATACATTGGTTAGGGGATCAAAACGCTTGATATAGGAAATCAAGCCTTGAGCTACAAGTGGTATTGTAATTTCTGTTTTCTTTCTTGTTCCTTTGTATCTTTTGTATTCTCCTTGCTACTCCTAGGGTTGGAGGATGTGGATTGGAGAAGGTTCTTCTCGGAGGAGAAGGTGGACTTCAAGCTACTTCAAGAAGGCTATCGCAACGGGAAGCTACTTCAAGAAGGTTATTGCAACGGGAAGCTACTTCAGGAGGAAGGCTGCTTCAAGGTTGGTGCAATTGCTTCTAGGTGAAGGCTGCTTCAAGGTTGGTGCGATTACTTTGAGGTGAAGGCTGCTTGAAGGGTTTAGGGAGAGAATTGTAATTTTATGTAAAGTCCTTGCGAGGTAATAAAATTAAATTCTTTCCAAATCCCGGTTGGGTAAGCAACCGGGTAGTGGACTGACTACCTTAGTATTTGCTAAGGTAGGAACCACTCTAAATCCTTGTCCCCTTGTCCAATATTTTTGTGATTGGTTGTTTGAGTTAAATAATTGTTTAAAATTGTTTAAAACTCTATTCACCCCCCCTCTAGTAGTTTTTCAACAGCCCCAATCTTGCATGTGTTTTCATAATTGAAATATAATGATTTTGTGAATTTGGACTTAATTGAAAAGGTTGCATGCTTTGCTTCAAAGAAGGGATTTCTTTGCAAATCTCCCTTACACTAGGAATTTCGTGGTTCCTATTATTAGAATAATCCATTATTGGATATAAAAGAGAAGAAAAGAGGAAAAGTCAAAATAATTGAAAAAGATACATGATAATGGATATTAAGCAAAAATATTTATGAGAAATACTTGGAAATATCTAGAAAGTGGCATTAATGGCCACAAATGAGTAAAATTCGTTTACATATGATTTCTAATAATAGAAATTTGAAAAGAGGAAAAAAAGGAGATGAAAGATAATGAGAAATACTTGCAAAAGAATATCTTAATAAAGAAATAAGTAATATAATATGAAATAATGGATGTGGATGCATTTAGAAGGATAATAAATATCCTTAAAAAAAGGAATTTCAAAATATAAGGATTTCTTGGGCTCCAAAGAGTCCCAATGGAGAAAAAGAAAGAGAAAAGGCAAATAATACAAAATAAGAGGATAATGTAATACATAATTAATGACTTTTGATATTATCAAAAGAGATATTATTTTCTTTAAGAAAAATAGAATTTCGTGGCCAATGGATTAAAAGCCAAGTACAAAGAGAATCAAAGAGGTAATTTTCAAATTCCTAAATATCCAAAGAATATAACTATAAAATATGAAAGTTGCTCAGAAAAATGAGAGGAATCCATTAAAAATAGTTTTACAAGCTAATTCCTCTTGAAATTCGAAAAGTAGTGGAAGTTATCAACTTTAATGCTTTAATGATTAAGAAACCCTAATTTGAGATGGTTAATGTACTTAGAAGGGTTTTATGGATGATTAAAGTTGGTATTAACCTGTTAATTATAAAAAAAAGGTACATTAAGAACAAAAAGGTGAACTTTGCATGTAATTAGTTTTATTTAGAGTTCCATGTACATAAACGAGCTTTAATGGGCCTTAAAACCCTAATGTTAGTAATTGTGACTCTTAATGGCTTTAATTATTCAAATTCATGGATAAAGCTGAGATATGATGGTTAAGCTATTTTGAGTATAAAGGTTTCTAATTGTGGATAAATACCCTTAATATGGAAATTAGAGTTTTCTAATGGATAAAGATGGAATTAATAATAATTGAGTTCATAAGTGAATTAGATCATAACGAACTATGAGATGTTAATCTAGAAGGAACCAAAGATGATAATTAGGCCTAATGATCTTGTCATAAATTAAAGGACAAAATTGGTAGTTTTAATGCAAAAGAGGCATAATAGACTTAATGGACAGTTAATTGTGCCCTTAATATGAAATTAAGGTAATATGTTGTTAAAAGTTAACCTTAATATATTTCGTGAAGAATATATGAGATAATTAGGGTTTTTTAGTAATTGTATAAAATTAGGGTTAAAAAAATAGAATAGATGAAGAGAAACTCTAATTGCAATGGAAACCCTAAAAGTGGACTAGAAACCCTAGGAAGCGAGCTAAGTTTAATAGATCTTGATGGCATGATTAATGATAGGAAATTATATGTATATTTTAAGATCTCTTTGTGTGCTTGCTTGCCTATTGGATTTCTTTCATTGATTGGATTAATTCTGTGTCAAATCATCCTGACAGGTATGTGATTATGCTTATGATTAATCACTTTAGTTTCACGACGATTCCTGGATGTTTTATCGGTTGCTTGAAAATAATTGACTGGATGAATTTTATTTCATGCAACTATAAAGTGAGTATGATTATCACCATAAATATGTATACATGACTTGCTCAGATTCTGGTCCTCCTTTGTGGCTTTGTTAATGATGAAAAGGGTAACCTGGTATAGGGCCTACTTGTTAAGTAGGACATTAGGTTATCGTGAGTTAGAAATTGGGCTACGCACGTGTAGTGCTATGAGGCTCTTTAGCACACAATGAGTTAAGGAGTGGGCTACCTATGGGTAGTGCCATGTGACTCAACCCTAGAAATTGATTCACCTGTTAGGTAGGATCATGACGGGTTTAATGGGGATCTACCATAAGGAAGGTAGCATCCAGGTCCACTCCAAGGACATCACAAAGGTTAGGATATGGATGGATTGAGCAGTTATTCTTAAAATGTAAAATTGTTTATTAAATCATAATTGACTGCAATATGTTGTTACAGTTAATTGCACGAATATTGTTTCCCCCACATATCGACATATTCATTTATGCTGAGTGAAGTTTTATTTGTCGGCATTTTAGGTACAACATTGAAAAGGACAAACAGTAAATTGACATATTGTGAATACATGAATTAAAGTGTAAGGAGGATTAGTAAAAGTAGTTTTCATATAAGGATAGAAGTTTAGAAATCCAAGTTTTTCAAAAGGTATGCAAAAAGTTTTATTTTATACCAGATTTTAATTTAGTTGGTAGAATTTCATAATTATTATTGATTATTTTTCGAACCTTTGATCCTATTAATTGGGATAACAACTCTGACCTTCGGGTCTCCCTTAATTGAGGGTTACCGAGAGACAGGGTCGTTACATCTTCCCTAGCCAACCTTTTATTGTCTGAAGAGTAGGGATGTCATTTCCCATCAATAGTATGTCATCCACATACAATATGAGAAATGCAATTATGCTCCCACTAACCCTTTTGTAAACACAAAGTTCATGTTCATTTTGACTAAAGCCAAACTTTTTGACTACTTTGTCAAAATGTAGATTCTATCTCCGAGATGCTTGCTTCAATCCATAAATTGACCTTTGTAGCTTACAAACTTTATTGGCTTCCTTTGGATCGATAAAACCATCAGGTTGTGTCATGTACACATCTTCGAGTAAATGCCCATTAAGGAATGTTGTTTTGACATCCATCTGCCAAATCTCATAGTCATGATAAGCTGTAATGGCAAGCATGATCCTGATGGAATTAACCATGGCAACTGGTGAGAAGGTCTCGTCATAATCAACACCTTGAATTTGACAGAATTCTTTTGCAACCAATCTACCTTTATATGTTTGAACATTTCTATCCATGTCAATTTTCTTCTTGAAGACCCACTTGCACCCTATGAGTTTTACCCCTTTGGGTGGATCCACCAAGGTCCATACCTTGTTGGTGTCCATGGATTCCATCTCAGATCTCATGGCTTCAAGCCATTTCTCAGATTTTAGTCCCTTAGTAGCTTCTAGATAAGAAGTTGGAAATTCATCACTATCTTGAGTCATGAGAAATCCAAATCTCTCAGGCTCAAGTTGTGTCCTACTAGACCTACGAGGTTCTTGTGTTACGTTTGGAACTTGAAATTCCACAACAATTTGTAAGTCTTCATGTTCCTTATGTACCTCCTCAGTTTCTCTGCTTTCTTGTTGGTCTTGAACTTCTTTGAGATCTACATTCCTCCCACTAATTCCTTTGGAAAAGAATTCTTTTTCAAGAAATACAGCAGTCCTAGAAACAAACACTTTGTTGTCAGTTGGTGTGTAGAAGTAGTGTCTCCAAGTTTCCTTGGGGTATCCAACAAAATAGCATTTTTCTAATTCGGGTCCAAGCTTTTCAGGAAATTGTTTCCTAACATAAGTTTCACATTCCCAAATCTTTAACATAGACAAATTAGGATGATTCCCATTCTATATCTCATATGGTGTCTTTTGAACCGATTTGGAAGGTACATAGTTAAGTGTAAATGCTGTTGTTTCAAGAGCATATCCCCAGAACGATATTAGAAGTTCGACTGGACTCATCATTGATCGTACCATGTCTAATAATGTACGATTCCTTCTTTCTGACACACCATTATGTTGTGGTGTACCAGGTGGAGTCCATTGTGATACAATGACATAGTCTCTCAGAAGGTCCTCAAACTCTTGGCTTAAGTATTCACCACCTCGATTTGAACATAGTGATTTAATATTCTTACCAAGTTGCTTCTCTACTTCATTCATGAAAGTCTTGAACATTTTATGAGTTTCTGACTTGTGTTTCATAATATATAAATAGCCATACCCACTGAGGTCATCAGTGAAGGTAATGAAGTATTGATAGCCTCCTCTAGCATTTTATCTAAAAGGTCCACATACATCAGTATGTATGAGCCCTAGCAGATCAGTGGCTCTCTCATTGTGTCCAGTGAAAGGAGTCTTGGTCATCTTCCCTAATAAACATGCCTAACATGTCTCTAATGATTCAAAATCAAAAGAGTCTAGATAACCATCCTTATGGAGTCTAGATATGCGCTTCTCGTTTATGTGCCCAAGATGAAAATGCCATAAGTATGTTTTGTTTGAGTTGTCAAGTTTTAAAATTTTAGTATTTACATTGTATATGCTAGTCTCAAGTTCTAACAAGTAGATACCATAAGACATAGGGGCATTGCCATAAAAGATTTCATCTTTAGAAATAGAAATAATTCCATTCTTAATGTGAAATTCAAATCCACTCTTATCCATACAAGATACAGAAATAATATTTCTATTAATGGCATGTACATAATAGCAATTCTCTAATTCTATTACAAGGCCTGTAGGCAAAGATAAACTAATAACTCCAACTGTGGTGGCAACAACTCTTGCTCCATTAGTGACCCACAACTTGACTTGGCGCTTTCATAAAGGCTTACTTGTTATCATATCTTGCATATTAGAACACATGTGAGATCCACATCCAGTATCCAATACCCATGATGAAGAAGTATTTAAGTTTATCTCAATAGCATATATACATGAAGTGGAGATCTCTATCCTCTACTTCTTATTTCTCAGTTCCTCCAGGTAGAGAGGATGATTTCTTTTCCAATCTCCAGCCTGGTGACAATGGTGACGATTGCCTTCTTTAGAGATCCCATCTTTAGCTTTGAGCATGGATGACTTTGGCTTCTGCCCAGCTTTAGAACCTTTCTTAGCCTTGCCTTTGCCTTTTGACTTTCCCCTTGTCATGTTGATCATCATCATAGACTTGGGATTGTCTTTCTTCATCTGTGCTTCAACTATCCTCAACATGCCCAACAATTCTAATAACGGCTTGTCAAGATTGTTCATGTTGTAGTTCATGACAAAATGACTATATGATTCAGGCAATGATTGTAGAATCACATTAGTGGTCAACTCTTGACCTAGGGGAAATCCCAACTTGGATAGGCTTTCCACGTACCCAATCAAAGTGAGTATATGGGTGCCAACTGACTCGTCCTCTTTTATTTTTCTCCTGAACAAAGCCTTGGAGACATCATATCTCTCCTATCTTTCTTGATGTTGATACATGTTCTTGAGATGTGTTACCATCTCCATGACATTCATGTTCTCATGCTGCTCTTGCAACTCATAGTTCATTCAACACAACATCAGGCACTTGACATCTATGGAATCATCAAGGTGCTTCTTGTAAGCATCTTTTTTAGCCTTGGGTTCATTTGCGGTGGGTTCTGCTGGCTCTGGTGTTTCAAGGACATAGAGCTTACACTCATGTGTGAGAATAATTCTCAGCATCCTAAACTAGTTTTGAAAGTTGGTTCCGGTAAGTTTGTCCTTTTCAAGGACCGATCACAATGAGAAAGTGTGAGTGTTGTTTGCCATTTGATTGCAACAAAAGAAAAATTTGCATTTAGTCTAAAACATTTTGACTTGTAAGGATTTGATAAATGAGATTAATTACGCCTTTAATTAATTATGCTCCCACTATTTTATTCAAATTGATAGCCCTCACTATCAACTCAGAAGATTGCAATGTACAACCTTCTAGTGAGCTAAGATCCAAAATAATTGGATCAATGCCCAGCCAACGCCGACGTCAAAGACCAAATACTAAGGTAGGCAACTTTTGCCAATTGCATCATATGCAACTCTTGGATAGATGATCATGCACAACGCCTTGCCATGATGCATCTGTGTGCCTCTAGGTACTTGATCCTATCAAGGTTCCTTAGTTAAGTCCAACCCATAAGCCAACACGATGAGTTTGCACCCTACGGAGGCAGACCCACACACACACCATCACACTTCCACGAGATAGACAGTGTACCACATGGAGGCGTGCCCACACATAGTCGATCAAGATTTTCATGTGTGTTGCTTTATGGAAGGCAACTAATACTTAATATTATTAATTGAGGGGTTTTATTAATATATATACATATCCAAACACCACATACTACTATATTCACAACCAAAAACAATAGACATGCAATCACAAACACAAATACATCGGTTATGGCCATACTATTGTAATCCTTTGGAGAAACAAATGATTAAAGTCCACCTATGGTCTTATGCATCTCATGCAACACCTGTGAATCAACTTGTAAGCCTGTAAGGATCAACATTACAATGAACAACTTCATGGATGCTCCGTGAGGTTGGAACTTCAAGTTGCTTCTTGGAATTAGATCTTCTTGTTGCTTCTCCATGGATGATCCTTGGAGTTGGATCTTCTTGATGCTTATCCATGGACGCTCCTTGGAGTTGGATCTTCAGATTGGTTCATGGAATTAGATCTTCATGGTGCTTCTCCATGGATGCTCCTTGGAGTTGGATCTTCAAGTGGCCTCCTTACATCAAATTTACAAAGACTAAAACTAATCCTATCTCTATTACATCATATGAGTACAAATATAAAGGGAAATAATTAATTACACTTTGAAATAAGAGATGAGGCTTGACATGCAAGCCGAATACTTTATACAAAGGATCCATATGCAACCATCATACATCCATAGCATTCACAACATTCACAAAAGGGGATACTAGGCCATAATCGTGCATGCATTCACCACGTAAAACAAAATTTTAATGGCGACGTGTATGATATCATAGGTATATCTACATATATGTATATACATATTAAAATTGTAGTACTTTTCATGTGGGACATTCCCCATTAAATAAATTTTTGACTCCCACGTAGACTATGCGGGGTACACAGGGGCAGCTCCCCTATGCGGGGATCTCGCTATTAGGTGAAAGGTTGAGGGGAGGTCGTCCCTCATGGGGTCTCAAGGGAAGATCCCCTGAAAGGTCTATGGAATTTTACTTCTGTGCACTTAGGAAAATCAATATTTTCCATAGTCGACCCCATCTGAAATGTCAAAATAGAAGCATGCAGCGTATGTGGAATTAGGTTTAGATTTGCACATTAGTAGTTTTAATTTGCATCGTATGAAACATAGAAAATAATATACAACGATTTGATCATATTGAAATGAATCCAAATACATCGTAGATCGACGTTGCTCTGGTACCACTGTTGGGTTTTGTGGAGAAAACATGCACAACAAAAGCAACAAAAATTCCACGCAACCGAAAATAGGATCTTGTCGATAATTGTGTATTTGTAAAGAGTGTTTGCGGGATATACCTTATCGCGGAGAAAGTCCGGTGATGTCCCACTACACGATGGTGTGCAACGATGCTGGCCTACATGGACGAAACTTATCTCCCATTCGTTAAGTGCATCACATGAAGATCCGATGGTGCGCCTTTCGTGCAGTGATGTACGCCACTCGTAGCGCTTATAGATGGTCGTAGATGTCCTTAGAACGCAGACGTTTTAGCTTCTGCATCTCTACTTTGTCTATGTAGATGGACTGGAACTCCACGTCGCACTTCCTAAGCCGGTGGGAAGGAGTTGTCTCGGTGTGGCGGCATGCTAGCGTCACAGTGCTCTCTTTTCTCTCATGAGGACGATGATGGTTAGGGTTTACATACGTGAGTGTAAACTGAAAAGCCTCTCTCAATATCTTATATAGATATTAGCCGTCAAGCTCCTTTAAATAGGAGACGAAGGGAAGTAGGGTTTCCTAAATCCATCAATAAATAGAAATACTACATTAATTAAAATGCTCATGGATTAATTAGAATATTATGGAATTCATTAATTAACCAAATAATCACATTAATTGATTAATTAATATCTGACTCCATGCAATCGCTTGGGATGGCTCTATGGGCATGTATACCAAAAATGATGACAAAGATGACAATCTATCAGTGCATAAGATACCCTATTCACCCATTCTAGGATGATAATCTATCGTGCAGTCATAGTCCTTAATCAGCTCCCTCCACCTTCCTTGCCTTATGTTCTTCTCCTGCTTTGAGAAGATATGCTGAAGGTTATTGTGATCTATGAAGATTTTGTTGGATCCTAGATGGGTGATTAGATGCTCTAGAGGGGGGATGAATAGAGCTGAAAGCACTTAAACAAAACTTATTAAACCTTCAAGATATATTACAAGATAAGGTTGCTAAATGGGTAATTTGTGTGCAACTTAAAAATACATAGCAAGGATGAGAGAGATTGAACATACACAAATAGACAAGCTATTTAGAGTGGTTTCACACTTCAAACTAGAAGTGTGTCAGTCCACTTGCCTAGAGAGGTCAACCTCTAGGACTTCCAAACTATTGCACTCTTATATTCATTCATAAGACATACAATACATGACCAACAAAGGACTTACCTATCCAATATAAAGAGTCTTCAACCTTACCAAGGACTTACCCACTTTGCAAGGAGTCTTTCGAATTCTTCCAAGTACTTACCTACTCTTGCACAAGTCTTCAGCCTTGTAGGAATTACCCACTCTTCTTGGATCTTCCGCCTTTGACTTCACCTTCACTCGGAGAAGCTTCCACCAAGGAATTACCTACTTGAGCAAGGAGTCTTCTGCCTTCACCAAAGACTTACCCACTCTTTCTCCAAGTCTTCAACCTTGATCTTCACCAAGGGACTCCTTCCCTTGTTCTTCTTCACCTCTCTTAGATAAGAGAGAGAACCTTCATCTTCATGATTGCAAATGAGAGATGGGGAGGTGGTGGAAGTGAGAGCCTCACAAGATATACATATAGGACTAGCTCTCTTACAGATTTCCTACTCACTCTAATGGATGTAGCAAGTGATTAAGCTTAGAGAGAGAGGAGGTTGTAGGAAGCACTCAACTATAGAATAGGAGCCTCACAAAGAGTTTGCAATGAATGCTCAACCTTGGAATGAAGCCCAAGGGGTCCTATTTATAGCTGGGGATGCCTCTTAGCCTTTGGGAACACTTGTGAACGAAAACTAGCCATTTTGTGTCTTACAACGGATATATTTTCACTTGTTGCAACTCCACAACGGCTAGAAGCACTTTTCTGCACTTTTCCATACAGTTCAATCAGTCGAGTTTCTATAAGTGTAACTCGACCGATAGAGTAAAAGACAAAGTCGATATTCAGACCATCAGTCGAGTTTGTCCTGAGGAAACTTAACCGACCAATGAAAATAGATTTGGTCAATTACTCCATCGGTCGAATTCTGTGTAAACACTACTCGACC
The DNA here is from genome assembly GCA_963693085.1 of Alisma plantago-aquatica. NCBI lineage: Eukaryota > Viridiplantae > Streptophyta > Magnoliopsida > Alismatales > Alismataceae > Alisma > Alisma plantago-aquatica. Next base: position 661,541,395 of record OY856410.1, read on the forward strand.
GATGCAATCTCTAGAAAATTGATCAAGGATGACCGGTCGAGTTTTCAGGCTGGGAAACTCGACCGACAAAGTGCATGTAATCAATTTTCAAAGTTGCATCTAAAGTGCTCCAATATTCGATCTAAGTGCTCCTGATATTTTTCTAAGCTTAATTACAAGTGATACAATCATTACAGGTGATTTACAACATGACTCTAATGGATATACATCATATTACAAAAATGTGCACTTGTATGACTTTGACTTGTCTTTTCTCCAATTTGAGATGCGTAAGTTAGCGCAATTGGAGTGTGTCTATACCTAATCTGAAAACACTCAAGTAGAGGCATTAGATACCAATATGTGGAATGGTTAGTCATCATCAAAACACGAGTTTAGTCAATTTAGACATGAGTCAACATTGACCTAATTGACCTTGAGTCAACATTCTCCCCTTTTTTGAAGATGACAAACCATTCCATAAATGTATTGAAAGCTTTTAAGTAAAATCATACCTTCGGAGAAACCTAGGGGTTTTAATAGAATGGAGTGCATATGCTCCCCCTCAATTGATGCACACAGAGTTTTCATACTCCCCCTCAATTGATGCTATTTCTCCTGCATGGTTAGCTTTCATAACATTTATAGAATACTATGTCTTCTCATATATGTTCTACACATATATGTCTTCTCCCCTTTACCTATTCCCTTTACATGAACATACTTCTCTTATTCATGTAAGACATGCCTTCTTCCTCTTTTTAAAAGAAGGCATACCTTTCTCCCCCTTTGTCATTTCAAAAAGTGGGGTTATGAAGAAATAAGAAACAACACTTGTTAAAGAGAAAGGAGATAACACAAATGTATATAAGGAGAGTAGAAGAGCACAGATAGGGTCTTGTCCAAGCATAGAAAGAAAAACAAGTTAAAGCATATACTTGAACAACCCAAAATGCAAGATAAGGTGCTGCAGAAAAATAATAAATTGCAATTTTGACCCTCAAGATGACGGAATTTGACCAAAAACCATCAGATCTCATCACAAAGCATGAGTTTTGCTTAGAAGGTCGTTTCTGCATGAAAAACACTAGTCTTGCACCAAAAACTGAAACTGGAGCAAAAACTGCATAAAATCCAAAAAACACTCCAATTTCTACATATAATGTAGATCTAATGTACCCTGCATCACAATGTTATGCAAGCAAATTAAGATAGTAGATATGCAATTCAAGGAACAAACTTGAGAATGTATGAGCCAAGATACAAGCATAGCATATAGATGAGCAAAGATGCCAAAAGATACACAAGATAAAGCAAGCTATGAGTAGATGTAGAGATATATCCAAACAAAGAGATATGCAATTTTAGAAGCATGAAAGGATATAACTCATTAGATATGCATCCTTACCATAAGATGATTACCCCTAAGAACCTCAAGGTTGTATCAAACCAAGATGTACACCTAGATAGATGTAGCAAATTAGAGTACAACGGAAGCAATTTTAGACACAACCAAGAGATCCATAGAGATCATCATCAAAACCTGCAAAACAACGCAAGGTAAGTAATTTCAAGATATAGATATACCAATTTAGAGAAATTAGAGAGATAGAGTTGTAAGCAAGATAGGAAATTTAGAACATGGCAATATGCATATATAAAGGTACCAAATGAGAGTGCTAAAGAATAAGGCTATTGGTTCAGATAATCTAGTTGAGAGAGAAATTCTCATTCAATAAGCCAAATGTATATTCTGTGCACAGTGTTATCGGTCGAGTTTTGTACATTGACAACTCGACCGATGACAGCTATTGGCAACACCCATTGGTGCCTATCGATCGAGTTTCAAACAGGGCAAACTCGACCGACAGAGCAGCTGTCAAAAAGCACATATATTTCATAAAAACATAATTAAAGGCATGCTAAATATACAAACCATATCCAAACATGTCTAAGCAAGTTAGTAATGCACTATAGAAGCGTTAGAAACAATTTTTGAGCAAGAGTGTGAAGAGAAACACAAAATACCACTTTTGACTCAAAAACTATGTATAGTGCACACTAACTTGACAAAAACAAGTTAGGATAGGTTATAAGCAATAAAACCTTTACCTTTGTGCTTACCATTGCCTTTTCCACTTGTTGTCACCCTCTACACAGCTCACCTTTCTTCTTTCATGTGGATTGAGAAGTCAATTTGCAATTCAATAGCTCAAGTCAATCCATTTTCAAGTACCTACAAGAAGAAAGATGAAATGGTCCCCAATCATGTTTTTGGGTCCGGAGGGGTTAGCTTAGCAACCCAAGTCCTATTGCTCTTGGGTGCTTTCCTAAAAGGACAACAAGTAGAATAATGACCAATTTCATTGCAATAGTTGCATGTGCCCATAGTCTTGGAACTAGAGGATTCTCCATAGAATATTGGAGGTCCTTTATCTTTGTTATTCCCTTGACTACTATCATATCCTAAACCATGTCTATCAATTTATTTAATAGTATGGTGTAGGATATCATTAAGATTCTTTTTACCAACTAAGAATCTTTGCAAAGAAGATCTCAAACTGTCATTATCATGCTTAAGAGAAGCAACAATAGAAGATAAATTATTGATATTATCTCTAGCATGAAAAAGATCATTTTCTAAGCAAAGAGCTTTACTTAAATTAGAATATCTGTCGATATGAAGAGCAGCAACATCATTCTCTCTACTAGTACAACTAGAACAGGATTCATGCATATTGATTTTAGCAAGCAAGGAGGCATTTTCTGTTTCTAATATTTGCAAAACAAAATCTTTATCCTTGTTTTCATATTTAAGAAAATCAATATCATGCATGAGAGAATCAATAATTAAAGTATGCTCTTCATTAGAACTAGGCATGAGAGGTTGAGCTTCTAGAAATCTAATCTTATCAAGCAAACTATCATTTTCAAGTTTAAGAGAGTCTACTTGGCTAAGACAAGCATTTTTATCATCAAGAAAGCAAGAATTAGCATGTTTAAGATCATCTAGTTCTACATGCAAATTATCAACAATTCTAGCAAGCTTTTTCCTTTTCCTTTTAGAAGACTTAAGAGAGGCACAAATATCATGAATAATAGCAATCAAAGATTCTTTATCTAAAGAGTTTAGATTTACCTCACTTGAGTCTTCACTTGTTGATGCTATAAGAGCAAAATGGCATTCTCCTTCATCACTAGAGCTTGAGCTTGATCCTTCACTTGAATCTTCACTTGAGCTTGAGTTGGAGGAGCCACTTGAGCTTGAGTGCCATTTCTCCTTCTTCTTGTGAAGATGGGTCTTTTTTCCTTGTGGGCAATCTTCCTTGTAGTGACCCTTCTTTCCACATGTGAAGCACCGGATGGAGGAGGACTTGCCTTTGTAGAATCTACCCTTGGAGTACATGGCATCTTCTTTATCTTGAGAGGATGGAGAGACTTGTTCCATGATAGCTTCAATTTGAGCCTTCATTTCAACCTTCTTCATTCTCTTTAGCTCTTTCTTCTCTTATCTTTCTACTTCCTCCCTCTTGTCAAGTGTAGCTTCATGTGCTTGTAGATTTCCAATGAGCTCTTCAATAGGAATATCCCTAAGAGACCTTGCTTCTTCAATGGAAGTTACCTTGGGTTCCCACCGCTTGGGAAGAGTTCTAAGGATCTTTGAGTTGATCTCTCCACTAGATATGGGATTTCCTAGAATAGCAAGACCATTCAAAATGGTGTTGAGCCTTGAGTACATGTTGGCTATACTCTCCTCCTTTCCCATCTTGAAGTTCTCAAGTAGCCCTTTGAGCATGTAGACTTTGCTTTCCTTCACTTGATCTGTCCCTTCATAAGTAATGCAAAGCTTTCTCCATACCTCATAGGCTGTTTCACATGAAGAGATCCGATTGAACTCAGTGGGGGTCATGGAGGCATATAGGATGTGCATGGCTCTAGCATTCAAGGTTGCTTTCTTCAAGGTAGCTTCATCCCATTCTTTAATCTTTGTCTTTGGTAGCATGTATGGGCTGTTTACCATTTTCCATATCTCAAGACTTGATCCTTGGATGTAGAATTGAAGCCTTCTTCTCCAATAGAGGAAATTGCTCCCATCAAAGATTGTAAGGCTGGTCGAGAATCTCCATCCTAGGTAGTCACCCATCTTCTCCTACTTGTTGAAGTATGCTTGGAGAAGACCCACTTTGATACCAATTGTTGGATCCTAGACGGGTGATTAGATGCTCTAGAGGGGGGGTGAATAGAGCTGAAAGCACTTAAACAAAACTTGTTAAACCTTCAAGATATATGACAAGATAAGGTTGCTAAATGGGTAATTTGTGTGCAACTAAAACATACATAGCAAGGATGAGAGAGATTGAACATACACCAATAGACAAGCTATTTAGAGTGGTTCCACACTTCAAACTAGAAGTGTGTCAGTCCACTTGCCTAGAGAGGTCAACCTCTAGGACTTCCAAACTATTGCACTCTTATATTCATTCATAAGACATACAATACATGACCAACAAAGGACTTACCTATCCAATATAAAGAGTCTTCAACCTTACCAAGGACTTATCCACTTTGCAAGGAGTCTTCCACCTTCTTCCAAGGACTTACCTACTCTTGCACAAGTCTTCAGCCTTGTAGGAATTACCCATTCTTCTTGGATCTTCCGCCTTTGACTTCACCTTCACTCAGAGAAGCTTCCACCATGGACTTACCTACTTGATCAAGGAGTCTTCTTGTTACGACCCACTCCTTGATTAACTAATAAATACCTCGAATTACGTAAAACACCTCAATTAGTGTTGAGTATCAAATTAAACATCATGGATAATTAAGATAAGCTAAGTCATGAATCAATAGTTGAGATTTACTCATATGAGGTAATTAATGATGATATCAATGTTGATTATAAAATTCATTAAGTTGAATCAAGTAAGAACAGGTGCAATTGGAATTTTGAATCAGTAAAACAATATAATTAGCACGTTTTTATGCCTTGGGATGATAGAGAACCTCGTGCTTGAAGTTTTGCAAAAATAATCACCTCATTCGGACATCCGAGGAGAAAGTTATAGTAATTTTAAGAACCAGGGTTCGATTTTGCAAATTTTCCAGTAATAGCTTTTATTTCTTTTTCCTTCCTTTTCCTTTCTTCTCCTTTATCTTCTTCTTTCCTAAACCGACTGAAGCACGGAGAGGAGGCGCGCCCAACCCAGCGCCCGATTCAGTGGCGATTGGGGGGGGATTTCGTAGGCGATTTCCTGGAGCCCAAAGCTCCGAAGCAGCTGCGCCTTGCTCCTCCGCTCTCCATCTTCCTCCAGCGGCGCCCCTACCTCTTCTTTCTACCTTCCCAACCAGCCGCAGAGCAGCTTGGCCAGCGGCAAGCTGCAGCTGCTAGCAGCTGCCGTGCGTGGCTTGGAGAAGGAGAATTTTGGGGCGGCCAAAGCTCCAGATCTAGGTTTGACCTCGGCTAGGAGGTCTAATCCACAACCCGCGATCAATTCAGCCTAAACCAGCGCCTAGAAGCGAATCCAGTTGGAGCGTGAAGCTCCTGTTCCGTGAACAGGAACAGTAAGGAGCCAATTCCAAAGAATGAAGACGATCCGAAATCGCCCAGAATCCGATCTTGGACGCATCTCCGGACGAATCCGGACAGTCCAAATTGCGGTGAGTGGGGTTTCCTTTAGATATCATTAATAAACTTAGGCGTTTGTATATGTCCTGTTTGCGTGTCGTTCGGCCGAATTGCGAATGATTCGGCCGAGTTTCTTTATTAAGAATGATGAACAGCATTTTGGTCGGCCGAATTGGATGAGATTCGGCCGAGTTTCTTTTATAGGTTTTCGAGCAGGGTTTGGATCGGCCGAGTTGCAGGTGGATCGGCCGAGTTACCAGCCGATCGGCCGAGTTCCCAGTTTGGTCGGCCGAGTTCCAGAAGTGTGAGTAGTAGTTCATTTAGAAATCAATATTTAACTCAAATTAATTGTTTAATTGCTTTTGTATCAATTGATATAACTTCTAAAACAGTATAGTTCATACAATAGAGAATGTTAGATTCATTAGAATTGAACTACGTGATATACTTAATGAAAATGATGAGATTTCCTGTATTACAGTTGCAATGTATTTACTGATTTCAAAAATAGTTGTTTAGCATTGAAACTGGATAAATGATTCTGAATCATGTTTAATTATGATAATTATATATATGTGCTTTTGTGATGTTTAGATTGTGCAAAATGCATGAAATGTGATATTCCTGTTTAAATGTTTATTTGTTAATCAAGTATAGACCTAGATGCCCTAACGCCGTAGAACCCCTCGTGAGGTCTGCACCTTGGGGTGAAACGACCTACCTAGCGTGTGTCTAGATGGTCGGTGACTCGTGTTCAACAATAATCCGTGCGTGTGTCACGGTGGCACGAGGGCAGAGAAGCAGTGTTTAACAATAATCCGTGCGTGTGTCACGGTGGCACTGGGAAAAGAAAAGAAAACACGGTTATCTAACACCATTCGTGCTTGTGTCACGAAGGTAACCCTGTGAGACTCTCCGCCTGTGTGTTCAGGTTAGAGGAGGAGTCTAGAGTACACTCTTTTGAGAGTGCAGTGAGGCCGTGTGAGCCTGAGAGTCCTGTAGCAGACCAGGACAGCAGTCAGACTTAGCATTTCCCGGGTGTGTCGCTAAGTCTTGTACGGTGGGACCGTAGCATGAACTTGCTGCGGATCTTTATATGCAGGGTACACTGCATATATTTAGGGCATAATAATAATATGAATAAATAATCAAGTAGGTTCACAGTAAATTTATATAACTGTTCATTTACCTGAAACACCGGTTGATGGTTAGAAATGTGATTATTATCTGTATATCTTCTATGTCAATAGAACTGCCCTGTTTGAACTGTATATATGTTTAATTTCAGTTTATAAACCTGATGAGTTGTTTAGTGATAGCTAAGTGAAATACTATTCACTGAGCGAGTAGGCTCATACCTCTACTCAAACCATTTTCAGGTTATCATCAGCAGCAGGAAATCAGAAGGATCGATTTATCCTTACACCTAGTCGTTAGAAGGTTCGTAGTTAGTAGTTAGAGGTCTCTTAGTCCTTTCCCCTCGATCTTTGGGACAAGGTGTGAGTGAGAGAGAGAATGCATACAAAGATGTAACTTAACTGTTATGCTTTTTTTATGTCAGACAATGTAATATGCTATAGACTCTATTTATCTTGCTAGCCAGTTTAATAAAGATGCTTCCGCAGTTTGTTTTAGTTTCATTTTACAGCATAAATCGGATTATCCTATTAATGTCTTTAAAATGCTTTAAAAAGTGAAGAGTGGTTGGCTTATGTGTAAATCCCATCCTGTCGCGTCTTAATCTCGTGGTTTGTGGTTAATGTGAGATTGGGGCGTGACATTTTTGGTATCAGAGCTTTGGTTTGAGTACGTAATTACTCAAGGTCAGGGGATGATAAGAGACCAATAGGATTAAGGTTTATGTGTCTTCCTTCTATCTGTAATTTTCTAACAGGAAGTGTTCTGTTATATTATTGCAGATAGCAGGAAGAGGATCTGGTCACGAGAATCAAGTAATGAGCCATTAAGAATCATTAAGGTCAAAGAATAAAGTTATAATTAAGGCGAATAATAAATGATGTGTTTTAGCTCTGGAAGGTCTGAGTGTTTAGATACCCTGGCCAGGTGTCTGAATACTTAGATTGACCAGTATCAAGCTACTCTGTCTGTTCTTCTCTGGATGCCCTGGCCAGGTATGCAGAGGAAGGATAGGCTAGAGAGAAAACCCTATAAATCTTAGGGTTAAGAAATAAGAAAATAATGTAGGAGTAAGAGATTAAATAAAGGATGTGATATAACTCCTACCTTACATTGCTTATTGATTAAAGATCATTAGAAACGCTCTTATATACATGAATTTAGACTTTCAGTTTGTACAATAAGTATGATTCTTTTATAATGTTGTGACATGAAGTGAATTGTTTAATGTTGGTTTTCTTTGTATTAAAGTAGACCCGAAATTTTGTTTAAATGAGTTTGCTCTGAGTGAATATACTTTCCACATGTTTAAGATCAATAGGGGTTGATTAATCCCGAGTAGCTCTTGGCTTCAGGACTACAGGTTCGGCCTGGTCCGGCTGACAGGATGCGTTACTGGGATCTAATGACTACTATTAACAAGTAAAATAAGAATAGAAGTCTAAATGTTCTTTTGTCTTGAGAATTAGGGTTTGAGAAGTATAGACCCTAATTGGCCCAAATTAGGATTTTAATGACATATGAATACAGAATTTGATAAATAGAATGTCTCACTAAATGATTTTTAGTATTTTATGTGTAATTCTAATTTAGCCCAATTTTGGATATGATTTGTATGTATGAAATATAAACAACATTGGAGAATATCAAAATTTTTGAATAATGTTCTGACTTGTTAATCGGCCGAGTTTCAAACTCGACCGATCACATTTTCTGAATAATATAGCAGTGTGGTAATTGAATTTTATCTTTTTATTGGTATATCCAATTGATCTCAAATTTTAACTGTGCTTGAAAAACATAATTTTAGAAACACTGTAAAATTGGTATAATTTTTGGATGACTTTTGACCTCTACAGAAAGGGTGTCGGCCGAGTTTGTAACTCAGCCGAACCTGCTGCAGACTGCAATATAGCAGTGCACTGTTTGATTTTTAATTAATTATTAGTAACTTGAAATGATCTGAAATTTTTACTGAAGGTCTAAAACTTCATTAGGTACAACACATAAAATTTCCAAAATTTTTGGAGCTTCTGTTAGCTGTTTAATAAACAAATTACAGAAACTATTGTGAAAAAAAAAACTGAATTTTCAGCTAATGTAATTAAAGTTGAGTGTTGGATTAATATGTTATTAACCCAAGCAACTCAATTTGATCTATATGATCGACCACACATACACACAATAATGCCAAGTTATAAATAAGGATCAAACCCTAGAATGATTAAAGTTGTAGTAGTTTAAGGGATATCATTGGTGATGTAACCTTGAATACTAGTATCTCTGTAAAATAAGATCTTGAGATATGTTCTATGAAAAGTAAACTGGCTTTGATAGCAATCTAGGGTTTTGAAGTAGATAATCTGATCAGTACATGAACAACATGAAATAACTTAGAGAAAAGAGTAAAACATAAACCTAAAATGTAATTATAAGAAAGTAGCATAGGAAGCAGAGTATTACCCGATATATGATATGAAGATTGCTGATGAAGTTCATGTTTTTAAGACATGGTGTCACTATCTTTATGATGTGACAATAGATTATCACCCTGGTAAAGAGAATGTGGTGGATGATGTTTCCAGCAGAAAGTCAAGTTCAACAGCCAATGCATTCTCTATGACAGGTTTCAATAGAGACCTGCTAGTAGAAATGTGGAAGTTGAACTTAGACTTAGGGGTAATAACACAGAGTGATTTGATTGTACAGATGTAAGTTAAGCTTACTTCTTATGATCAGATCAAGAAACTACAATAGGGTGATAGTGAGTTAAACCAGACTATGCATGACATGATAGGAGGAAAAGAGACTACAAATTAAGTTTTTATGATGATAAGGTGTTGTATTAACATGACATGTTGTGTGTATCTCAAGATAGCGTAAAATTCTTTTAAGGGGAAAAGCTGAAAGAAAAGAATTTTTATAGAAGTGTATGTATTGATGTATGCTATGCTTTCAGGAAATACTAAGATGTATATGAATCCCAAATAGTTGAAACGAATGGTCAGATATGCAGAGGGATGTAGCCAAGTATGTGGTTAAAAAGTAGTGTGTACCAGTAGGTTAAAGCTGAACCCTAGAGATCTATAGCTACCTTGTAATCTTTTTTCTATGCTGGAATGAGAGTGGGAATTTATCACAATGGATTTTGTGGTAAGATTGCCCAGGACACCTAGAGGTTGTGATTTGATATGAATGATTGTGGATAGACTAATTTAGTCTGCTCGCTTTCTTCATATTAAGTCGACCTTTGATGTCTCGAGACTTGACTAAGATATACATGAATAAAATAATTAAGTTTCCTGGTAATCCAGTTCCAATTATATCATATTGAGTTTAGAAATACACAACTGCTAATGGTACGGTTTGGGTATGAACCCAGAAAACACAGATTTGGTAAACCATTAGGTGCATGATTTCAAGATAATAAGATAGCATTAAAATATGCAAATAAATCTAGTTGCATGCTTCCTGTTATGTTAATGTGTGTGACCTAACATTTTATATGAATTGGCACATTTCTCTAAGATATTATCAGAAATTCTCAAGTACTATTAAATATTTGTGTTATGATACGTAAATAACTCTTAATTGAGTTATGTGGTGCATAAACCAGGAATTTGGTTAATATGCACGTACTTCGAGAAATTTCAGATAGTTGAAAAATATTACAGATGGTTTCTTATAAGTGAAGTAAATTACACTTATTGGTGTAATAAGATGTTCAATTACATGAAATTTAGTATGTATGTGCCAAAATTGATTTGAGCTTGGAATATTTATGACTTTTTAATCTGTCTGCATGCATGATATAAACATTACTCAGTAATTACAATGATTTGAAATATACTACTCTGCCAGTTCCAGAATGATACCGTATTGTGATTTGAATTACAATCAAACAGATGAGATAATGGAAACCCTAAGAGTAGGGTGTTGCCATGTGATTAGTGAATGAGATAACCCTAAGAGTAGGGTGTTGGCATGTGATGAATAAACAAGGCAAATGAAACCCTGAGGATAGGGTGTACGAAGAATCAAGTATTTTGATATCAGTTTTCATTATGAGATGTGATGATTTTAACAGTTAAATTGCATGATTTTAATTTAGTACCAGATTGACATGTATTCTGTTTATTTAAGAATTTTAGTTTGTTTGCATGAATAGTATAATAATTTCTTGGTAATTACCATAAAGTGAGATACTGTTATAACAGTTCTGGAAAGACAATGTTTTGGTGAGTCGATCTGGAATCAGATCAGATGTGTCCTAGGTTAAGGGACCTATGCAGATGGTTGATCGGAGGATCAAGAAACTCACGGACTGTGAGATACCATTAGTGATAGTTTTGTGGAGAAATCTTAACCTAGAGGGAGCTACGTAGGAATACCGGTTAGAAACAAGTAACACGTTTCCTTTCTCTTTTAGGAATTTCGGGACGAAATTCTTTTAAGGGGAAAAGGTTGTTACGACCCACTCCTTGATTAACTAATAAATACCTCGAATTACGTAAAACACCTCAATTAGTGTTGAGTATCAAATTAAACATCATGGATAATTAAGATAAGCTAAGTCATGAATCAATAGTTGAGATTTACTCATATGAGGTAATTAATGATGATATCAATGTTGATTATAAAATTCATTAAGTTGAATCAAGTAAGCACAGGTGCAATTGGAATTTTGAATCAGTAAAACAATATAATTAGCACGTTTTTATGCCTTGGGATGATAGAGAACCTCGTGCTTGAAGTTTTGCAAAAATAATCACCTCATTCGGACATCCGAGGAGAAAGTTATAGTAATTTTAAGAACCAGGGTTCGATTTTGCAAATTTTCCAGTAATAGCTTTTATTTCTTTTTCCTTCCTTTTCCTTTCTTCTCCTTTATCTTATTCTTTCCTAAACCGACTGAAGCACGGAGAGGAGGCGCGCCCAACCCAGCGCCCGATTCAGTGGCGATTGGGGGGGGGGATTTCGTAGGCGATTTCCTGGAGCCCAAAGCTCCGAAGCAGCTGCGCCTTGCTCCTCCGCTCTCCATCTTCCTCCAGCGGCGCCCCTACCTCTTCTTTCTACCTTCCCAACCAGCCGCAGAGCAGCTTGGCCAGCGGCAAGCTGCAGCTGCTAGCAGCTGCCGTGCGTGGCTTGGAGAAGGAGAATTTTGGGGCGGCCAAAGCTCCAGATCTACGTTTGACCTCGGCTAGGAGGTCTAATCCACAACCCGCGATCAATTCAGCCTAAACCAGCGCCTAGAAGCGAATCCAGTTGGAGTGTGAAGCTCCTGTTCCGTGAATAGGAACAGTAAGGAGCCAATTCCAAAGAATGAAGACGATCCGAAATCGCCCAGAATCCGATCTTGGACGCATCTCCGGACGAATCTGGACAGTCCAAATTGCGGTGAGTGGGGTTTCCTTTAGATATCATTAATAAACTTAGGCGTTTGTATATGTCCTGTTTGCGTGTCGTTCGGCCGAATTGCGAATGATTCGGCCGAGTTTCTTTATTAAGAATGATGAACAACATTTTGGTCGGCCGAATTGGATGAGATTCGGCCGAGTTTCTTTTATAGGTTTTCGAGCAGGGTTTGGATCGGCCGAGTTGCAGGTGGATCGGCCGAGTTACCAGCCGATCGGCCGAGTTCCCAGTTTGGTCGGCCGAGTTCCAGAAGTGTGAGTAGTAGTTCATTTAGAAATCAATATTTAACTCAAATTAATTGTTTAATTGCTTTTGTATCAATTGATATAACTTCTAAAACAGTATAGTTCATACAATAGAGAATGTTAGATTCATTAGAATTGAACTACGTGATATACTTAATGAAAATGATGAGATTTCCTGTATTACAGTTGCAATGTATTTACTGATTTCAAAAATAGTTGTTTAGCATTGAAACTGGATAAATGATTCTGAATCATGTTTAATTATGATAATTATATATATGTGCTTTTGTGATGTTTAGATTGTGCAAAATGCATGAAATGTGATATTTCTGTTTAAATGTTTATTTGTTAATCAAGTATAGACCTAGATGCCCTAACGCCGTAGAACCCCTCGTGAGGTCTGCACCTTGGGGTGAAACGACCTACCTAGCGTGTGTCTAGATGGTCGGTGACTCGTGTTCAACAATAATCCGTGCGTGTGTCACGGTGGCACGAGGGCAGAGAAGCAGTGTTTAACAATAATCCGTGCGTGTGTCACGGTGGCACTGGGAAAAGAAAAGAAAACACGGTTATCTAACACCATTCGTGCTTGTGTCACGAAGGTAACCCTGTGAGACTCTCCGCCTATGTGCTCAGGTTAGAGGAGTCTAGAGTACACTCTTTTGAGAGTGTAGTGAGGCCGTGTGAGCCTGAGAGTCCTGTAGCAGACCAGGACAGCAGTCAGACTTAGCATTTCCCGGGTGTGTCGCTAAGTCTTGTACGGTGGGACCGTAGCATGAACTTGCTGCGGATCTTTATATGCAGGGTACACTGCATATATTTAGGGCATAATAATAATATGAATAAATAATCAAGTAGGTTCACAGTAAATTTATATAACTGTTCATTTACCTGAAACACCGGTTGATGGTTAGAAATGTGATTATTATCTGTATATCTTCTATGTCAATAGAACTGCCCTGTTTGAACTGTATATATGTTTAATTTCAGTTTATAAACCTGATGAGTTGTTTAGTGATAGCTAAGTGAAATACTATTCACTGAGCGAGTAGGCTCATACCTCTACTCAAACCATTTTCAGGTTATCATCAGCACCAGGAAATCAGAAGGATCGATTTATCCTTACGCCTAGTCGTTAGAAGGTTCGTAGTTAGTAGTTAGAGGTCTCTTAGTCCTTTCCCCTCGATCTTTGGGACAAGGTGTGAGTGAGAGAGAGAATGCATACAAAGATGTAACTTAACTGTTATGCTTTATTTTATGTCAGACAATGTAATATGCTATAGACTCTATTTATCTTGCTAGCCAGTTTAATAAAGATGCTTCCGCAGTTTGTTTTAGTTTCATTTTACAGCATAAATCAGATTATCCTATTAATGTCTTTAAAATGCTTTAAAAAGTGAAGAGTGGTTGGCTTATGTGTAAATCCCATCCTGTCGCGTCTTAATCTCGTGGTTTGTGGTTAATGTGAGATTGGGGCGTGACACTTCTACCTTCACCAAGGACTTACCCACTCTTGCTCCAAGTCTTCAGCCTTGATATTCACCAAGGGACTCCTTCCCTTGTTCTTCTTCACCTATCTTGGATAAGATAGAGAACCTTCATCTTCATGATTGCAAATGAGAGATGGGGAGGTGGTGGAAGTGAGAGCCTCACAAGATATACATATAGGACTAGATCTCTTATAGATTTCCTACTCACTCTAATAGATGTAGCAAGTGATTAAGCTTAGAGAGAGAGGAGGCTGTAGGAAGCACTCAACTATAGAATAGGAGCCTCACAAAGAGTTTGCAATGAATGCTCAACCTTGGAATGAAGCCCAAGGGGTCCTATTTATAGCTGGGGATGCCTCTTAGCCTTTGGGAACACTTGTGAATGAAAACTAGCCGTTTTGTGGCTTGCAACAGATATATTTTCACTGTTGCAACTCCACAACGGCTAGAAGTACTTTTCTGCACTTTTCCGTACAGTGCAATCGGTCGAGTTTCTATAAGTGTAGCTCGACCGATAGAGTAAAAGACAAAGTCGATATTCAAACCATCGGTCGAGTTTGTCCTGAGGAAACTCGACAGACCAATGAAAATCGATTTGGTCAATTACTCCATCGGTCGA